>NC_069448.1:27711388-27828958 GCF_026875155.1 Cherax quadricarinatus
CACCCGGGGGTTTGGGGGGAAAAAAATGGGGAAAAGGGAAGGACTGGGATAGGCGTTTAGTGGATGGGCCCGGGGAGCACGAGGGCAGTCCCCTGGTTTGGCGGGATCCCAGTGGAAGTAGTCCTTCCAAAGAGATGGGTTAGTTGCAGCAGCCGTGGGAAAAGGTCTTTAGATTTTCCTCTGAACCAAGATTCCATGATGATGCAGTGTGACAAGTTGTGCAAGGAAGGTATAAAAAACCGGGCAATATGAAAGTTAAGACACATGTGCAACATCTGGATATCTTTATTGTAGGACGTTTCGCCATTTCCCGTGGCTTATCAATCGATTCTAGGCATAATAGGAAAACGTAGAACATATACAAAGAAGGTAAGTCCCTCGCCTGGAGTTAGTGTTCAGCTCTGGTGGAGGAGATATGGACAAAGGCAGAAGACTGGGGTTATTAGGTCAGTGGATGGACGGCAGCAGACGAGGGCGTCATGGTAGGGGATTCCCGTGAAGTAGGTCCTTCCAAAGAGTGGGTTAGTTGCAGCAGCCGTGAGAGTCTTGTAGATGTCTCTGAACCAAGATTCCATGAGATGCATGTCTGACAAGTTGTGCAAGGAAGGTTAAAATACCGACAATAGAAAGTTAAGACACATGGCAATCTGGTATCTTTATTGTAGGTTTGCATCAGTGCTTATCAATACAGATCTGGATAATAGGAAGACGTAGAATATAAAAAGTGAGGAATCGTCCTCGGCCTTGGAGTTGTGTTCACAGATCGGGTGGAGGAATATGGAGCAAAGGCAAGAAGACTGGCGGTTTATGGCGCAGTGGATAGGGACGGGCGCAGAGAGGGGAGTATGGTAGGCGGGATTCCAGTGGAAGTAGTCTTCCAAAGAGATGGGTAGTGCAGCCCGTGAAGAGTCTTGTAGATGTCTCTGAACAGTTCCAGATGTGCAGTGTCTGACAGTTGTGCAAGGAGTATAAAATACCGACAATTGAAAGTAGAACATGTGCAACTCGATATCTTATTGTGACGTTGCATCCAGTGGTTTATCAAACAGTTCTAGGATAATAGGAAGACAGTGAACTATACAAAAGTGGGTAATCTCCCTCGGCCTTGGTTAGGTTCACGATCGTGGGGAGAATTGGAGAAAGCAAGAACTGGGGTTATTAGGCGTCAGGGAAGGCGGGCAGCAGACGAGGGCGTCATGGTAGGCGGGATTCCCAGTGGAAGTAGTCTTCCAAAAGATGGGTGTGCAGCAGCCGGAGAAGGTCTTTAGATGTCCTTGAACCAGATTCTGATGTGCAGTGTTGCAGTGTGAAGGAAGGTTTAAATACCGACATATGAAAGTTAAGACACATGTGCAACATTGGATATCTTTATTGTAGACGTTTGCCATCCAGTGGCTTTATAATAAGATTCTGGAATAATAGGAGACAGTAGAACATATACAAAGATGAGTAATCGTCCCTCGGCCTTGGGTTAGTGTTCACAGCATCGTGGTGGAGGGAATATGGAGCAAGGCAAGAAGACTGGCGGTTATATGGCTCAGTGGTAGGAGGGCGCAGACGAGCGAAAAAAAAAACAGCCGTGAAGAAGGTCTTATAGATGTCCTCTGAACCAAGATTCCATGATGATGCAGTGTCTGACAAGTTGTGCAAGGAAGGTATAAAATACCGACAATATGAAAGTTAAGACACATGTGCAACATCTGGATATCTTTATTGTAGACGTTTTGCCATCCAGTGGCTTTATCAATACAGATTCTAGGACATAATAGGAAGACAGTAGAACTATATACAAAAGATGAGGTAATCAGTCCCTCGGCCTTGGAGTTAGTGTTCCAAGCATCGTGGTGGAGGAGAATATGGAGCAAAGGCAAGAAGACTGGCGGTTATATTGGCGTCAGTGGATAGGGACGGGCAGCAGACGAGGGCAGTCACTGGTAGGCGGGATTCCCCAGTGGAAGTAGGTCCTTCCCAAAGAGATGGGTTAGTTGCAGCAGCCGTGAAGAAGGTCTTGTAGATGTCCTCTGAACCAAGATTCCATGATGATGCAGTGTCTGACAAGTTGTGCAAGGAAGGTATAAAATACCGACAATATGAAAGTTAAGACACATGTGCAACATCTGGATATCTTTATTGTAGACGTTTCGCCATCCAGTGGCTTTATCAATACAGATTCTAGGACATAATAAGAAGACAGTAGAACTATATACAAAAGATGAGGTAATCAGTCCCTCGGCCTTGGAGTTAGTGTTCACAGCATCGTGGTGGAGGAGAATATGGAGCAAAGGCAAGAAGACTGGCGGTTATATAGGCGTCAGTGGATAGGGACGGGCAGCAGACGAGGGCAGTCACTGGTAGGCAGGATTCCCCAGTGGAAGTAGGTCCTTCCCAAAGAGATGGGTTAGTTGCAGCAGCCGTGAAGAAGGTCTTGTAGATGTCCTCTGAACCAAGATTCCATGATGATGCAGTGTCTGACAAGTTGTGCAAGGAAGGTATAAAATACCGACAAAAATTTGAAAGCTTAAAACACATGTGCAACATCTGGATTTCTTTATTGTAGACGTTTCGCCCCTCCAGTGGCTTTATCCCAAAACAGATTCTAGGGGCATAATGGAAGACAGGGAGAAAATATATACAAAAAATGAGGTATCGCCCCCGGCCTTTGGGTTAGTGTTAACCCGCATCGTGGGTGGAGGAGAAAATGAAAACAAAAGGGAAAAAGATGGCGGGGGTTTTATAGGCGTCAGTGGAAAAGGGCGGGCAAACAGAGAGGGCAGTCACTGGTAGGCGGGATTTTCCCCCGTGGAAGTGGTCCTTCCCAAAAAAGATGGGTTAGTTGGGAGCAGCCGTGAAGAAGGTCTTGTAATGTCCCCTTTTAAAACCCAAATTCCATGATTTATGCGTGGGCTTTCAAAATTGTGCAAGGGAGGTATAAAATACCGAAATTTGGAAAATTTTTAAAACACATGGGGGCAATATTGGATATTTTTTACTGTAGACGGGTTTTGCCATCAGTGGGGTTTATCAATTTTTGATTTTTCCCCCCAACCCCCGATGCTGTTAACACCCAAAATCCAAGGCCCGAGGGACCAAGGGGTTACCTCATCTTTTGTATTTTTGTTCTACTGTCTTCCCATTATGTCCTAGGGAAACTGTTTTTGTTAAAACCACTGGATGGGGAAAAAGTCTACAAAAAAGGGTATCCAGATGTTGCACGTCCCGTTTAAAAAATTTTATTGTCGGTATTTTATACCTTTTCCTTTATCAACTTGTCAGACCCCTGATCATCATGGAATCTTGGTTCGAGGACATCTACAAGGGCCTTCTTACGGCTGCCCGCAACTAACCCCTCTCTTTGGGGAAAGGGCCTACTTCCCTGGGGGAAACCCGCCTACCAAATGGGCTGCCCTCGTTTTGCTGCCCCTCCCTATCCCCTGCCCCCAAATAAAGCCAAATCTTCTTGCCTTTGCTCCATATTCTCCTCCACCACGTTTCTGTGAACACTAACTCCAAGGCCGAGGGACTGATTACCTCATCTTTTGTATATAGTTCTACTGTCTTCCTATTATGTCCTAGAATCTGTATTGATAAAGCCACTGGATGGCGAAACGTCTACAATAAAGATATCCAGATGTTGCACATGTGTCTTAACTTTCATATTGTCGGTATTTTATACCTTCCTTGCACAACTTGTCAGACACTGCATCATCATGGAATCTTGGTTCAGAGGACATCTACAAGACCTTCTTCACGGCTGCTGCAACTAACCCATCTCTTTGGGGAGGGCCTACTTCCACTGGGGAATCCTGCCTACCAGTGACTGCCCTTGTCTGCTGCCCGTCCCTATCCACTGACGCCTATATAACCGCCAGTCTTCTTGCCTTTGCTCCATATTCTCCTCCACCACGATGCTGTGAACACTAACTCCAAGGCCGAGGGACTGATTACCTCATCTTTTGTATATAGTTCTACTGTCTTCCTATTATGTCCTAGAATCTGTATTGATAAAGCCACTGGATGGCGAAACGTCTACAATAAAGATATCCAGATGTTGCACATGTGTCTTAACTTTCATATTGTCGGTATTTTATACCTTCCTTGCACAACTTGTCAGACACTGCATCATCATGGAATCTTGGTTCAGAGGACATCTACAAGACCTTCTTCACGGCTGCTGCAACTAACCCATCTCTTTGGGAAGGACCTACTTCCACTGGGGAATCCCGCCTACCAGTGACTGCCCTCGTCTGCTGCCCGTCCCTATCCACTGACGCCTATATAACCGCCAGTCTTCTTGCCTTTGCTCATTCATTGGACACACAGCTCCATCGACGAACGATCTCGCCTCTCTAATTACCCCGTGTTGAGTGTGACTATCCTCAGAGTGGTGGTTACTAAACCTTCGTCTTCACCTTCAGGATTGGTGCGTCGGTGGTTGCCTACCCAAGGGCAGGAAGCCTCCCTCTGCACTCCTGTCAGTAGTCGATTTTTCCACTGAGCGCACCCTTCCGGAAAAGGCCTTCTACAGGGGGAGGAACTTCCGGTTTAGGCCTTCCACTGAGCGCACCCTTCCGGTTTGGGCCTTCCACTGAGCGAGGTATCCGGTCTAGGACCAGCAGCTGGAGGGTCACCTTTTCACACCTAGGTGTTACTTCCGGTTTTGACCATGACCTCGCCCTCGAGACTACCTCACCCTTGACCCCCCAACCAATACCCCCACCCCCCACGACCCCCCCGCCTCGCGACCCCACCATCGCGCCGCGCGCCCGCCCGCGCGCCCGCCCGCGCGCCCCGCCCGCGCGCCCGCCCGCGCGCCCGCCCGCGCGCCCGCCCGCGCCCTTCGCGACCCCCGCCCGCGCCTTCTGCTGCGCCTTCTGCAGCGTCGTCCGGATCGCCCCCGCGCCTCGAATTTTTTTTCTTATGATCTCCTTGGATCAAGGTTTTTGGATTCTCCCCCCTATGGGGTTTTCGAAATTCTCCATCTCCTTGGATCAAATTTTTGGGTACCCCTCTCACTTTCACCCCCAAATTTTCTCGACAATACCAAGACTCCATCTCCTCGGATCAAATTTTTTTGGATCCCCCTATGGGGTTTTCGAAATTCTCCAATTCCTCGGATCAAGTTTTTGGGTACCCCTCCTTTCACCCCCATCCCCAAATTTTCTCGATAATACAAGTTTTGGATACTCCCCCCTATGGGGTTCTCAATATCAAAGTCTCCACTTCCTCGGATCACCCCTCCCACTTTCACCCCCCAATCCCAAAAAATTTTTCTCGATAATACAAGTTTTGGATTCCCCCTTAGGGGTTTTCGAAATTCTCCATCTCCTCGGATCAAGTTTTTCGAAATTCTCCAATTCCTTGGATCAAGTTTTTTGGGTACCCCCCTCTGGGGGTAAAGCATTCAAATGAACTCCTCCTATGGGGCCATGCTTACTACAGGTCTAAACATCTTCCCCTTATTATTTTAAAATGAACTAAAAGTTTCCTCTCATTAAGTTAAATGAACTAAAAAGGACCACGCGCACACAGGTTGAAACTTGTCGATCCTTTTAGTTAATAAGGGGCCATAGTAGTGACGTCACGCGCACAGGCTGAATCTTGTCGACCCTATGTCAGTGACGTCACGCGCACAGGCTGAATCATGTCGAACCTTTTTTTTTAGTTCATTCAAGTTAATAAGGGGATATAGTACCTACATCATAGGGAAAACATTTTCATCATCAGAAAGACACATTTCAGGATAACACTAATACACAATATTTTTTTTCATTATTTATTATACAGCCATTACATTTCTGGTAATACAAACAAATACAATTTCATTGAAAAAAGCTACAATTCATTGACTAAAATCAACGTAGAGTAATTTTTTTCTTCTCTTGTAGAATTTCTGTGCATTTTGTTCAGGGTCGTCATCTTCTTCCTCATCTGTTATACAATAAACTTCTGGGGGGGAAGCTGGTGGATAATAAATGGGGGAATCCTCATCCATACATGAAGTAGGTTGGGAATTTGTCATAAAATATTCCATCTCGCTCCATACGCATTTATCGCAATAACAACTACTAACACATTCTCCACTCATATGAGACTGGGGAGAAGGGTCGATCTCGGCGTGGGTAGGAGTTACAATATCCTGGATAAAAGCGTTAACATCAACCACCTGAGTAGGAGGCAGAGTCTCAACATCCACATGAGGTCGGGGAGAAGTCTCGTTGGTAGGAGGGGTAGCAACAGCATCTCCATATGGATGGGTAGGAGGCTGGGTGGATCTCGCTCCTAACAATCCCATCAACTCACAAATCATTTTCTCCTGTCGGATTTGATTTGCGCGAATAAGTTCCAACAACCGCATTATATTCGCATCTGGCAAAGAAAAACAATTCTCGATTAGAAGAAGAATAAGGCATATCTTTAATTGCATTAAAAAGTTTTATTGTTTAATACATTACACTTCTAAAATCATTTATGTGTAAAAAGATTTTTTACAATATTAGAACAAGATTCACTCAGATAATGAACAAAATCACTTACCATTTACCGCAGGTGGATTATTCCGACATACACAGGGATGCAGTCTTCTCTCCTCCTCGCAGACACCTCCAACGGAGTACTGAATTGGATTCATCCTTGACCCAACTTGAATGACAGTAGATGCAAAGAGTGACCCAGCACGGGCATTTATAGCAGCGTTATGACCTTTCGCCCCGCCTCTAACCTTTCGCCCGCCTCTAAACGCCTCTACCCCACCGTATTATAATTCCAATATTTTACACAGATTTTCATAATTCCACGTTGAATTATTAGCAAATACACTTGAACATGAGGGTATATTGAAATGCTCATATGCATATTTCATTATAAATTGGTCATTCTTTAATTTATTTCTACCAAAATCTTTAAACAAATATGGTATAATTTTCTTGACGCTATAATTTGTTAAGTTATACACAAAATATATAGCATATAAGCCGCACACCAATGATTTTTCATGTTGAATCCTCTGATTAATACCGTACATGAAATTTCTCTTGTATATAATTTTCTCATATATATTTGTATAATGTTTTAAATCCACCCCGAAACTATCTAAATATAATAATATGTGTTTGTTCACATATATAGTAATCCAATGAGCCATATTTTCATCTTGATCGTTCAATATATTAATGATGAAAATTACCGGCTTATCTTTTATCCTCATAATAACTTCATTTATATTATTTGCGGCAAAACATCCCAAATACGAGGCGTATCTTCCCGTATGATGTTTCAAGGCAATATTTATTTCTTCACAATTCATGATCTATACTCGCGTATGCACTATCACTGTTCTATTTTCATTTATATTTAAAATCGCATTAGTTTCACCAAACATCAGACAAATTCTATTCTCATCTTTCGGTTTACCAAATGTCATATCTATTCTCAAATTACCATTCTTCTCGACAGATATAGCATTCTTAACCTGTTCACTTCTCAGGTCAACACCTAATATAGTTCTGCCTTGGAGAAAACTCTTGTATGTAATCAGATGATCAGTCTCCAAACCCAGAGATTTCAAGGTAGCGTAATATAACCTACTCGCGTGGGTAGGGAACTTACAGTCAATATTAAGAATCATTTCTGAATTAATTGTAACCCCGAAATGATTCAAATCTTCATGTTGAAAATATAATGGATTAAAATTATATCCTCCATCATATGTCTTCATATCAACTAATATAATAAATATCTTATCGGGTATGACTTGTCCCCAAGGATTATCTGCGATCAATTGTGTTTGATTAGATGTCAGAATATATGATTTAAATAATGTCTTCTTGAACAGATATTCACACCCCTGCGGGTTTGCCCTCATGCTTGAATTCAATGCAATTAATGCATTCGTATACGGAATAACTTTATCAATCCATAATTTAATGGAATTAATATTATATTTATATGTTTTTCCGCTTAATGGAGTCATAATTACCCATGCGGGTGAATGCATTTCAAGTCTCAATCGACATTCGACACTATCCAGGATATATTCGTGAAAACTACTCACATCCAGCATCAAAGGGAAACAAGTATTCACTTCATTCGTTAATTTACCTTCGTCTTTCTTAATATCATCTAAATCAGCTGTTGTAATAGTACTACTTGCTGTGTCTTTATTACGAAAGAATGCTATTCTTCCAATGTATCTAATTTTGATGGGGATAAATGCTTAAGCAGTTTAATATAACCCGTATATGAATAAAATGGATTCGATTCTATAAGTTGTTCATTGAGATACAAACACACAGATTTGAATATTGTCTGACTTATAGAGTTCACAAATATGACCTTATCATCGTCTCCCAGTGCACTCCCATCCTCATTTGTTATATTTATGTTCATTTCCAAGGCCAGACTCGTTAAATCTAAAAAATGACCTTCTGAACTTTGTATTCTAAATTCGAGAAATTTATCAGATCCTTGATTTACTGGTAATACTTCACAGGTGCGTCTAGCTGCTATTGAGGATTCAATAATGGTATGTCCTGGTAATTTTGGGAATCCATCAGTTATGGAATGAGAATAAGTGGGGACGGGGGCGTTGAGTCCCCCCGGTGTAACGTATAGAGCACCAGCCGACATACTAACATAAGAACATAAGAACATAAGAACATAAGAAAGGAGGAACACTGCAGCAGGCCTGTTGGCCCATACTAGGCAGGTCCTTTACAATTCATCCCACTAACAAATATTTGACCAACCCAATTTTCAATGCCACCCAAGAAACAAGCTCCGATGTGCAAGTCCCTCTCAAATCCAACCCCTCCCACTCATGTACTTATCCAACCTAAATTTGAAACTACCCAAAATCCTAGCCTCAATAACCCAACTAGGTAGACTGTTCCACTCATCAACTACCCTATTTCCAAACCAATACTTTCCTATGTCCTTTCTGAATCTAAACTTATCCAACTTAAACCCATTACTGCGGGTTCTCTCTTGGAGAGATATCCTCAAGACCTTGTTAATATCCCCTTTATTAATACCTATCTTCCACTTATACACCTCGATCAGGTCTCCCCTCATTCTTCGTCTAACAAGTGAATGTAACTTAAGAGTCTTCAATCTTTCTTCATAAGGAAGATTTCTAATGCTTATGTATTAATTTAGTCATCCTACGCTGAATGTTTTCTAAGGAATTTATGTCCATTCTGTAGTATGGAGACCAGAATTGAGCTGCATAATCTAGGTGAGGCCTTACTAATGATGTATAAAGCTGCAGTATGACCTCTGGACTTCTGTTGCTTACACTTCTTGATATAAATCCCAGTAATCTATTTGCCTTATTACGTACGCTTAGGCATTGCTGTCTTGGTTTAAGGTTGCTGCTTACCATAACCCCAAGTCCTTTTCACAATCTGTATGGCTAAGTTCTACATTATTTAACTTGTAAGTGCTAGGGTTATGGACACTCCCGAGCTTCAGAACTTTGCATTTTATCTACATTGAACTGCATCTGCCACTTTTCTGACCAAGAGTAGAGTTTGTCTAAATCCTCCTGAAGTTCCCTAACATCTACGTTTGAATCAATTATCCTACCTATCTTCGTGTCATCGGCGAATTGCTCATATCACTAGTAATTCCTTCATCAAGATCATTGATATATATTATAAACAACAACGGGCCCAAGACTGATCCTGTGGAACGCCACTTGTTACTGATCCCCACTCGGATTTAACCCCATTTATGGACACTCTCTGCTTCCTGTCTGTGAGCCATGATTCGATCCACGAGAGCACCCTTCCCCCAATGCCATGAGCTGCTACTTTCTTCAACAGTCTCTGGTGCGGAACTCTATCAAATGCCTTACTAAAATCTAAGTAAACAATATCAAATTCTTTATCGTGGTCAACAGCCTCAAAAGCTTTACTGAAGAAAGTTAATAAATTAGTTAGACAAGACCGGCCTCTTGTGAATCCATGCTGAGTATCATTAATCAAGCTATGCTTATCGAGATGGCTTCTTATAATCTCAGCTATAATTGACTCTAGTAATTTGCCTACAATTGAGGTCAGGCTTATTGGGCGGGAATTTGACGGTAACGACTTGTCCCCTGTTTTAAAAATAGGAATTACATTAGCCATCTTCCACATATCAGACACTATACCTGTTTCAAGAGATAAATTAAAAAATATTAGTTAATGGTTCACAGACTTCCATTTTGCATTCCTTTAGAACCCTTGAAAAAACACTCATCAGGACCCGGTGACTTATTTTGCTTCAGTCGGTCTATCTGCTTCACAACCATTTCACTAGTGACTGTGAGTGTTACATAATTTATCTTCTTCTGGCCCACTATAAAAATTAATTACCGGAATATTATTAGTGTCTTCCTGTGTAAAAACCGAGAGAAAATAATTATTTAAAATCGAGCACATTTCATTCTCTTTGTCAGTAAGATGCCCATAGTTATTTTTAAGGGGACCTATCTTATCTCTGACTTTTGTTCTATAGACCTGGAAAAAACTTTTTGGGTTGTTTTAGAATCCCTAGCAACTTTAATTTCATAGTCCCTTTTAGCTTTTCTTATCCCCTTTTTAATGTCCCTCTTAATGTCAATATACTGATTCATAAGGTGACCCTCGCCTCTTTTGATACGCCTTATAAATTCCTTTCTTATGCCCTAGTAGATATTTCAGCTATTATTCATCCATTTTGGGTCATTTCTATTTGATCTAATTTCCTTATAAGGGATAAACGTTCTTTGAGCAGCATGTATTGTGTTCAGAAAACTGTCATATTGATAGCTCTCTTCGTTACCCCAGTCAACAGATGATAAGTGTTCTCTAAGCCCATCGTAATCTGCTAAGCGAAAATCTGGGACTGTTACTGAGTTATCCCTACTATCATACTTCATTCAATTCTAAATGTAATTGATTTGTGGTCGCTAGCACCAGTTCCTCTGAAACTTCTAAATTATTAACAAGGGATTCATTGTTTGCCAGAACTAAGTCAAGCAGGTTATTTCCCCTTGTAGGTTCTGTCACAAACTGCTTCAAAAAAAACAATCCTGAACTATTCTAAGAAATCGTATGATTTCTTAAATTCCCAGTCAAGACTTCCTATCAATATGATAAAGTTAAAGTCATCCTAGAAATTACTACCATTATCGTGCCTTTGGCCCTAACAATTTCCATCCCATAGTAGCTCCCTTGAGCCCTATCTAAATTTGGGGGACGATATATCACACCTAAATTAATTTTCTTGCCCCTCTGAAAATTCCTAGCCAAACCGACTCTGTATGTGTTACTTCAGACTTAATACCCGTTTTTAGCAAACAGTTCAAGCGGATCTCGGACATTACATGCCACCCACCCCCCTTCCCGATACTTCAATCTACTTGGAACAATTTTAAAAACCCTGAAAAAATTGTGACATTCTGCAGGCATCGACATGTCCGACTTTTTGAATTAAAACCGTCTAGTTATGGCAAATACATCTATGTTACCTGCACTAGCAAATAGTCTTCAAACTCGTCCATCTTATTCAAGCACCCTGCGACTATTTGTGTAATATTATACTTAAGGACCCTCTTTCTCTTTATCATTTCCTGCTCCTTTCTGTTATTCCACTAAACGTATTACTGTACCTTGTCAATTAGTGCCACTGGCTTTTCCAATATCCACCTCATTTTGCCAATTAACTAGTTCCCTAGTACTCCATGTTCTACCCTGCGACTTCACAGGTTTCCCGCCAAAACATACCACTAACTATTCCTAGTTTAAAAGACCTAACAGAGGGGGCTCCCTCCACTGCGTTGGCCGTGCTCCACCCACACCAGAAAGTGACCCCCATTCCCTGGCTTAACATGTATTTCTGCCATAGAAAGAGGTCCAGTTGTCAATGAATGTTACCGCATTTTCCTTTACAGTTACTTTCCAGCAGCAATTGACACCAATTGCTCTGGACAACCATTCATTTCCAACCCTCTCCTTGGCAAAATGCCACATATGACAGGTTTCCCACCCTTCCTCCTAATTATCTCTATTGCTGGACCAATACTGTAATCAGGTCCTCACTCCTACGTCTGCAACATCGTTGCCTCCAGCACTGAGACAAGAAAATAGATTGCTCCCATTACCTCTCATGATGTCATCCAGATGGCTAACAATATCCTTCATTCCCAGGCCCAGGGAAAACACATCTCTGCCTCCTACTCCTACTCCCTTCAAAACAGAATGCCCTATCAATGTAAACCTAATTGGCTATCCCCAACAACAAACAATGTTTTTACCTTCTTGGCGGTCGTCCGTCGTGATTGCTCCGAGTAGTCGACTTCACATTCGCCAGGTAGCATTACACCACTTGTTGAATTCGTCAAGACGTTCTCGATGGTCTTCGTTGGGGTTTTCTAGGATGTCTTACCTCACGTCTGACATGCTTCTTTTGGTGCTCGTTGTTGGCATTCCCAGCAGAACATCACATTCGTCAGGTAGCACCGAGAATGAGTTGGAAGTTTCCAATATGAGGACAGTTAAATACAATAAACTAAAATTAATTAAATATTCAGTTTTTATATTATTAAATTCAATCGTTTCAAACCAATCTTTCACTTCCTCGGATTAATACTTCTGCCGACACCCTTCATGTTTCTACGCCTCTATTTCTCGCAGATTTTTTTAATGCAATACCATTATTACATTCGTTCAACCAATTTTGCCCGTATTGTTATACTCCCGGAGCAAAGGTATTCAATAAGGAATGGTATTGCTTTTCTTGGCAATCCCACCGAGAAATTGACAATAATCCTCCGCCCCCTACCTCTAGCTTTATATAATATAAATACTCATCTAAACCTCCCTTTCTCCCTCGAATGTATCAATGAGTTTCAGGATGTTCCACTGAGGAGGGGAGAAAACTGGTTTCATCTTGACGGTTCGTTCAATATTAACTCAAACTTGATCTTCACTTCGTTTTATAGGTCTTAATGTAGTACACATACAGTAGAACACTTATCATTTATATTGAATTACCTTCCTTTCTGAATCAGCGAGCTTAATACTCACTTTGAACAATTATCTTTTTATTAAGTGGTTTATTCATTTGTGGGGTTCATAATTAGATCTTAATGTATTAATATCAAACTACTCCCAAAAGAGACGTACCCATACCAATGAATCCCCAAAATTAATGGGATCAATCAAATCGCTATATATTAACATATAATTAATACCTGATTCTGGATCGGTGGGTTTTCCGCCTTCACACCGACTCGTTAAAAATAAATCTCTTTTTTATGGTAAAGGACATACAAAATTTCATTACCTGAGAACCCTAACATATCGCTTCCTTCTTTATCAAATTCCAAACCCCACATAAGCACTTGGTAATATCAGAAGGTATTATAATTTTTTGTTTTTCAAGTTAATAACCACTCTGTTTATTCTGGATGATTATGTGAACACAATTGAGTTTTTGGGGATGATAATACCCGTTGTATGTTTAATGTATTAGAGATTTGAATTTAATATCCTCATTTTATTGCCTCTAAAATCCTGTCATATCACCTCAATAATTTTTGCTCATATCAATTGTATGCATTATATTTATTTACTGAGGCTTCTCATATGTATAACTTTCTTCAACTTCTTTTGCGGATATAATGCGTCTTGGGTAAATTTATTTTTAAGAGCAAACCTTTCATAATCAAATTTATTATCTAATTATATGGGGTCATATAATTTATTAATGAAAGCGAAGGTGTATTGGAGGGAAATAAATCGAGACTTGAATCCGCTACACACGTAATAGAAGACGTTCAGCCATCTCTACACTCTATAACACCACTGAGTAAAAAACAAAACATCACAAGTTTCTATACTCACCTAATATGATATCCACGATGGTTTCTCTCCTTACAAACCGCCTCCTTTATGTAATAATTGTTTTCTCACTTTTGAATTCCTCACAAACTCAAAATGTATGACCTTTATCTTATATAATAAATGCTTTAATTTCTGTTAAGTAATCAGAATCGATTCTGTCTCGCTGATTTCCACATTAATTTTCTGATAAAACATGTATAATATTTTCAATAATATTAATTACGTCCATAATGAGGGGTAAGAAGGGTCACCATTCTCATCCCACCTCACCAAAGGATTTTCTTGCAATAATGCCAACATTGAGAATTCACATACTATATATTTCTCGCACAATCACTCTTATGAGCATGAATCTTGACAATCTGGGTTTTTTCTGAGGTTTCACCGAGGTGGAGCAGGTGGGTAAGAACCTGCCTAGCGGGAGTAGTCTTAAACTTGCGTTTTAACACCACGCTTCAATCATGCCCCCACCACCACCTCCTTCTAAATGTCTCATCACCCTCCGACTACTAACTCGAGAGAGGTTTCCGATTCATAACTGAAGTTGGAACAAATATCTCAAATTCATTCATGATTTAATTAAACAATCTTAAATAATATTTACTGCTAGAGGTAATATAAATAAGAGATATTGCCATCATCTGATACTCAGCAAATATTCTTTTTACGCTGAAAAACCAATTTTCTTACAAGCTAATTCTTTTATCCTCGTTTCTTGTACTTTATTAAATATTTTATAGGGTCTCATTGTATTATTATTCTTAATCAAATTCTGAAAATCTCACTGATACAAACTTATATGTTGTGTATTTCTATAAACTAGTTGTAATAAAACACTTCCCAGATGGGAAAAAATTGCGTGGAGACTATTAAGTAATAAATTAATTCTTTTAAATTTTTTTCTAATAATGATTTTTCATTGTACCAACCCATCAACAAATCTCCTTCCTTTGACCCATTCGAATTAAAAGCGCGGAATCATAACCTTATAAATCCCAATATGCGTAATTCCACACAATTTTTTTCGTTCAATACAGCTGTCGATAATATATTCTGGAGGTGGTATGAACTGGGGTCAATTCTTCGCATAAAATGATCCTTTAATCTTTCACCTTTCAAATCTTTCAAATGATCATGTTGTTATATGTTGAGAATATTATTAATTCTATATATTTTAAATATTTCCTCTGTATTTTGTGTGTGAAACCCTCGGTCTAAACGCGGATGACTGCTAAGAGTCACTCATGTTGTGTCTCCAACAGCCAATTTCTCTATACTGTATTCGTTTCATATTGGATCTTCCATTTTTATAATTTATCCGAGAAACTGATTCCTTAAATCATTCAATGTACCGTATTACCATGGACTTGCAATGGGGTTTATACAGCCAATTCCACCGAGTGTGTACGTGAATTTTATAACGCATCTACTAAATCATTATAACACTTTTGAATAATTAATGTATTGTCACCTTGTCATATACTTGTATAATTGTACGTTTCAACGTTTTCAAGCCTCTCTCTGCAATGGAAGCTTTTGTTTCTTTTTCGAAAATACATGATATAACTTATAAGCTTACACTTTAGATAATTCTGTACCTGTTTATTTAGAAACTCCCTGCCTTATCTGATAATATCTCGATATATTCTTCAGGTCCTTTTCATTCTCTCATATGTTTTGATAATGCAAGTAAAGTGCCGTCCGTCTTTCTCTTTTCATAGAGTAACTGCTTTGTAAATATCTTGAAAAAACATCGAAAAACGACGAGAATGATTTATATCCATCATATATCAGGATAATTAGACATATCCCCACAAATCACATATCTAAAATATAACCACTCTGGTGTTGTAGGAGCAAATATTTCTACAGGTAACCTTCTTAGGTTAAGAACGTATAAATTATATGATCTTCTGAATTTAAGAAATATCTTCCTGATCTCTTTTTCAAGGTCTATGGACGACGATCTTTTTTACAGTCTGTATATAAACTTTTACCCCCAGAGAATGGACCAAGAAAACCAGGATCTCTATATAACCTTTTTCAATTAATTTTGCTCGGCACGCATATGGTATAACATATCGTAGTAATCCCTGCCGTAACACATTGGTTCGCTCACTGTAATGCTTCTGGTGTATTAATGCAAGGTCTATGAATAAATAACCAAAGGCGTGATCGTTTATAGCAGATTTAATATATATTTAAACTAAATTCCTTATTTTTTCCGACCCCTAGTCTCCCCAGAATTCTCAACTTGTCCGAGATCCCTCATTTTAAATAAAGGCAAAATCGTGGCGCGTTTAAAGCCATGAGTTACGACTAATATCGTCCTCCGTGAAATATTATTTTGATTAATCAAATAATAGCTTATATTATGAATGTCTGACCTTTAGTAAAA
The DNA here is from genome assembly GCF_026875155.1 of Cherax quadricarinatus. Lineage (NCBI taxonomy): Eukaryota > Metazoa > Arthropoda > Malacostraca > Decapoda > Parastacidae > Cherax > Cherax quadricarinatus. The sequence continues at coordinate 27,727,655 of NC_069448.1, forward strand.
CATTCGAGAATAATTGTTCTACTGTTAGCCTGCTTTTAAAAATAGATCATCAACAATAATTAGTTTTTTCATCAGGTGATGCAATTGACATTCTGCCGGGTCGATAATAATCGTTACATAATGTTAATTTATGAGTTTATTCTCTGAATCTTGTTTCTACAAGGGATGTGATTGTCACCTCCCGCACTAGTATACATGTTATGAAATTCTCGGGTATAACTTTATTAATTTTGATGTGAAAAATAAGATTGCCACTATTCGCAAAACCGCAAATCTAATATCCTATTGATGGATAAACGAAATATATCCACGTCCCATCAATTTGTATGTTGACAGAGTTCAACATCTTTCCCCTTATTATTTAAAATGATCTAAAGCTTCCTCTCTTTAAGTTGAATTAAACTAAAAAGGGTTGTTTACCATAGAGAGAGGCTCTTGTACAACAGTAAGTCTTAAAAGGGATTTTCAAGATATAAAAATCCCTTAAAGTTTCAATAAGGGGACACAGTTAATGTGGAGCAGGACTGCCTCACCAAAATTAGTTGTCTTTAGGTGACGATGACTCCCAGGTGTTCCATGATTTATCTTAAATACTATCTTGGGTGTGAACCGCATTACATGGCGCCTGTCTGTCCTGTGTTGACCCAGGTGTGATTTTCTACCTAGGGTGTGAACCGCATTACATGGCGTCTGTCTGACCTGTGTTGGCGCAGGTGTTCGGTAAGGAGATGATTATCTTAAATCTACCTTAGGTGTGAACCGCATTATAACAGTGGTGTCGGGGGAAGGGGGCGGCCCATATAAGCTCAATGAGACACTCAGAGCGAGGACAGTGCTTCCATCCATCATCCGTGACTGACCTCATCTTCCCCACAGTATTCCTCTCATTAAGTTAAAGGACCTCATCTTCCAACGCTGAACCGCATATCATGGAGAAAGGTGTAATTGTACTTAGAAAATCTCTTGTTTTTTTTTTTTTTTTTTGGCATGCTTAATTTTTGTTGAAGCATACGATTGAAATTTGGGTTAATTATTAATAATTTTGTTGAATGCAATACAGTGAAATTATGGTTAATTTTTGATGAAGCATACGAGTGAAAATTTTAGGTTATTTTTGTTGAAGCATACGAGTGAAAATTTTTTACTGGGTTAGAGTGTTAAATAGTGAAATCTTAACAGGGATTAGCATAATATTCGAAATACTCTTGGAAGCATTGTGAAGAGAAGATATATCGATTAGAAAGCAACTTTACGTTGGTAATCAGAAAGGCGGTGTACAACGCAATGAAAGGTTATTGCAATTGGATAATGAGTGGGCACGTGTAGATGCATTATGGAAGAAGGACTATAGAAACAGGTATGTAACCACTTAGTGATCTTTTGTGTTGTGAAAAATGATGCAGTCACTCGAGAAAAGATTTTTTGTTCTATTCCTTGAAATCTTAATATTTTGGGGGGTATGAAATTGGATGTGCTTATATATATGTAAAAATTGTGAAGGGTGAAGATTGTCCTCTGGTCAATGAAATCTTAATATTTTTTGTGTTATGAATTGTATATACCTTCTATATATATGAAAAAATATGAAGGTGGACCTTCTTACCCCCATTACTGGACGTTAATTTACTAATTCACTTGAAATCTTACTATATTTTTGTTTTCATGAATTGGATACTTTTTTTATCCTCTCAAGGAAAAACACCTGGTAATAGTTGTGTAATCAAACTGCACAGCTTGGTGGTGATATTGCTAGTGTTTTGGTACCGTCACAAAGGGCGGAGGGCGGGATACTTCTGCCCGTATAAATGATGAGTAGAGAGCAACTACCTCGCATGACGTGCTGACAACGCATAATGTGAAGATGAGATCCAGAAGTTTTTTTTTTTTTTTTTTTGATGTTTTTTTTTTTTATTTCACATATATCCAGAATTTTAGAGGAAGACATACAGTGAGAAATATATGTTCCTTCAACATATAACAGAGATTTACAGAATGTATTTTACATTTTTATAAGGGAATATTTTATAGAACAGATGCGAGATAAGTAAGATAGATCGCCTCTAGCAAGTCGTCAGAAATCCAACCAATTATAGTTATAAAGTACCATTTACGTCAAAACTGATCGGTGGATGATCAAAAATGGACAATATTGTGATAAATTTAAGCGTTTGGATTAGTAAGGTGAAGTAGGAAAACTCTGAATATTTGAATCGATGGGTGGGAACGATATTAAAATATACGAGTCAGAGTTGGGGCAAGATCAGGAAGGATCTGGCTGGATCACATTAGATCAAATTCGAATCTTTTCAGTATCGACTATGTTAAAGTGAATTCAGAAGTGGAGTGGGATCAATATGTAGCATATCCCGAGAAACTGGCGAGGGAACCATACTTTATTTAATCCAGAGATAATGATGGGCTTATGTGTACTGCGTTGCTTTTGCCGCACTATCAATGTTCTTAAAAAAGAACATGCCATGGTAGCATATTCGCCAGAGCCATTAATACTAAGAGAATGTTGTCTTAATCATGCAAAATCTTCTCTAGATGATTTACCCCCATAACAACTTGATAAGTTAGTATAATAAGAAGGAAAAAAAATGTCATTATAATGTTTATCAATTCAAAGGAAAGGTCAAGATAGGACATTTATGGCTAGTGTCCCGTAAGGGGAAATAAGAAAATATAAGGACATTATGTGCGCGTTTAATTGTTGAATGAAAGACATTTGTTTTAATAATCAAGATTTTTGACCTGGTATTTTAGAACGATAAATGAAATGATCGTGATGTAAAGAAGCACATGTCATAGTTGTTTTGAATGAAGTTTGAATCCACAGGAAGAGTTAGATATCCACGAAGCTATGGATGTAAAATTCAATCAGGTTCTCGTATTCCCTTTCCCCCCGGAAGTAACAACAGTACACTTTGAAAATTTTAGTCATACGCATTCCAACGAATATATCGAGTGTATTTGATTTGCGAATGTCATTAGACACAAAACAAACTCTCCCAGCAGTAAAATTGAGTCTTGTCATAAAGCCATTGCCTATTGTTATATTATATTTGATCGCAAAGGAGAAATAGTGTTTAAAGAGTGTATAAAGGGGAGATGGCTGTTAATCATTTCATTTTAATGTTAGTGTGTGAATGAATAAAATAAAGTTTAGAAACAGTATCATGAAATCCAATATGACAGAGGAGATGAGATAGACATGATTCTCAGAACACTTGTGAAATATGTTTAACACCTTCAAAAAACCCCAAAGACCAACATAAACACCATGACCATCCTTTAAATTCAATAATATATTGGAGCCTATTGTGCAGTTGTAATATGCAGTTTAAAGACAGGAGAGAGAGTGAAATTATTGCTTTTTTGATCATAACCATGACGTATGAATTAGGATAATTTAAAGGAATAGAATGTTTGGATAAAATATAACGTTGAAATTCATTCGAAAGCAAGATTCAAATTCTTGAAAGTAGATGATAGGTAAGGTTAGTTTCAGGATTCACTGTCTTAATATTGAATGGATCTCTTTCCACGTTAGCAGAACAGCAACATACCAAGGCAGGATAAATCCTGTAAATAATACAAGACTATTCCTGAAAGAGAGTGCCTCGAGATGTCTTACCTTTATAAGTGAAAGGGAAAACAAATTTTGCGTTTTATGATTATATTGATAGTTTAAAGAAACTCGAATGAAACAAAATTAACCAAAATTAGACCGAGTAAAGATCATTTTTTTAATTCTTTAGAAATAGCGCTATCACCAAGAAGATTTATGACATGATTGAAAGTGTTTGAGTTTGTAAGATGTAAGACTTCGGAAATTACTGATTATATATCTCAAGACATATTTGGTTTGTTAGCCTCTGGTCCTTCATGGAGTGGCGTAAAACACTCAAAGGATATTTTATAAGCTAGACGCTAGAATTATATAAGTTTACCATCCATTCAGTGGGATGACCATTCCTATAGAAAACTAATGTAAGATTAATATGATATATACCCAAGAATTATATGACCTTGATTTAAAAGCGGAATCTCAGAGGAGGGTTTACGTGCACAATTACTCAGTCATTCTAAAAGCAATACTCCCCTAGATTACCCCTGATTTTGATTTGAGAAGTGGAATGTGCACTCATATTCTATATCAAATTCAATTCTTTGTATGCTAGTGCTATGGTTGAAGCTCTTCCCCAGATGGTCATCAGAAAATAGATCGAATGACGATAAGAATGCAATCCTCTATGTGGGATTAAGTAAAGTTTCCATTTGAAGGTCAAAAGGGATATTGGATAGAATAGTGATACCAAGCACAATATCCCCCCGAGGTAGCTAGACTCACTGAAATGAACATTCCTTTAATATTATCACATATGAATATATCAAGAGGATTGTTATCGTCCTATTGTGAATCTTATATTGAAAAATGAAGGTATAAAGATCCCCAAATCTAATGGTAAATTAGTGGCATCATTTACCTCAAGAAAAATTAATTTGTGATCAGTCTAGAATTGTTACAGTTATACTGGAACTTGGGTTAAGAGGTGGAAAAGGTTCATACCATATATAAATAATACACAGACAAAATTTTTTAGAACCTTTCATATCACTAATATTGCACAGAGAACAGCTACAAGATGTCCTATCAATGTCACAAAGCCTTCAAATTAACTAATAACCCGCCATATATGGGAAATCATTGTTAGAATATTACAGAAGATGCTGAGAAATCAAGATATATCAATAATGAGAAGCATTTATTAGAGCGAGTAAAGAACTCTTTTTAAAAAATATCTACACATTTATAATCCAAGATAGAGTGATTTGCACATTCAATAAAGTATATATTAGAATTAAGGCAACCACCTTTATTCTCGGTTTTCAAATTCTTGAGATAGCTAAAAAGAAATTTAACTTTTTTGGTATAAAGATTTAAAACAACATTATGTTGAAGATTGTAAGACTTTCTTTATTTACCGATACTGACCGTATATTTTTTAGCTTGAAATGTTAAAGGATTTGTACACCGATAAAAAGTAACCCTTTGTTAGGTAATATGAGATTTTTTCAAATTTCAGTTCCCTGAGCACCTTATATGATGATAGTAGACAAGGAGAGCTGGGGTTATTGAAATCTGAATGTAGTATAAACCAAATAATCGAGTTGATAGCCCCGAAAGTCTAAAATGTATTTCTGTCAAGCATTGCTGGAAGAAATCAACTACTGTCCAGCAGAGCCAAGGTAATTCCTTCGCATTTTTGTCATAATAACATATGCAAGATATAAGAATGTTTTAACAAATGTAGAATAGAGAATTATTCAGCGTGTAAGTCTATAAATAAAGAAAAATTGAAATCATGACAGTAAGAATTAATAAGAGGAGTTTGTCAGCCCTTGATGAAAAAAGATATCATTTGAATACTAAGAATCCTTGGCTTATGAATCACCCTGTATTCCACCATCTAAACGTAGGAGAATAGAGATGTGTATTACAGAAAACAAGACTGTATAATACATAATGAAAAGAAAAATATGTGTAATTAGTGTTTATCCTGAAATGTGTCTTTCTGATATGAAAATGTATTCCCTATGATGTAGGTACTAAATCCCCCTTATTACTATAAGTGAACTAAAAGGTCCGACAAGATTTCAACATTTTGCACGTGACGGTCACTACTATGTTCCCTGCTTATTAACTAAAAGGGTCCGACAAGATCCACCTGTGTGCGCGTGTACCTTTTTAGTTCATTTAACTTCATGAGAGGAATAACTGACCGCCGTGAAACAACCCTTCATTTGAAAACATGTTTAGACCTGTAGTAAGCATGCTTACCCCCAGAGGGGGGATTCCAAAAACTTGATCTGAGGGATTGGAGAATTTCGAAAACCCCATAGGGGGGAATCCAAAAAACTTGATCCGAGGAGATGGAGAATTTCGAAAACCCCATAGGGGGGGAATCCAAAAACTTGTATTGTCGAGAAAATTTGGGGTGAAAGGAGGGGTACCCAAAAAAACCTTGATCCAAGGAGATTGAGAATTTCGAAAACCCCATAGGGGGGAATCCAAAAAACTTGATCCGAGGAGATGGAGACTTTTGATTTCGAGAAATTTTGGGGTGGGGGTGAAAGTGGGAGGGGGAACCTCAAAAATTTGATCCGAGGAGATGGAGAGCACAAGAAAATGAAATTCAAAAAAATTCGAAACCCCATAGGGGAGAATCCAAAAACCTGGATCCAAGGAGATCATAAGAAAAAAAATTCGAGGCGCGGGGGCGATCCGGACGACGCAGCAGAAGGCGCGGGCGGGGGTCGCGAAGGGCGCGGGCGGGGGTCGCGAAGGGCGCGGGCGGGCGCGCGGGCGGGCGCGGGCGGGGGTCGCGAAGGGCGCGGGTGGGCGCGCGGGCGGGCGCGCGGCGCGACAGGGGTTGCGAAGGGGGGGGGTCGCGAAGGGGGGTCGAGGGTGAGGTAGTCTCGAGGGCGAGGTCATGGTCAAAACCGGAAGTAACACCTAGGTGTGAAAAGGTGACCTCCAGCTGCTGGTCCAGCCGGAAGGATGCCTCAGTGGAAGGCCTAACCGGAAGGGATGCCTCAGTGGAAGGCCTAAACTGGAAGGGATGCCTCAGTGGAAGGCCTTTTCTGGAAGGGATGCCTCAGTGGAAAAATCCACTACTTATATATATATATATATAATATATATATATATATATATATATTAAATAATATATATATATATATATTATATATATATATATATATATATATATATATATATATATGCAAAAAAATCACTCTGAAAGAATAGAGAAATTCCAAGCGCTTTCGTGACTACTCACATTATCAAGGAACTATGAAAGTAAAGCATCCAAGGAAGCTATATAAGGGTCTGGCCAGCACCTCACTATCAGATCCCTTATATAGCTTCCTTGGATGCTTTACTTTCATAGTGCCTTGATAATGTGAGTAGTCACACGAAAGCGTTGAAATTTCTCTATCTTTAGAGTGGTTTTGGGATATTCTGAATCACCCGTTTACTGTGATCTATTGCATATATATATATATATATATATATATATATATATATATATATATATATATATAATTTTATTATATATTATATTATATATTATATATATATATATATATATATATATATTATATATATATATCTATATATATATTTTTATATATGTTTGTACTTTGTGTATCTACTGAATGACTGTAACCTGGATTACAGTATTTATTTGTTTAAGACGCTTGGTTTGCCTAAGCCTAGTCCATATGGAATTATAGCATGTAACAGACCAGTGAAAAGTTGTTCCCGTGAATGCTGAAGTCGAGGCTAAGGACAAGTTTTTTGTTCCCAAAAATAGGATGGTGATGAGGAGATTAGAGAGGATACACTATAACAGACGAGTTTGCTTCAATTTTTCAAAAAGACATTACTCTCTCTTATGGACCTCACTAGCGCTAAGTGTAAATACTTGTATGTTTAGGTAACAAAGTGCCAGAGTGCATTTGTTAATATGAGCAGCAATGTTGCCCGAGTACGGTCTAAAAAAAATACGACAATATACAGTTATTTTCCTCAACGTAGACACCCATATGACACTGGATGTTGTGAGTATGATTAAGCTTGTGTATCTGTTGATAATGTCTGAGTGTTGAGGAGAGGTATATCTTGGGTGAGTATGGGTCGTTATCATCCAAGTGACCAGCCGGCAGAGGCCTAGCTTCATCCTATCAAGATCTTAACCAATCACTTTGACATTTTCAGATCAGGAGGGAGGTGACTTGAACCTGCCTCGCATGGGCCAGTAGGCCTGCTGCGGTGTTCCTTCTTTCTTATGAGGAAATGGTATGGTGATACCGACAAGATGTGGAAAAAGACACTTAAAACACAGGAACTGCAAGAGAGTTGCTGGCCCACAGGGTAGGACAAAACCCCTGCGGGACAAACAAAATACGTAGGACGGAACCGATCTAAGTAAAGACCATGAAAATATCGGAATGGTGAAGAGGTAGAGAGAGGAGGAGAAGAAGGTCAGATCAAGTCACGAGTGTTTTGAAGTTTAGAGCACTTGACAATGTGATGATAAAGGAGAGCATCTGTAGAGTGAAAGTCTGGACTGTGTATAAGGGAAGCTTCAACAAAAGATGTTAAAAAGTCATTCAGGGTTAAACATGAAACTTAAACATCAGTGACGAAACGCTTTCTTTAATGTTATGGACAGTACATAAGTGTTATTTCCCACATCTGGTCAATATAATCATTGCTAGTGTCTTGCCCAAACTAGCAATGTTCTTTTTTGAATGTTAGACCTTATTGTCATTCTATTAACTGGTCCTCTGCCAAAATTGTCTATCTTTCTAGCCTTCACAGCGCAATCTTGTTGAGGCATTACATTACAAACATGAGTCTTAGTCTAGTCCTGGTTCTCTGTAAATGTCCTTTCTCATTATATTGTCAAGTGCTCTAACTTGGCATTTGTCTCCTCTATTAACCTCTTCACCATTTCTGTATTTTTGTTCTTGTCTCCTACTTAGGTGGGTTCTGTCTGTCAAACATTATCATTCTCGTAAATTTGCATCCTAGTGCGAGTTATTTGTGAATAATCTTACCTACTGTTACACAGCCTAACCATACAGAGCTTTACGACTGGTCTAGGTTATGATAGGTTTGGTTGGGTTTTGGGAAAAAGTAATAATGGCCCCATATCACTATGAACGTTTCACAGAATCGGTTTTTCTAGGGGAGGGGGTTTTTAAAAGAAGAGTTTTGAACTGATGAAAGAGACAGGGTTCCTTTGGTATTCACGGTAATGAATTCCAAATTTTGGTCCCCTTTATGGGGATAGATTTTTTCACATAGTGGGGAAAAGGGAAACAGGGCCCAAACCCAAAAAGGAGGGGGGGTCGGTGTCTTGTGAAAAGGTGGTGTCTTTTTAAATTTAAAGGGTTTGGGTGAAGGGGTTTTGGAGGGGGGGTTTAAATTATTTGAGTGGTGTTCTTGTTTGTGTAGGCCCCAAAAATTGGGTTGGAGGGTTCTCAGGGTGAGAAAGTTTAAAACTTTTAAATTTTTGGGTGGAATGTACTGACTGGAGGGGAAAATTTGTTATCATTCTGACTGCTTTTTTTTTGGGCTGGGTTTTTAGGGGTTTTGATGGTTTATTGTTGTTGACCCCCATGCAAAAATTTTTCCCATGGGTGAGATAATGAGTGCCACAGGGCAAAAATTAAATTTTTTTGGGTTGTCTTATTATGATTTTATTTTATTTATTTTATGTTGCTTTTAAAACTTTTATTACTAATAAAGCGTAAGTACAAGCCGTTTTGGGGCCAAATGACCAGACCGCTGACAAAAAGTAAATTTTTTTTCCCGGTCTCTCCTACTAAAAAATTTCCTCCTACTGTGCTATAGTTCCTCCCACACTGTAATCATTTACAGTGGTAAATTTAGTGTATTAGAAAAATAGTCAAAAAAAATATCTAAAAATTCACCTAACGTTGACAAATATATTTACTTGGTGTTATCACTGCAGTACCAACAATACCACCAGTCCGATAACATTCTTCTTTGCAGGGTCTAAAGCCAGCAACAAACAACAAAATACCTTTCATCCGTGGACTGCTTGCAGAGGCAAAGGCAATGTTCGCGGCTTTCACTGAGACCCACATAAAGGATCACTTGGACAATGAAATATGGATCCCAGGTTACAACCTATACAGATGTGACAGAGTGAACAGGCAAAAGGGGGGGGTTGGCCTGTACATTGCAGAGTCACTTGTTTGCACAGAACTGCTTAATGCCTCAAATGACGTAGTGGAAGTTTTAGCAGTAAAGGTCGAGAACCAAAACCTAGTCATTGTGGTAGTCTACAAGCCTCCGGGATGCAACATCCCAGCAATTCCAGGAACAGCTGTTAAAAATTGACCACTGTCTGGAAAATCTTCCAGCTCCTGCACCAACATCTTGCTCCTGGGGGATTTAAACTTAAGGCACCTAAAATGGAGGAATATAGCAAATAATATTGTTGCAGTAATAACACCAGGAGGCAGCTCTGATGAAAACTCCACTCACACGAGCTTTTAAATCTCTGCACAAAATTCAATTTAACCAGCAAATAATAGAGCCTACTAGACTGGAAAATTTACACTAGACCTCATATTCACTAACAATGATGATCTGATAAGAAATGTCCCCATATCAAAAAAATATACTCAGATCACAACATAATTGAGGTTCAGACATGTATGCGAGGAGCCCCAGACCGACAAAATGAGACTAGTCACGAGGGAGCATTCACCAAATTCAACTTCAATAACAAAAACATAAAGTGGGCCCAAAGTAAACCAAGTCCTAACCGATATAAGCTGGGAAGATATACTAAGCAACACAGACCCAAACTTATGCCTAGAACAGATTAACTCGGTGGCACTCGATGTATGCACAAGGCTTATTCCTCTAAGAAAAAGGAGGAGTAGATGTAAAATAGAAAGAGACAGGCGCTCCTTTACAGGCGACGGAAAAAGAATAACAGAGCGGCTAAAAGAGGTCAATATATCTGAAATGCGCAGGGAGACACTGGTCAGAGAAATAGCAAGCATCGAACTTAAGCTAAAAGAATCCTTTAGGAGTCAGGAATCGCGGGAAGAACTAAAAGCTATAAATGAAATCGAAAGAAACCCAAAGTATTTCTTCTCCTATGCCAAATCAAAATCGAGAACAACGCCCAGTATTGGGCCCTACTTAAACAAGATGGGTCCTACACAGATGACAGCAAGGAAATGAGTGAGCTACTCAAGTCCCAATATGACTCAGTTTTTAGCAAGCCGCTAACCAGACTGAGAGTCGAAGATCAAAATGAATTTTTTATGAGAGAGCCTCAAAATTTGATTAACACAAGCCTATCCGATGTTATCCTGACGCCAAATGACTTCGAACAGGCGATAAATGACAATGCCATGCACTCTGCCCCAGGGCCAGACTCATGGAACTCTGTGTTCATCAAGAACTGCAAGAAGCCCCTATCACGAGCCTTTTCCATCCTATGGAGAGGGAGCATGGACACGGGGGTCGTCCACAGTTACTAAAAACAACAGACATAGCCCCACTCCACAAAGGGGGCAGTAAAGCAACAGCAAAGAACTACAGACCAATAGCACTAACATCCCATATCATAAAAATCTTTGAAAGGGTCCTAAGAAGCAAGATCAAACACCCATCTAGAAACCCCTCAGTTACACAACCAGGGCAACATGGGTTTAGAACAGGTCGCTCCTGTCTGTCTCAACTATTGGATCACTACGACAAGGTCCTAAATGCACTAGAAGACAAAAGAATGCAGATGTAATATATACAGACTTTGCAAAAGCCTTCGACAAGTGTGACCATGGCGTAATAGCGCACAAAATGCGTGCTAAAGGAATAACAGGAAAAGTCGGTCGATGGATCTATAATTTCCTCACTAACAGAACACAGAGAGTAGTCGTCAACAGAGTAAAGTCCGAGGCAGCTACGGTGAAAAGCTCTGTTCCACAAGGCACAGTACTCGCTCCCATCTTGTTCCTCATCCTCATATCCGACATAGACAAGGATGTCAGCCACAGCACCGTGTCTTCCTTTGCAGATGACACCCGAATCTGCATGACAGTGTCTTCCATTGCAGACACTGCAAGGCTCCCGGCGGACATCAACCAAATCTTTCAGTGGGCTGCAGAAAACAATATGAAGTTCAACGATGAGAAATTTCAATTACTCAGATATGGTAAACATGAGGAAATTAAATCTTCATCAGAGTACAAAACAAATTCTGGCCACAAAATAGAGCGAAACACCTACGTCAAAGACCTGGGAGTGATCATGTCGGAGGATCTCACCTTCAAAGGGCCATAACATTGTATCAATCGCATCTGCTAGAAAAATGACAGGATGGAAAATGAGAACCTTCAAAACTAGGGAGGCCAAGCCCATGATGACACTCTTCAGGTCACTTGTTCTATCTATGCTGGAATATTGCTGCACACTAACAGCACCTTTCAAGGCAGGTGAAATTGCCGACCTAGAAAATGTACAGAGAACTTTCACGGCGCTCATAACGGAGTAAAACACCTCAATTACTGGGAGCGCTTGAGGTTCCTAAACCTGTATTCCCTGGAACGCAGGAGGGAGAGATACATGATTATATACACCTGGAAAATCCTAGAGGGACTAGTACCGAACTTGCACACGAAAATCACTCACTACGAAAGCAAAAGATTTGGCAGACGATGCACCATCCCCCCAATGAAAAGCAGGGGTGTCACTAGCACGTTAAGAGACCATACAATAAGTGTCAGGGGCCCGAGACTGTTCAACTGCCTCCCAGCATACATAAGGGGGATTACCAACAGACCCCTGGCAGTCTTCAAGCTGGCACTGGACAAGCACCTAAAGTCAGTTCCTGATCAGCCGGGCTGTGGCTCGTACGTTGGTTTGCGTGCAGCCAGCAGCAACAGCCTTGTTGATCAGGCTCTGATCCACCAGGAGGCCTGGTCACAGACCGGGCCGCGGGGGCGTTGACCCCCGGAACTCTCTCCAGGTAAACTCCAGGTACAGTATTAAGCAATTATATTGTGTTCAGTAAACTTCTATACTAAATCTACAACTGTTGTCAAACTCTAAAACTATAACCGTTCAATATTAAATCATCAAATCTGTTCCATATTAAGAGTAAACTGTATCACTGTATTTTTTTAAAACTACTGGTAACAGTCCATTAGCTAGTAAGATAAAATTAGTTTAGTGTCATTATTATTAAGTTTAACATAACACTTTATTCAAAAGTCTAGTTGTAGAGTCACTCTCGTTCTTGTGATTACAAACATTGATCCTGATATCAACCTTTTATTAAATGACTTACACGAATGGAACAGCAACTGTAATTATTTTACAGCAAACCAAGCAAAGACATGACTCAGAGCCCAGAATAACATAACTATCTTTAATTACAATGTCAGATCTTTAAGTAAACATTACGATGACCTCACAACATTACTCAGTTCCCTTCATACCAGTATGTCAACCATCACACTCGCAGAAACCTGGTTAAAGCCTGATACTACAGATGTCTATGTCATTCCTGGTTGCACATACATACACAACTGTAGGACAGAACAGCAAGGGGATGGAACAGCTATTTACTGCTCAGATCATCTTGAATGTATCAATAATTTTTTGACAAGGGATGAACATGGAGAATACATTATAGCTAAATTTAAATCAAAAGACCTGCAAAAACCCCTCACAATGATAAACATCTACAGAGTACCACAGTCAAACGTTTACCATTTTAGTGAAAAGTTAGGAAACATGAAAACTGATGCACATACGAGCAAAGACCACTTACTGCTCTCAGGAGATTTCAATATAAATCTACTACACAAGTAACCGAATTCACAAACACTATGAGCAACTGCTTGTTGCTACCAACAGTAACAAAACCTACAAGAATCTCCGAGATTAGTATCACCTTATTAGACCACATCTGGACTAACACCATATCCCCTTTAAAATCAGGCATAATCACAGACAACACCACAGACCACTACCCTACCTTTCTCATAACCAACCTAGGTAAATTGCCCCAAGACACTACTAAAGTTACCTTCGGACTACATAACGAGACAGCTGTTAATAACTTTATAACAACTATGAATAACGTTGACTGGCATAATGAGCTTGAAACATATACAGATATGAATGAATGTATTAGTAATTTTCTAAAAAAAAAAAAAAAAAAAAAAAAAAACTCTGTAACAAGCATTGCCCTAAAGAACTAAACAGCTCACAGCTAAGAGACTGAACAGTCCCTAGCTAACACCCAGCATCCTTAAATCCATTAAGACAGTGCAGAATCGGTCAAATAACTAAAGACCATTTTAAACGTTACTCGTCAATCCTTGCCAGCCTGATAAGGAGATCAAAAAAAATGTATTATGAAAACAGATTACATAACATAAAAGGTGATATGGAAAACACCTAGAAAACCCTATCCGAAATTCTAGGAACTAAAATGATATCCAAAAACAAAATCAAATTAACAAAATCAAGCAAACCCCTACTCCCACCAACTGAAACACCAAACAGACTCAATGTTTTCTTCTCCACCATAAGAGAGAATCTAGTGAGCAAAATCCCAAGCTCAAACGCCCGTCCATCAGACTACCTCACGGGTACCTACCCAAATATATTATTACCAACAGAAGTCTCGCTTATCATCAACACCCTTAAAAACAAGGCAGGGGACATTAACTTACCACCTTTTATGTACAAAAAAGCACCACAAGTACTGTCACCAGTTATTGCAACACTCTTTAACAAATCCATTGAATCCTCCACCTTCCCAGCAGTTCTCAAAATAGTGAGGGTCACCCCGATCCACAAAGGAGGTGATCAAACCGACTTGAATAACTATAGACAAATATCTAACCTACTTCTGCTCTCTAAAATCTTTGAAAAATTAATTCATAGACAGATATATTCCTACCTCGTCTCATACAACATATTAAACCCCTGTTATTTTGGATTCAGGACTAATAAAAGCACAAATGATGCTATTATACACATGATAGAACTAATATACACCGCTCTTGAGGAGAAAGAAGTCCCGCTGGGAATCTTCATTGATTTACGTAAAGATTTTGATACAGCTGACCATGATTTGCTGCACATTAATTTAACACACTATGGTAAAAGAGGGCACTCCCTCTACCTAAGGTCATACCTTAGTAAAAGAAGCCAATATGTTTACACAAATGGAGCAAACTCTTCCACACAACCACAGTCGGTGTCCCACAAGGAAGTGTCCTCGGCTCACTCCTCTTTCTCATTTACATCACTGACCTACCAAATGCATCGCAGCTACTCAAACCCATATTATTTGCAGATGACACAACTTATGTCTTCTCTCACCCAAACCCAGTCATTCTGGCTAACACTGTTAATGCTGAATTGCAGAAAATAACCACCTGGATGATGACAAATAAGCTTACCCTCAATACTGACAAAACCTATTTTATTCAGTTTGGAAACAGAGCTGCAAATTTTCCACTTAACGCTAAACGGATCACCCATTATAAGACTCACAGAGAGAAAATTCCTAGGAATCCACCTTGTCAGTAGCCTCAAATTCCACACACACATACAACAAATTTCTAGGAAAATCTCTAAGACAGTAGGCATACTGTCAAAGATACGGTACTATGTTCCACAACAAGCTCTCCTTGCAATGTATCATTCACTCATCTACCCTTATCTCACATATAGAATTTGTGCGTGGGGATCAACAACTTAGGACCACTAATAACCCAGCAAAAGGCTGCAGTCAGAATGATAACAAATTCCCACTCCCGACAGCATACTCCACCAATATTCAAAAGTCTAAAACTGCTCACCGTTAAGAACATCCATACTTATTTATGTGCCTACTACATACATAGAACACTACACTCAAACCCTCCTCTCAAACTTCTCACCAACCTTAACAGGACACACGACCACAACACAAGACACAGATCTCTTTTTGATGTACCACGTGTCCATATCTCACTGTGTAAAAGCTCTATGCACATAAAGGGCCCCAAAATTTTGAATTCATTACCAGTAAACATTAAAGTAACCAAGTTTGAACATTAATTTAAGGCTCTTCTCGAAAGCCACTTACTCACTCTAAACTAAATACTCAATATTTAAGTTTTCCAAAAATCTCCCAGTTAAAACTTCAAATCTAGGCTCCCTAAGTTTATATATTATTAATACTACATTGTAGTATAAATACCTACACAAAACAATACTACCTTACACCCAATTGTAGTATTCTCACACTAAACTACTTTTAACAAATCACAATGTTATATTCCCATAATATAATTTCAATATTTATTATTGAAACTATTATAATTGGAGTAAAATTAATGTCTATTATAAATAAAAAAAATGTACAACTTAATCAAACTATGATCAATTTCTTTAGTATTAAGTAGTCTGTAATTCATTAAATTAAGTCTGCCCATAATGCCTAGACATTATTATAATGCAACTCATTATTATAATTTCATAATCTCAATGTAATCTTACAAAGTAATAAATTTTGTTTGTATATGGCTGGCGGCGACCAGCAACAGGAACTGCCACAACTGCCTGCCTCAAGCTCAGGAGTCAGATAAGGTACAGCAGTTGACGCAACATACGCGGATGGGACCTACTAGTGGAGGTAGCAAGTAGATTGAAAGAGAGATCTTCTGTATCAGACAAGTATGGCTACAATAACAGACACACATACAACAACTAGCAACCAGTGAGGAATCGTCTGAGTTCTGCATTACTTCCAACTCTTCCAAATCTTTCGTTAAAACTTTCATACAAGACTACAGAGAGAGGAGCACTACCACGATACCACGCACATCTGTTCCAAAGAAAATGAAGACTTTTTCATCTTTCTCACTTCCACTGACAAATGTGAATGTGAATGCTACTGTCAATCATCGTAACATATCTTCACCTCAGGAAATGGGTTGAAATAGTAACTAACAATTTAAATAGTACCTACCATTTTACTGAGAAAATAATGTATGCGAAACAGAAACTGCTGGATGGATCACTACCTAAGAAGGTAAAAACTGATAGATGGGACACTACCAGTAGAAGAGAGAGAACACTAAAGCAGTTGCCACTGTGGAGTCAGCCTCAATCATATGAATTCTCTCTCTCTCTCTCTCTCTCTCTCTCTCTCTCTCTCTCTCTCTCTCTCTCTCTCTCACACACACACACACACACATACATAGTGAGTGCGCAGGATCAGGAGCCGAGTCTCGACCCCTGCAACCACAATTAGGTTAGCGTGCACCACACACACACACACACACACACACACACACACACACACACACACACACACACACACACACACACACACACACAAGCACACACCACAAGCACACACACACACACACACACACACACACACACACACACACACACACACACACACACACACACACACACACACACACACACACACACACACACACATACACAGCCACAGAGTAGTCAGTAAGTGGAATAGTTTGGGAAGTGATGTAGTGGAGGCAGGATCCATACATAGCTTTAAGCAGAGGTATGATAAAGCTCACGGCTCAGGGAGAGTGACCTAGTAGCGATCAGTGAAGAGGCGGGGCCAGGAGCTCGGACTCGACCCCCGCAACCTCAACTAGGTGAGTACACACACACACACACACACACACACAACACACACACAACACACACACACATTTACACACACATTTACACACACATTGACATATACACATTTACATATACACATTTACACACATTTACACACACACACATACACACACACACATACACACACACACACACATACACACGCACGCACACTCACGCACACACGCACACACTTATTTACAACAGGCCAAGTGTCTAATCGACATGTGCCTAGGACAGAATGGTAACTAACCCATACACACACACATACACGCACACACACACACACACATACATCATAGCAGTCACCGAAACAAAACTCACTGAGACAATAACAGACGCAATCTTCTCAACCGGATATCAGATCATGAGGAAGGGTAGGAGCAACAATGGGGGAGGAGGGTTAGGTTAGGTTAGGTAAGGTTCGTCAGGAAACAGGACAAATGTTTCCTGACGCGGGTCTTAGTCAGATGATGACCCGCCTTTGGAGCTTTTGGTCATCTGACCGAGGCCTTCCGCTGACTTACCGGTCCACCCCTTTAAAAATTATGGTCATTTATAACCATTGTTATATTGCTGGGGGAGGAAGGATTGCACTGCTCATTAAAAACCGATGGGAATATCAGGAAATGGGAGGAATGGACGAGATTGGAGAAAGGGATTAAATAGCAGGTACAATTCAGTCAAGGGAACATAAGATAGTCATTGCAGTAATGTATAGAACCCACCACAGAACTGCAGGAGGCTGGGAGAGGAATATGATGAGTGCAACAGAGCAATGGTGGACACACTAGCTGAGGTGGCAAGAAGAGCTCACTCGAGTAGATCAAAGATTGGTTGGGAAAACCTGGAGCCACACAGGGGTCCTGAAACATGGAGAGCCAAGATAATGGATGTGGTACTGGAAAACCTCATGCACCAACATGTTAGGGACACTACCAGAGAGAGAGAGAGAGAGAGAGAGAGAGAGAGAGAGAGAGAGAGAGGAGGATGAACCAGCAAGACTGGACCTTGTGTTCATCCTGAGTAACTCAGACACTGAAGACATCACATATGAAAGGCCCTTTGGAACTAGTGACCACGTGGTTCTGAGCTTTGAATACATCGTAGAGCTACAAGTGGAGAGGGTAACAAGAGTAGAAAGGGAAAAGCCAAACTATAGAAGGGGGGACTACATAGGTATGAGGACCTTCCTGCAGGAGGTTCAGTGGGAAAGAGAGTTGGTAGGAAACGAAATGATGGACTACATAACAACAAAATGCAAGGAGGAAGAGGAAAGGTTTGTTTCCAAGGGTAAAATAATGGGAAGACCGGAATGAGCACTTGGTTTACCCGAAGGTGTAGCGAGGAAAAAACTGTGCTAGAGAATGGAAAAAGTACAGAAGGCAAAGGACCCAGGAAAACAGAGATTAGTCGACAAGCCAGAAACGAGTATGCACAGATAAGGAGGGAGGCGCAGTGGCAGTACGAAAACGACATAGCATCGAAAGTCACGTCTGATCCGAAATTGCTTTATAGCCACATCAGGAGGAAGACAACAGTCAAGGACCAAGTAATAAGGTTGAGAAATGAAGGTGGGGAGCTCACAAGAAACCACCAAGAAGTATGTGAGGAGCTCAACACGAGATTTCAGGAAGTATTTACTGTGTAGACAGAAAGAACACTGAGAAGAGAAAACAGAGGGGTACACCAACAAGGGATATACCAAGAAGTGTTGGATGAAATGCACGAGACCAAGGAGGAGGTGAAGAAGCTGCTAAGTGACCTTGATACCTCAAAGGCGATGGCACCGAACATCTCTCCGTGGGTCCTTAGAGATGGAGCAGACACTCTGTGTGCCACTAACCACAATCTTCAACACATCCATTGAAACTGGGCAACTACCTGAGGTATGGTAGACGGTAAATGTAGTCCCCATCTTTAAGAAAGGAGACAGAAATGAGGCACTAAACTATAGACCAGTGTCACTGACGTGTATAGCATGCAAAGTCATGGAAAAGATTATCAGAAAGAGAGAGGTGGAATACTTGGAACGGAACAAGATCATAAACGACAACCAGCACGGATTCATGGAAGCAAATCCTGTGTCACAAACCTTCTGGAGTTTTATGACAAGGTAACTGAAGTAAGACATGAGACGGAGGAGAGGGTTGATTGCATTTTCTTGGACTGTAAGGCAGCGCTGTATGGCCCTTGTGGTTTAGCGCTTCTTTTTTATAATAATAATTGGACTGCAAGAAGACCTTTGACACAGTTCCTAACAAGAGATTAGTGCAGAAGCTAGAGGATTAGGCACGTATAACAGGAAGGGTACTGCAATGGATCATAGAATACCTGACAGGGAGGCAACAGCGAGTCATGGTACGTGATGAGGTATCACAGTGGGCGCCTGTGACGAGCGGGGTCCTACAGGGGTCACTCCTGGTACCGGTGCTATTCTTGGCATATGTGAATGACATGACGGAAGGGATAGACTCAGAAGTGTCCCTGTTTGCAGATGATGTGAAGTTAATGAGGAAAATTAAATCAGATGCGGATCAAAGAGGACTACAAAGAGACCCGGACAGGCTGAACGCATGGTCCAGCAACTGGCTCCTAGAGTTTAACCTCGCCAAATGCAAAGTCATGAAGATCGGGGAAGGGCAAAGAAGACCGCAGACGGAGTTTAGGCTAGGTGGCCAAAGACTGCAAACCTCATTCAAGGAGGAAGATCTAGGGGTGAGTATCATACCGAGCACGTCTCCGGAAGCACACATTAACCAGATAACTGCTGTGGCAAATGGGCGCCTGGCAAACCTGAGAATAGCGTTCCGATACCTCGGTAAGGAATCGTTCAAGACTCTGTGCACTGTGTACGTCAGGTCCATACTGGAGTATTCAGCACCAGTTTGGAACCCACACTTAGTCAAGCACGTCATGAAATTTAGAGAAAGTGCAAAAGTTTGCAACAAGGCTGGTTCCAGAGCTAAGGGTAATGCCTACGATGAAAGGTTAAGGGAAATCGGCCTGACGACATTGGAGGACAGGAGGGTCACGGGAGACATGATAACGATATACAAAATACTGCGTGGAATAGATAAGGTGGACAGAGACAGGATGTTCCAGAGATGGTACACAGAAACAAGGGGTTACATTTGGAAGTTGAAGACTCAGATGAGTCAAAGGGATGTTAGGAAATATTTCTTCAGCCACAGGGTTGTTAGGAATTGGAATAGCCTGGCAAGTGATGTAGTGGAGGCAGGAACCATACATAGTTTTAAGACAAGGTATGATAAAGCTCATGGAGCAGGGAGTTGGAGGACCCAGTAGCGGTCAGTGAAGAGGCGCGGCCAGGAGCTGAGTCTCGATCCCTGCAACCACAAATAGGTGAGTACAAATATGTGAGTACACACATGCATAGTATGCAGAATCATGGAGAAGTTTATCAGGAAAAGACTGGTGGAACACCTATAATGGAATGAGCTTGTACACAACCAGCACGGTTTCAGTTACGGAAAATCCTGTGTCAGGGGGGTGAGTAGACTGCATTTTCTTGGATTGTAAAAAGGATTTCGACCCAGTTCCGCACAAGAGATTAGTGTAAAAACTAGAGCAGCAAGCATGAATAACAAGGAAGGCACAGCAATAGATCAGAGAATACGTGACAGGAAGGAAACAACCAGTGATGGTACGTTACGAGGTGTCACAGTGGGCGACTCTGACGAAAGTGTTTCCACAAGGGTCGGTCCTACGGCCAGTGCTGTTTCTGGTGTATGTGAATGACATGACGGAAGGGATACATTCAGAGGTGTCTATGTTGGAAACGATGTGAAGCTAATGGTGATAATTCAAGTGAATGAGGATCAGGTAGAAATCCAAAGAGATCTGGACAGGCTGAAGGCCTGCTCTAACAACTTACTTGAAGTGAAAAGTCATGAATCATGAAGTTTGGGGAAGGTCAAAGAAGACCGCAGACAGAGTACAGGCTAAGAGGCCAAAGACTGCAAACTACCTACTACTACTACTACTACTACTACTACTACTACTACTACTACTACTACTACTACTACTACTACTACTACATACACATACATACACACACTTATTAACCATTATTATCAGTGTTAACTTTGGTGTCAGTGGCCGGCTGGACACTGCCAACGATACTTGTAGCTCCAGTCATGGCTTTAATTGATTTTTAAATAATTGCTCCCTTTTTGCTTTTTTTAAATATTTCTTGCAAACGATATAAATAATAAAATTAAGAAAAAAAATATGTTCTTTATTAATACACGCATCTATAATTTTTTAGAAAAAAAAAGGAAGAGCGATTCAACAATGAGGTGGACCTGTTGATTTAGAACTGACCAGGAGTCAACCTCACTATCTGGCTACTTATCTCCCTGGTTATTAATGGTTATAAAACCCATCTATACCTCCTTGTCAGGTCGTAGTTCTGTTATCAACTTTTTTTTTTAATCGTTAAATTTTATTAAGACAAATATAGAAGCGCGTCTACCTCGCTCTCAGCAGACGGAGGATCAAGCCTTAAATATACCTTTGATGTGTTGCGAGTGTTTTCTTTACTCTCAGGCTCCGACCTTAAGCCAGGCTCGTCTAGTACTTGCCTGGTCAAGCAGGCTGCTGCTGCTGCTGTCCCGTTGACCCACAAATCACCTTGTGAAGATTCTTATCCAGTTTCTCCTTGAAGACTTACACTTGTTCCACTTCTGATAAAATTTTAGTCTGGAGACACGTACATTGATACAGTGCTCCTTTATTGTGCCCACTGCACCCCTGCTTTTCACTGGGTTTATATTGCATTATGTTTTTATTTGACAGTTCTCTTTAGTTTTGCATACAGTGTCCCTTTGAGTTCTTTATTCTTTCCATACCAATGCAGCTGGATCTTATCACCATTGAACATCATATTGTTCTCCATGGACACTGGAAAATACTGCTTATATCTTCGTGCAATTTTTAAATGACAACCGAAGTGTCTTTCACACTTATTTTAGTGTTATTTCTAAGTGATGCTATAAAAATGTAACGGATGTTTTTATCTATGTCTCTTATGAGGATAAGAAACAGCAGAGGTGCCAAAATAGTGCCTTGTGGAACCGAGCTTTTTACCTTGTTGATGCTGGATTTTGCTCTTTAACCACTAGTCTTTGTGTTCTGTTAGAGAAATAAAAATTAATTTGCCTTCCTTTCCCGTAATGCCTATGGCCCTCATTTTGTGTGCAATCACACTATGATGGCATTTGTAAAACGCCTTTGCAAGATCTGTGAATATCATATCTGTGTTTTGATTGTCTTCCAACGTTTCGGTAATTTTGTCATAGTGGTTCAGCAGCTGTGACAGGCACGATCGTCCACTTCTAAGATCGTGATGGTTTGGGGTATGCAGCTTGTGCTGCTCCATGTGGTTTGTAATCTGAAGTCTCATCACTCTTTTGAAGATTTTTATAATATGGGAAGTTATGGATACAGGTCTGTAATTTTTAGTTAGTGATCTACTACTTTCCTTATGCGAAGGAACTGTGTCTGCACTCTTTAACAACCGCTATCTCCTTGAAGTCGAACTACACAATCACATCCCTGAAATCATCCTTCTGAATGAGACAGCTGCCAGAGCAGACCAACATATGAAGATACGTGGTTACTCTACTGTCGAGAAATCGAGAATGACCTATAGTGGAGTGGCCGTCCTAGTGAAACTAGGATATGCATTTCTTAACATCCACATTGACGAAGGAAACATTATAGACATAGAACTGACGACCTCATATGATCATTTAGTAGCTGGAACTGGATATTTTCCTCCAAGACAGCTATAAATAGAATCCATTCCCCTACACCAGATACTGAGTAGAAATGTTCAATCCTGGCAGGAGATTTTAATGCCAGTCACCCGGCACTCTTCAATTGTGGCGCCGACAATCCGCTAGGTAACCAAAAGGGAAAACAACTATTAAATATAATTACAGCAAGAAATCCATCATTCCAATGTTCATTATTTAAGTTATATGTAGGCTCCCACCCTGGGACACCTGATATAGTTTTGACCAACAGGGTCTGTGACCTATACCATTGCAGAGTCTTCCCTTGTGGAAACGTAGAATCAGATCACATCCCTGTTATAATAACACTTCAGGCATCGCCATTTAGAATACCCACTCCCCCGAAACCCAACCTAAAAACTCTGGGATTTGACCCCTTCAGGGACTACCTTACTGTTTCGCTTGAGAACCAGCCTTCAACTGCAACTGACGAGGCAATTAGCTCCTTCCATGAAAGAATCATAGAGGCCACTCAGGCAAGTTGCCAATTAAATACATCAAAGCTCTATCAGCGATATAAACCAATCACGGAAATTAGTGACTGCATGAAAGATGATCAAGCAGTGTGTATAAGGCATCACCAAACGAGACAACCCACCGGGGCTATACTGCAGAGGTTGAGAAGAGAATTAATTATCCTCATCACACAACACAAAAGTGAATTACGGAAATATCTTGTTCAAGCTAATCAATACAAAAGCCAACCTGAAAAGTTCTGGAGCAAGATCAGCCAGCTTCTAGGTGCAAAACACAAGGCTACACATTATCTAATACATTCATTCATCGATGATGATGACGAGGAAGTTCATATCGAAGTTGATTACCCACAAGATCAAGTCCGCCTGATGGGTGATGTGTGGGAGAAAATTCCCTCACACAATGATAGTAGAACATTTAATAATAACTATAGTTAGTCAACGAATGGAGAGACAACCGAGCTGACCTCCAACCATTACCACTAAGTGATACATCTACCCTTGAAGATGAATTTCTCTTAACAAGACCAATCACACTCAGGGAGATGAGTCAAGTCATAGGCAGAATGAGTAATAAAGCCCCTGACCTCTCAGGTATAACAGTGAAACAAGCGAAGATCTTACCCAGAAATTGCAAAATGTCTCTGGAAAATATCTTTAATGCTGTCTTGGGGCCTTTCCGGAAAAAAAAACCCCCCCCCTTTCTTCCGGGTTTTTTTGAAAACCCTTAAAAAGACCATCAAGGAGGGGAATTCATTGAAAACCCGCAAGCAAACAAAAAGTTAACAAATTTTTGAAGCCTGTGGCCGAGGAAAAATTTAAATATTAAACAAGGGTCACCTTTCACGCCCAAACATTTTTTTCACGATCAAAAACCACAAAAGAAATAAATTCCATCTATCCTCACCTGAGGAAAACGAAACCTTTCCTTATTAACCCAAAGTATGTCAACCCCCCTTTTGGGGAACAACCCGGGGCCGAGGGTAAATAAAAAAATTGATTACAAACCACAAGGAACAGATTAAAAAATTAATCAGAAAAAGAATTTCCCCCATCTTCAACCCGGGGTTTTTCAATAACTATATCCCCAAAAATTTGGGGTTTATTCCATGTCATTTGTAAAATCCACCCCCTAAACGGAAACATTAACATTGCATTAATAAAAATATTAAAACGTGAAACTAAAGGGAACAAGCCCCTAAGAAAAAGGGAAAGAATCCACCGGCCAAACAATAAAATTCTCATCACACCAAAAAGTTTTGCATACCCTATAACAAAAAGGGAGGGGGTTTAAATCTCACCCTAAAAACCTTTGCCTTAGAACCCCAAACAAGCCCCTAATCCCAGAAGAAAACCTCCACAACCCAAAAAAAAGATAACTTAGCCAACCCCTCACAAACCCCTAAAGGTTTAACAAAAGGCCCTCCCACCCAAAGAAAACCTAAACAAGAATTCGGTCAACGAATTACCCTAAAAAAAATGCCCCAAATTTAAAAAAAGCCCCCAGAAATGCCCTCCACGATTCCTTCCAAAAACAGAGGCGACGAATCAAAGGAAATTCCTAACCAATAATTGGGGTGACCTAAAGATACAATGAATAACAGAACCCCTTTTATATAAAAGGAAAAACCCTCCCCCAAAAACCCACTACTAACATCAACACTTCCAAAAACCCAAATGACCCTCCACACAAGATGACCCCTTCCCAAAGAAATGACCCTCAACAAAGAATGGCCCACCAACAAGAATGCCCCCCAAATGCCCCAACCAAAAATTTATCAAAATGGAACCCTAGAAAGGAATGACCCTCCAAAAAGAATTTAAAATAAGAATACCCTCCGCAAGTTTAAATCAACCAAAGAATTGGCCCCTTTCCATAAAAATCCCCCCCAAACAAAATTCCCTCCAACAAAAAACCCCCACACAAAAATTTATCCCCCCCCAAAATCCCCCCACGAATTAACCCCCCCCAAACAAAGAATGTCCTTTTTTTCACCAACATCCCTCCCCACAAAAATTTCCCTTTCCAACAAAAATTCCCTTTCCCCAAAATACCCTCCCAAAATTCCCCAAACAAATCCCTTTCCACAAAATTTCCTCCTACTAAAATTCCCCCACAAAATCCCCTCCCAAAAAAATTCCCTCCACATTCCCCCCCACCAAAGTTGCCCTCCAACAAGTGTCCCCCCACCAAAGAATTTTCCCTCCAAAAAAGTCCCTTTCCCAACAGAAATACCCTTCCAAAAGTTTTGGTCTAAAAGAATGACCTTCCAAAAAGGGGAATGAAAAAAGAATGCTCCAAAGAGGATAAAAAGGGGGGGCGAAAATTCTCGGGGATAATATGGAGAAATGATCTGAGAATTTCCTAAGATGTGGGGGAGAATGGGTACACCGGAATTTTTGTTAATAAGGATAAATAATTTTGGGAGATTTCCTTTATATAAAAATTAATTAAATGAGTTGCAAACCTTTATGGAGGAAAATTTGGGCTGATGAATTTCCGAGTAATAATGAAAATAGGTTTCTATTATTCCGCAGATGAACCCCCCCCCTGAAGAATTTATGGTTCTAAATGTTTCAAATTTATAAGGGGGAAAATGATTGGTGAGTTATCCCCCTTGATTGAAAGATTTTTTGACGTAAAACCTCCGTCATTAAAATGAAAAAAGTGTTGGTTGTGGCATTCCTTATAAATAAAATTTTATTCCCTCTATAACCCCCACCCTTTATTAAATAAAATCTTTATTCTATAAATCCTTTATTAAAATAAAATTTTTTAACCCACTTATATAATAAAATTTTTTCTTTTATTTCCCCCCTTTTTATAATTAAAATTTTTTTCCCCTTTTAATTTCTCCTTCCCCATTTAAAATTTTCCTGATAATTTCTCCTTCATTTAAATTTTTCCTTAAATTTTCCCCTCTTTATTATTTAAAAATATTTTCCTTAATTTCCCTTTTATAAATAAATTATTTCCCCCCCTTATTTTCCCCCCTTTATTAAATAATTTTGTTCATTAACCCCCTTTATTTTAAAATTTTCCTATTAATTTCTCCTTCCCTTTATATTTAAATATATTTAATTTCTCCTTTTTAATTTTATGATTTCAAAGCTCTGGTATAAAGGGGTAAAGGTTCGCGTCCCCAAATTTTTTTAGAAAGGGATAAGGGGTTTTTCTGATAATTTTTTTATTAGAAAGGGAAAATTTTGTGTGTGAAATGTTCTCTGTAGTATAGAGGGGGTTTGAGAGAAGTGATGTTTGTGCTGTGAATGTTCTCTGTTAGTATAGAGGAGGTGAGAGAAGTGATGTTGTGCTGAAATGTTCTCTGTTAGTATAGAGGAGGTGAGAGAAGTGATGATGTGTGTGCTGATGAATGTTCTCTGTTAGTATAGAGGAGGTGAGAGAAGTGATGTGTGTGCTGATGAATGTTCTCTGTTAGTATAGAGGAGGTGAGAGAAGTGATGTGTGTGCTGATGAATGTTCTCTGTCAGTATAGAGGAGGTGAGAGAAGTGATGATGTGTGTGCTGATGAATGTTCTCTGTTAGTATAGAGGAGGTGAGAGAAGTGATGTGTGTGCTGATGAATGTTCTCTGTTAGTATAGAGGAGGTGAGAGAAGTGATGTGTGTGCTGATGAATGTTCTCTGTTAGTAATAGAGGGGGTGAGAGAAGTGATGTGTTGTGCTGATGAATGTTCTCTGTCAGTATAGAGGAGGGGGAGAGAAGTGATGTGTTGTGCTGATGAATGTTCTCTGTCAGTATAGAGGAGGTGAGAGAAGTGATGATGTGTGTGGTGAGAAATATTTTCTGTCATTAACGAGAAAATGAGTCAAGAGAAGATGAAAAAAAGTGAGTGAGTGATTTAGTCAGGTGTTTTCAGCATTCTCTAGATATTCATTTTGAAAGATATGAATATAAGAAGAAGGAAGTAATTTCAAACACTTGTAGATAAAACAATGAAGACACTCTCGTGAATCTTGATATATAAAAGATAAGGCTTAAGAGCGTATATAAGAAGACTACGTTCGCTTTATCAGGACTGGTTACTGAAACAGCATTTACGATTCTGCTCATATTCCAGGTATAACATAATTCTAACATACGAACATCACAACACAAAATAGTGTACTATAACATCCACACTTCAGAATACATCACAATATAAACTAGTATCGGAAACATTAAGAAATATTTATCTTACCAGACTACAGGAACCATCACTGATTCTTTTGTCAAGAATCCAAGACATCCGATTTGATAGTTATTATTCTCATGCACAAAGTTTTTTTTTTGTTTTGCGTTTATGGTGGCTTTTTTTTACTTTACATTAGAGAGGAGAGAAGTGTATACGTGACATTTGAGAGAGAATTATTCGATTACTAAATAATTATTTCTAGTTAAACTTCATCATTCACAAAATTATTCATAAAATATCTTTGCATTATCCTCATGCGTCTCACATCTGTCACTTCTTCACATATTCTCATCTTTCTCTAATAATATCTTCAGTACTATGTTAACTAACATTTATTATCTCACCCAGTCTTTATATATACACACAAGAATATGTTTAATTCCCATACATTAACTATATTAATTAATTTTAACAACAGTGTTGAAGACTGCAGATAACCTCATAAGAATGTGCACATTTGTATGTGTATTTATTTGTGTGTTTACGGTGTTTGAGGTGAAACGTGCGTCCATGTGTGTAGTTTGTACTCGTGTCAGGATGAGACGAGATAACTGTGTTTTCTTGTATGGTATTAATGTGAGCGATATAAATGAGTGTACTCACCTATTTGTGGTTGCATGGGTCAAGACTCAGCTCCTGGCCCAGTGTGTGTGTGTGCGAACGCAAGCATGCACGATGGTGTATGCGTACTATATGGTGCATGTGTAGCTTCCTAGTTCATTAACTTTCCAGTAGAGTTAGTACGTACCTCTGTGTCACTGTTACTATCCCTCTGGTATCCCACTGCTGAATATTTCTACCTACAACTATATATTTATTAAAATTCTCCTCAATCCCCACTAATGCTCACAACTTTCTTCTGGAGGTCATGTCACTCACAACTTTCTTCTGGAGATCATGTCACTTACAACTTTCTTCTGGAGGTCATGTCACTTACAACTTTCTTCTGGAGGTCATGTCACTTACAACTTTCTTCTGGAGGTCATGTCACTCACAACTTTCTTCTGGAGATCATGTCACTTACAACTTTCTTCTGGAGGTCATGTCACTTACAACTTTCTTCTGGAGGTCATGTCACTTACAACTTTCTTCTGGAGGTCATGTCGCTTACAACTTTCTTCTGGAGGTCATGTCACTTACAACCTTCTTCTGGAGGTCATGTCACTCACAACTTTCTTCTGGAGGTCATGTCGGGTAAAAACTTTCTTCTGGAGGGCATGTCACTTACAAATTTCTTCTGGAGCATGTCACTCACAACTTTCTTCTGGAAGTCATGTCACTTACAACTTCTGGAGGTCATGTCACTTACAACTTTCTTCTGGAGGTCATGTCACAACTTTCTTCTGGAGGTCATGTCACTTACAACTTTCTTCTGGAGGTCATGTCACTTACAACTTTCTTCTCGAGGTCATGTCACTCACAACTTTCTTCTGGAGGTCATGTCACTCACAACTTTCTTCTGGAGGTCATGTCACTCAACTTTCTTCAGGAGGTCATGTCACTTACAACTTTCTTCTGGAGGTCATGTCACTTACAACTTTCTTCTGGAGGTCATGTCACTCACAACTTTCTTCTGGAGGTCATGTCACTCACAACTTTCTTCTGGAGGTCATGTTTACTCAACTTTCTTCTGGAGGTCATGTCACTCACAACTTTCTTCTGGGGGTCATGGGCACTCACAACTTTCTTCTGGAGGTCATGTCACTCAACTTTCTTCTGGAGGTCATGTCACTCACAACTTTTTTCTGGAGGTCATGTTCACTACAACTTTCTTCTGGGGGTCATTTCACTCAAACTTTTCTTTTTGGAGGTCCATGTCACTTACAACTTTCTTCTGGAGGTCATGTTTACTTACAACTTTCTTCTGGAGGGCATGTCACTTACAACTTTCTTCTGGAGGTCATGCACTTACAACTTTCTTCTGGAAGTCATGTCACTTACAACTTCTTTTGGAGGTCATGTCACTCCCAAATTTCTTCTGGAGGTCATGTCACTTACAAAATTTCTTCTGGAGGTCATGTCACTTCAAATTTCTTCTGGAGGTCATGTCACTCACAACTTTCTTCTGGAGGTCCCTGTCACTTACAACTTCTGGAGGTCATGTCACTTACAACTTTCTTCTGGAGGTCCCTGTACACAACTTTCTTCTGGAGGTCATGTCACTTACAACTTTCTTCTGGAGGTCATGTCACTTACAACTTTCTTCTCGGGGGTCATTTCACTCACAACTTTCTTCTGGAGGTCATGTCACTTACAAACTTTCTTCTGGAGGTCAAAGTCACTTCAAAATTTCTTCGGAGGTCATGTCACTTACAACTTTCTTCTGGAGGGGCATGTCACTTTATCAGTACTTAACTTCTTCTGGAGGTTCCAATCTCACCTCAACTTTTCTTCTGGAGGTCAGTCACTTACAACTTTCTTTCGGGGGTCATGTCACTCACAACTTTCTTCTGGAGGTCCCTGTCACTCACAACTTTCTTCTGGAGGTCATGTCACTCAACTTTCTTCGGAGGGCATGTCACTAACAAAATTTCTTCTGGAGGTCAGTTTCAATTTTTGGGGCACTCACTAACTTTCTTCTGGGGGTCATGTCACTCACAACTTTCTTCCCGGAGGTCATGTCCTCCCTTTTTTAGGTGTCTGTTATAAAATATTTCTGGGGAGTTAATTTTTTGTAAAGCATCCCCTTTTTCCGGAAATTAGTCAAAATTTTTGGACCTGTAAAAACCTTATGGAGTCTGATTATGTTAAAAAAGTATACCGAGTTTTTTTTAAAATTTGAATTAATAGAGGTTTGATGAAACATATTTTGTATTAATAAAAAATTTAAAATTGAACAACTGTAAATAAAACTGTCCCGGAGCTTGATGGTGATTATAAACTTATCCCCGGGGATTTAAAATAATTTTTTAAATGGGGGATCCTTTGCTAAATTTAATTGTCAACAAATGCTGGGGCTTCTTGTTGCCTTTATCTAACCTGGTCACCATGCTGACTCCCGTTGCTGGTTTAACCTGGTCACCATGTTTACTCTAGTTGCTGGTTTAACCTGGTCACCATGCTGACTCTGTTGCTGGGTTTTAACCCGGTCACCATGCTGACTCTAGTGCTGGTTTAACCTGGTCACCATGCTGACTCTAGGGTTTGGTTTAACCTGGTCACCATGCTGACTCTTGTTCTGTTTAAAACCCGGTTTAAAACATTTTTTTGACTTCTTAAGTTGCTTTTTGGTTTAACCTGGTCACCATGCTGAATCTTGTTGCTGGTTTAATCTGGTCACCCTGCTGACTCAGTTGTTGGTTTAACTGGTCACCATGCTGACTTTGTTGCTGATTTAAACTGGTCAACCCTGCTGACTCTGTTGCGATTTAACCTGGTCACCATGCGACCTTGTTGCTGTTTAACCTGGTCACCCATGCTGGGCTCTTGTTGCTGGTTAAAACCCGGTCACCATGCTGACTCTTGTTGCTGGTTTAACCTGGGCACCATCTGACTTTGTTGCTGATTTAATCTGGTCACCATGCTGACTCTTTGCTTGGTTTAACCTGGTCACCATGCTGACTCTAGTTGCTGGTTTAACCTGGGCACCATGCTGACTTTTGTTGCTGGTTTAACCTGGTCCACCATGCTGACTTCTTGTTGCTGGTTTAACTGGTCACCATGCTGATTAGTTTCTGGTTTAAACTTGGGCCCCCATGCTGACTCTTGTTGCTGATTAACCTGGTCACCATGCTGACTCTGTTGCTGGTTTAACCTGGTCACCTGTGCTGACTTTTGTTGCTGGTTTAACCTGGGCACCATGCTGACTCTAGTTGCTGGTTTAAACTGGTCACCATGCTGATCTTGTTTGCTGTTTAACCCGGGCACCATGCTGACTCTAGTTGCTGGTTTACCTGGTCACCATGCTGACTCTTGTTGCTGGTTTAACCTGGTCACCTGTGCTGACTCTTGTTGCTGGTTTAACCTGGTCACCATGCTGACTCCTTTTGCTGGTTTAACCTGGTCACCTGGCTGACTCTTGTTGCTGGTTTAAAAATGGTCACCAAGCTGACTCTAGTTGCTGGTTAACCTGGTCACCATGCTGACCTTGTTGCTGTTTAATGGTCACCATGCTGACTCTGTTCTGGTTTAACCTGGTCACCATGCTGACTCTTGTTTGGTTTAACCTGGTCACCATGCTGACTCTTGTTCTGGTTTAACCTGGTCACCATGCGACTCTAGTTTTGGTTTAACTGGTCACCATGCTGACTCTTGTTGCTGGTTTAACCTGGTCACCATGCTGACTTTTAGTTGCTGTTTAACCTGGTCACCCCTGCTGACTCATTTTGCTGTTTAACCTGGTCACCATGCTGACCTTGTTTGCTGGTTTAACCTGGTCACCATGCGACTTTTGTTGCTGGTTTAACCCGGTCACCATGCTGACTCTGTTGCTGTTTTAACTGGTCACCATGCGATTTTTGTTGCTGGTTTAAAAACCTTGTCACCATGCTGACTCTTGTTGCTGTTTACCTGGTCACCCTGCTGACTCTGTTTTCTGTTAATCTGGTCACCTTTCTGACTCTTGTTGCTGGTTTAACCTGGTCACCATGCTGACTCTTGTTGCTGGTTTAACCTGGTCACCATGCTGACTCTTGTTGCAGGTTTAACCGGTCACCATGTGACTCTTTTCTGGTTTTAACCTGGTACCATCTGACTCTTGTTGCTGGTTTTAACCTGGTCACCATGCTGACTCTTGTTCTGATTTAACCTGGCCCCCATGCTGACTCTTGTTTGTGATTTAACCTGGTCACCATGCTGACTCTTGTTGCTGATTAACCTGGTCACCATGCTGACTCTTGTTGCTGGTTAACCTGGTCACCATGCTGACTCTTGTTGCTGGTTAACCTGGGCCCATGCTGACTCTGTTGCTGATTAACCTGGTCACCATGCTGACTCTAGTTTTCTGGTTAACCTGGTCACCATGCTGACTCTTGTTGCTGGTTTAACCTGGCCCCCATGCTGACTCTTGTTGCTGGTTTAATTGGCACCATGCGACTCTTGTTGCTGATTTAACCTGGTCACCATGCTGACTCTTGTTGCGGTTAACCTGGTCACCATGCTGACTCATGTTGCTGGTTAACCTGGTCCCCCATGCTGACTCTTGTTTGCTGTTAACCCGGCACCATGCTGACTCTTGTTGCAGGTTAACCTGGCACCATTTCTGACTCTTGTTGCTGATTTAACCTGGTCACCATGCTGACTCTTGTTGCTGGTCTAACCTGGCCCCCATGTGACTCTTGATGCTGATTAACCTGGACCATGCTGAAACCCTTTTTGCTGATCTAACCTGGCACCATGCTGACTCTTGTTGCTGATCTAACCTGGCCACCATGCTTTACTCTTGTTGCTGATTTAACCTGGCACCATGCTGACCTTGATGCTGATCTAACCTGGTCACCAAAGCTGATCTTGTTGCTGATCTAACCTGGTCACCATGCTGACTCTGTTGCTGATCTAACCTGGCCCCCATGCTGACTCTTGTTCTGATTTAAACCCGGGCCCCCATGCTGACTCTTGTTCTGATATAACCTGGCCACCATGCTGACTCTTTTTGCTGATTTAACCTGGCCCCCATGCTGACTCTTGATGCTGGTCAACCTGGTCACCATGCTGAGTCTCTGGTTTCTGATTTTTTTAACCTGGCCCCCATGCTGACTCTTGTTTCTGATATAACCTGGGGACCATGCTGACTTCTTGATTCTGATAACCTGGCCCCCATGCTGACTCTTGTTTCTGATCTAACCTGGCCACCATGCTGACTCTTGTTGCTGATCTAACCTTGCCACCATGCTGACTCTTGTTGCTGATCTAACCTTGCCACCATGCTGACTCTTGTTGCTGATCTAACTTTTTTTGTTATTGTAAGAAATATTTCATATTTGATAAATTACAATCATGTTTCAGAAATTTATCCTGATGACGGTGACTTGTGAGGGAAACATTGACTGACTCACAATATACGTCCAAGAAAGTCCAAGTTTATGAATTACATTTCTTCAGGCTCAGTTATATTATGTATGGTGCAGAATAAACCGAATTGGCCAGTTTGATTAAAAAAAAAAGATTCTTGTGCAGAATTAGTATAACAAAACCCTTTTTATGCAAACAAATTATCTGCTAAAATCTGCCTCAACATACCGAGAAAATGGATATAATTGAATTTCAATTATCATTAATTTTTTTCTGATATATTTAGGAAAATGAAGCAAAAATAAATTAGCATGTTACCTGTGCAGATTACCAGGAACACTAACCCAAAAATACCTATGTACCAGCCTTTGTTCACCTGAGTACTTATGTACCAGCCTTTGTTCACCTGAGAATATATGTACCAGCCTTTGTTCACCTGAGTATATATGGACCAGTATAAAATAGAACAAAAAGCTGGAATAATAAGGCAGGGAAGAAGTGGAGAAACAAGAAGGAGACACCAGGCGACTCTTACAAAGGCACTGAAAGAAACAAACACTGAAAACAGGAAATAAAAGAGAATATACACAATGGACTCGTAAAGAAGGAAAATTAATAGAGAAAGGAAGGCACCGAAAAAGAACATATACTGAAAAAAAGGGGAAACAAAGAAAGAACAAGTAAGGAAATATAGAGTGATGAAGGTATCAAACATAAAACACACACTGGGGAAGGCAACAAACGAGAAGAAAATAAGTAACTCGGACAAGCAAATAAAGAAGAAACCTGAAAGAGAAACTAAGGAATGAAAAGAATATTCCCCGAAAAATGTAATAAAGCAAGAACAAGCAATGAAACACAGGACAAACTACCTTGAAGAAGAAATGTAAGAAGAACAACGAATTTCAGTAGGAAAGATTAGGACGTCTAACAAGATAATAAGAACCAGTTGACTCTTTACACAGAGACTTCAACACATCAATTTATGTCAATTATTTCAGCAGCTATTCTAAGTAAGTTAAGAAAAGAACGGTGTCTAGTCTACTTCTAAGATATTCAGGTATTTGCTGCCCAAACTGTTTAGATCAAGAAGTTTCCAGTATAAACCAACAGGTCAGTAAAGCTGAGCATCCATACTACAACATCCAAGAAGGAATAGTACTAAGTCAAGCAACAACAATTATAAAACAACTGCACATATCAAACCAAGAAAACCACCAAACATTAATTAAATCATCCCCTTACCATAACAGCATGAAGGAGAAAAGCTAATTTTTTTAGCTAACCTAATCTGTCTTAGACACAAAACAATCAGCTGATGATAAATCATAGGAATGGAAAGTGTTGGTGATGACAGTGACCTTCACACAGTGAAGAATCAGACGTCGAATACAACGTAAGAAGTAGCAACACAGGGAAGATCAGATTCAGTATCCACGTAAGATGTAGCAACACAGGGAAGAACAGACATCAGTATCCCACGTAAGAATGTAGCAACAACACAAGGGAAGATCAGACGTCGAGTATCAACGTAAGATGTAGCAACACAAGGGAAGAACCGACGTCAGTACCCAAGTAAGATGAAGCAACACAGGGAAGTCATACATCAGTATGCCCACGTAAGAAGTAGCAAACACAGAAGATCAGACGTCCAGTATCCCACGTAGAGATGTAGCAACACAGGGAAGATCAATACGTGCAGTATCCCACGTAAGAAGTAGCAACACAGGGAAGATCATACGTCAGTATCCACGTAAGAAGTAGGCAAACCAGGGAAGATCAACGTCATATCCACGTAAGATGTAGCAACAGCATGGGTAGAAACAGAACGTCAGGTATTCACGTAAGATGTTAGCAACACATGGAAATCAGACGTCAGTATTCACGTAAGATGTGAGCATCACAGGGAAGAGTCAGACGTCATATTCACTAATAGTAGCAACACAGTGAAGATCAGACGTCAGTATCCACGTAAGATGTAGCAACACAGGGAAGATCAACGTCAGTATCCCACGTAAGATGTAGCAACACAGGTAAGATCATACGTCCAGTATTCACGTAAGATGTGTAGCAACACATTTAAGATCAGACGTCAGTATTCACGTAAGAATGTAGCAACACAGGGAAGATCGATACGTCAGTAATTACATGTAAGATGTAGCAACACATTGATGATCAGTCGTCAGTATTCACATTAAGATGTAGCAACACAGTGATGATCAGACTCAGTATCCAGTAAGATGTAGCAACACAGGGATTAAGACAGTCGTCAGTATCCACGTAAGAAGTTAGCAACACAGGGATGATCAACGTCAGTATTCACGTAAAGAAGTAGCCCACAGGATGATACAGACGATCCAGTATCCACGTAAGATTATCAACACAGTGATGATCATCTTTCCAAGTTATTCACTAAGATGTAGCAACACAGGATGAAATCAGACGTCAGTATCCAGGGGGGGGGGGGGGGGGGGGGGGGGGGGGGGGGGGGGGGGGGGGGGGGGGGGAGGGCGTAAGATGTATGCACACAGGGATATCAGGGGTTCGTCAGTATCCACGTAAGATTTAGCAACACAGGAAGATCAGACGTCAGTATCCACGTAAGATGAAGCAACAACACAGGGAAGAATCAGACGTCAGTATCCACGTTAAGAAGTAGCAACACAAGAGATGTGTTAAGTACGGACGGGCAAGCTTTTGCTTTCTTCCACTATCTCAAAAATAAAGAAAATAAAAATAAAATACTAGAAACAAAAATTCTAGTTTGTAGGGTGTTCCTCTAAATTTTTCTTATTCCATTACAAATTTTTATTTTTTATCTTTCCCTTCCCTTACACTTATCATAATATAATGTTAAGGCATAGTTTAATATCAGGTGTAAAGAATATCAACCTGCTTTAACTTGTTAATGTAAACAAGTTGTCTAAACCTGATTTAGCTTTGTTAATAATTCCCAAGGTTGTCTATCAATCTGCAAAAGTGTTCAGTCGCTCTGTTTGAGTTATCTATCTTGTCTCATTAATACACGTCATCTCCTGCAGCAGACATCATTTAATATGTCATATTTGTTACGTATAAACTTTCTGATTTATCCTCCCGACCTGTTTATTTTTTTATTTTAAACCAGCTCCGGAGACCTGTCCACTGTGCATCACAACATACCTTATGTCAGTTAATGTTCCCAACATGCATTGCCTGACTTTTATTATCTATCAGTCTGACACCAGTTGACTAAACTGAATATCTGATGAATCAGATATAACTAAAACTTGCCAAAGTTTATCTATCAAGTTGTCAGGTAAAAGCCACAGCGATTAGCAAACAATGTGACCATTGATTGTGCACTTATTTGCTCTCCAATGGAGCTTTGTCAAGGCTGGGGGTTTTTCCCCCCCCCCAACGACTGTCAAGCTGTCACGCTTGTCAATCTGTGACGGCTTGTTCAAGTTGTCACGGCTTACAAAGCCAAACATTTGGCCACAATAAAATAACACATTAGTTTACATCCTGTGTCCCATTTACCTAAAAATGTTGTCGGTATTCTAACCATTATTACAATTAAAATAAAAAATTGCCGGCTAAATTATCTATTATTGCGCCGTTACCTCCCACAACCTGCACTAGAAAAATAAATTTTATTCTTATTTAGGACCAACAACTTTTTAATTAGCACCGACTTATATTCACCAACAGTCCCAAGTATACCCCCAAAAAATATTTAGAGGAAGAGAATCAAATATTCCTCCCCGTTAACGCTACACAGGTATAGTGAACATTAATAACATCGCATTACAAACCTAAATGCAGATGAAAATAAAACAAATCATTTCTTTACCTAATTCTGGGTCACTGTGAATAGAGAAATGTTGATAAATTGCATAATTACAATGTTTATAAAGAAATTTAGTGAGGACGGTTGCAGTTTACCCATGATGTGGGAAGGAAAGGTTGCTGTTACCCTTGAAGTGAGGAAGGGAAGTGTTTGCTGTTAGCCCTTAATGTGGGAATGTAGGTTATTGCTACCCATTTGATGGATGGTGAAGGATGGTATGTTTGGCTACCCTTGATGTAGGAAGGAGTTTGTTTCTACCCCTTGATGGGTGAAGGAAGATTGTTGTTACCCTTGATATATGGGAAGGAAGCTTATTGCTACCCTGTCATGTAGGGAAAGGAAATTGTTGTTACCGCCTTAATTGGGCAGGAAGGTGTTGCTACCTCTTGATGTTTGGAAGGAAGGTTATTGCTACCCTTGATGTGGGAAGGAAGTTGTTGCTACCCATGATGTGTGGAAGGAAGGTTGTGTTACCCCTTGATGTGGGAAGGAAGGTTGTTGTTACCCATGATGTAGGAAAGGAGGTGTTGCTACCCTGATGTGAGGGTAGGAAGGTTGTTGCTACCCTTTATGTGGTAAGGAAGATTGCTGTTACCCCTTGATGTGGGAGAGGAAGGTTGTGTTACCACTTGATGTGGAAAGGAGGTTGTTTGCTACACTTGATGTGGCTGGAAGGAAGATTGTTGCTACCCTTGATGTTGGAAGGAAAATTGTTGTTACCCTTGATATGGGAAGGAAGATTGTTGGCTACCCATTGTAAGTGGGGTAAGGAAGATTGTTCACCCCTTGATGAGGGAAAAGGAAGATTATTGCTTACCCTTGATTTGAAGGAATAATTGTGTTACCCTTGATTTGGGAAGGAAGGATTACTGTTACCCTTGATTTGGAAAAGGATTTGTTATACTTCTCCTTGATGAGGGGTAGGGAGTTGCTGTTATCCTGATGTGGGGAGGGAGGTTGCTGTTGTCCTTGGACTGTGAAATAGAAGGTTGATGTTGCCCTTGATGTG
This sequence comes from Cherax quadricarinatus, assembly GCF_026875155.1. NCBI lineage: Eukaryota > Metazoa > Arthropoda > Malacostraca > Decapoda > Parastacidae > Cherax > Cherax quadricarinatus. Next base: position 27,766,210 of record NC_069448.1, read on the forward strand.
GGAAGGAAAGTTCTTGTTACCCCATTGAATGTGGGAAAGGGTAGTTGCCAAGATCCGTTGATGTGGTGAGGGATGGTTTGCTGTTATCCTTGAATGTGGGGATGGAGGTTGCATTTATCCTTGCTGTGGGGAGTGAGGTTCTGTAATCCCTTGATGTGGGGAGGGAGGTTGCGTTAACCCTTGATGTGAGAAAGGAGTTTGCTGTACATTGATGTTGGAAGGGACGGTTGCTGTTACCATTGATGAGGGAAGTTAGATGCTGATTCCCTGTCATGTGGGAACGGGAGGGTCCGCCGTTACTCTTGCATATTTTTGTCGGGAAGGGAGGTTGCTGATTTCCTTGATGTGGGAATGAGAGTGGTGTTACCATTCGATGTGGGGAGGGAGGTTGTTGTTATCGTTTGATGTGGGAGGAGAGGTATCTGTTGCCTTGATGTTGTAAAGGAAGGTTGTTAACACCTTGAATTAGTGAAGAGGTTGCTGTTCTACCTTGATGTGGAGGGAGGTTGCTGTTAACCCTTGATGTGGGGAGTGAAGGTGCTGTTACCCTTGAAGTGGGGAGGGAGTTGCTGTTGCCCTTGATGTGGGGAGCTAGGTTGCTGTTTACCCTTGATATGGAAAGGAGGCTGCTGTTACCCTTCATTTGGGAAGGGAAGGTTGCTGTTTACCGCTTGATTGTGTAGGAAGAGAGTGGTTTTACCCTTGATGTGGGGAGGCCAGGTTGGTGTCTTATCCTTGAATATGGGAAGGAAGGTTGTTGTTATCAATTGAAATGTGGGAAGGAAGTTGCTGTTTTGCCCTTGATGGTGGGAAGGAAGGATGTTACCCCCATGATGTGGGAAGGAGGAATTGCTGTTTACCCTTTGATGTGTGGGTAGGGGAGGTATGCGTTAACCCCTTTATGTAGTAGGAGGATGGTCGCAGTTACCGCATTGAAGTTGGGGAGCTAGGTTTGCTGTTTACCCTTTAATATTGGGAAAGAAGGCTGCTGTTACCCTTCATTGGGAAGTAGGCTTCCTGTTATCTTGAGTGGGTGAAAAGAGGTTGGTGTATCCAGCATTGATATGGAAAGGAGCTGCTGTTATAACCCTTCATGTGGAAGTAGGAGATTCTGGTTATGCCTTGATGTGGGAAGAGAGTTTGGTGTTTACCTGTTGATGTTGGAAGGGAGTGTTGGTGTTACCTTGATGTAGGGAGGGAGGTATGCTGTTATCCTTGATGTGGGGAGGAGGCGTTGCTGTTATCTTGTGTTGGGAAGAGAGGTTGTGTGACCTCTTGATGTGGGAAAGGGAGTTGGTGTTACCCTTGATAGTGGGAAGGAAGGATTTTTGCAGTTATCCTTGATGTGTGGAAGAGAGTTCGTGTTACCCTTTATGTGGTGGAGGGAGGTTGCAGTTATCCTTGATATGGGAATGGAAAAGGTTGGTTATACCTTCCGAAGGGGGGGGGAGGAAGGTTCTGTTAACCCTACATGGTGGCAAAGGGAGTTGCTGTTAACCTTGAATGAGCGGTATGAGGTTGGTGTTAACCCATGACTTTGTGGAAAAGGGGATGGTTTTGGTTTACCCATGATATGGGAAAGGGGGTATCAGTCATACCCTTGACATGGGGAGGGAGTGTGCTGTAACCCTTGATGTTGGAGACGAAGGATTGCTGTTACCCTTTGATGTGGGGAGGTGAGGGAGGTTGTTGTTACCCTGAAGTGGGAAAAGAGAGGTTGGTTTTTACCCTTGATTATGGGCAAGGAGAAATGCTGTACCCTTGAAAGTAGGGAAGTGGAAAGTTGCTGTTGTCCATGATTTGGGAAGAGAAGTTGTGTATACCCTTTGATGTGGAAGGAAGATTGCTGATATCCTTGATGTGGGGGAGGGAGGTGTAGTGTTACCCAATTGATGTGGGAAAGGAGGATTCATTACCCTGAAGTGGTGGGGGGTGAGGTTGCTGTTACCTTGGATTGGTGGGGAGGGGTTGCTGTTGCCCCTTTATGTTGGAAGGAGGGGTTGCTGACACCCTTGAATTTGGTGTAGGGAAGGGAGGTTGGTGTTTACCATTTGGACGTGGTAAGTTAGGTTGGTATTTACAGCCTTGTATATGGAAAAGGAGATTGCAGTTACCCATGATGTGGGGAGGGAGGCTTTCCTGATACCCTTGATGTGGGAAATTGGAGGTTGCCGTTACCCGTGATGTGGGGAGTGTAGAGGTTGCTGTTACCCTTATTAGGAAGAAAGGTTGCTGTTATCCTTGATGAGGAAGAGAGGTTGGTGTTACCCGTTGATGGAAGGGATTTGCTGTTTCCTTTAGTGGGAAGAGAGGGTTGGTGTTAAACCCTCGATGTGGGAAGGAGATAGCTGTTATCCTTGATGTGAGGATGGAGGTTGCTGTAACCCTATGATAGTGGAAAAGGAGGTTGCCGTTAAAACCCTGTGATTTGGGGGAGGGAGGTTGCTGTTTTTACCCTTGATTTGGGGAGGGGATGATGCTGTTACCCTTTATTGGGGAGGGAGGTTGCCGTTAACCCTTGATGGTAGAAGGGAGGTTGCTTTGTGTTACCCTTCATGTGGGAATGGAAGTGTTGCTGATACCGCATTCATGTGGTAAGAAAGGTTTGCTGTTACGCCTTGTATGTGGTAAAGGAGTTGCTGTTACCCTTGATGCGAGGGAGGTTGCTGTAACCGCTTCATGTGGGAAGGTAGGTATGCTGTTAACCCATGATGTGGGAAAAGAGTTGCCTTGTTGACCCTTGATGGTGGGAAGGAGATTGCTGTTACTAACCCCTGATGTGGGAGAAGGAGGGTTGCTGTTACCCTTATGTGGGAAGGAGGTTCCTGTACCCCTCATGTGGGAAGGGAGGTTGCTGTTATCCTCTTGATGTGGGAAAGGAGGTTGGCTGTTATCCTTGATGTGGGAAAGGAGTTGCTGTTACCCTTATGTGTGACAGGGAGGTTTCTGTTACCCTTCATGTGGGAAGGGAGGTTGCTGTTACCCTTCATGGGGAAGGGAAAAAGGTTTGCTGTACGCTTGAATTGGGAAAGGAGGTTTCTGTTCCCCTTCATGTGGGAAGGGAGTTTGCTTGTTACCCTTCATGTGGTAAGGGAGGTTGCTGATACCCTTGATGTGGGAAAGAGGTTGCTGTTACCCTTTTATGTGGAAAAGTGTAGATGCTGTTAATCCCTTGATGTGGAAAAATGGAGATTGCTGTTACCCTTTATGTGGAAAAGGAGATGCTGTTACCCTTCATGTGGGAAGGGAGGTTTGCTGTTCCCCCTTCATGTTGGTGAAGGGAGGGTGGTTGGCTGTTACCCTTCATGGGGAAGGGTAGGTGTCTAGTATTAATAACCCCTTGATAGTGGCGAAAAAGCGATGGTTAGCTCTTACCCTTGATGTGTAAAAGGAGATTGCTGTTACCCTTCCATGTGGGAAGGGAGTTGTCTGTTACCCTTCATGTTGGAAAGGGAGGTTGCTGTTCACCGTCCTTGATGGTGGGAAAGGAGGTTGCTTGGTTATACCGTTAGTGTGGGGATGGGATGTTGCTGTTACTCTTGATGTGGGAAAAGGAGATGCTGAAATTTAACCCATGATGTGTAACAGGAGAAGTTGCTGTTTACTCTCTTGGATGTTGGAAACGTGGTTGCTGTTGTACTTGATGTGGAAGGAGATTGCTGTTACCCTTCTTCTGTGGGAAGTGGAGGTGCTGTTACGCTTGATGTGGGAAAAGGAGTTAGCTGTTATCCGCATAGATGATGGGAAAGGTGGTTGCTGTTACCAATAGATGTTATTATGGGAGGTTTCTGTATAACCCTTACCTGTGGAAGGGAGGTGCAGATAAACACATCATTGTGTGAGAGGGAGGTGCCTGTTACCCTTTGATGTGTAAAGGAGAAGCAGTTACCCTTAGATGTGGTACAGGAGGAGATTGCTTGTTGGAACCCGTGTTACATGTGGAAGGGAGGTTGCCTTGAACACGCCTACATGTGTGGAAGGTAGGGTGTCATGTTACCCTAGATAGTGGGAAAGGAGGTGCTGTTACGTTAATGTGGTATCGGAGGTAGCTGTTTACGCTCTTCATATTGGATGGGAGATTGCTGTTACTCTATCATGTGGGAAGGGATGTTGCTGTTACCCGCTGGATGTAGTGAAATGAGTTTTGCTACGTGTTTACCCCTTATGTGTGGAATAGCGTTCTGTTACCCATCATGTGGTAAGGCAGGTTGCTGTTACCTTTTACATGTGGGAAGGGAGGTTGCTGTTACCCTTGGTTTGTTCCAAGGAGGTTCTGTTAACCCTTACTGTAGGGAGGGAGGTTTCTGTAACCTTCAATTGGGGAGTGAGTTTGCTGTACGCCTTCATTGGGGAAGGGAGATGCTAGTACCCTGCATGGTGGGAGGGAGGTTTGTGCTAGTACCCTACATTGGTTGGAATGAATGGTGCAAGCTAGTAACCCTTCATGTATGTAAGGGAGTTTGCAGTACCCTTCATGTGGGAAGGGAGGTTTCTAGTACCCTTTAGTGGAAGGGAGGGGGGTAGCTAGTACCCCATTCGATGTGGTGGAATGGAGATGTGCTAGTAACCTTCATGTGGTAAGGGAGGTTTGCTAAACCCCTTCATGGTGGGAAGGGAGGTTCAAGTACCCTTCATGTGGGGAAGGGAGGTTGCTAGTACCCCTTCATATGTAAGAAGTGGGAAGGTTGCTAGTACCCTTTCAAGTGGGAATGGAGGTTCTGCTAGTAACCCTTCATGTGGAAGGGCGTGTTGCTGTTACCCATCATGTGGGAATAGGAAGGATTGCTAGTACCCCTTCATGTGGGAAGGGAGGTTGCTAGTGACCCTTTTATGTGGAATTTAGGTTGCTAGTACCCTTCATATGGGAAGGTAGGTTGTCTATTACCCCTGTCCCGTGGGAAGGGATGTTGCTAATTGTAACCCCTTCATGTGTGGAAGGGAGGTTGCTATACCCTTCAAATGAGGTAAGGGAGTTTGCAGCTTACCCCCTTCATGTGGAAGGGAGGTTGCTAGTACCCTTCATGATTTAATGGAAGGATGCTAGTACCCATCAGTGTGTAAGGAGCGGTTGCTGTTACCCAACAAGTGGGAAGGAAATTTTCTAGTACCCTTCATGTGTGTGAAGGGAGGTTTGCTACAGTAACCCATCAATGTGGGAAGTGAGGTTGTAGTACCACTCATGTGGGAAGGTATGTTGCTAGTACCCTTCATGTGGAGAAGGGAGTTTGCTAGTAACCCTTCACATGTAAGAAGTGAGGTTGCTAGAGTACCCCTTCAAGTTGGGAAGGGAGGTTGCTAGTACGCTCTTCATGAGGAGGGAGGTTGCTAGTACCCGATCATGTGGAAAGGGAGGGTTGCAAGTAACCCTTCATGTTGGGAAGGGGAGGGTTGCTAGTACCCTTCATGTGTGGAATGGAAGGTTGCTGTTAACCCATCATGGGGAAGGAGGTTGCTAGTACCCTTCATGTGGGAAGGGAGGTTGCTAGTACCTCTTCATGTGGAAAGGTGTAGGTTGCTAGTACCCTTCATGTGGGGAAGGTAGGTTTCTATTACCCTTCATGTGGGTAAGGGAGGTAAGGAGGGTTGCTAGTACCCTCCATGTAGGAAGGGAGGTTGCTAGTACCCTTCATGTGGGAAGGGAGGTTGCTAGTACCCTTCATGTGGGAAGGGAGGTTGCTAGTACCCTTCATGTGGGAAGGGAGGTTGCTAGTACCCTTCATGTGGGAAGGGAGGTTGCTAGTACCCTTCATGTGGGAAGGGAGGTTGCTAGTACCCTTCATGTGGGAAGGGAGGTTGCTAGTACCCTTCATGTGGAAAGGGAGGTTGCTAGTACCCTTCATGTGGGAAGGGAGGTTGCTAGTACCCTTCATGTGGGAAGGGAGGTTATGGAAGTTAATTATGCAAATGATGTTATCAGGAAAGTTCTGAATCAGTCAACTCAAAAACTTATTTTGTTTATGTTAGAGTAAAAACTGTTTTTATTATTAAGGTAAATGGCTGGATATTTATAATTTTAGATGTAATGTTGGTAAGATACAACACTTGTTGAATATTAATGTTGGTAAGATACAACACTTGTTGAATATTAATGTTGGTAAGATACAACACTTGTTGAATATTAATGTTGGTAAGAATACAACACTTGTTGAATATTAATGTTGGTAAGATACAACACTTGTTGAATATTAATGTTGGTAAGATACAATACTTGTTGAATATTAATGTTGGTAAGATACAACACTTGTTGAATATTAATGTTGGTAAGATACAACACTTGTTGAATATTACTACGTAAGATGGAACACTCGCCTCTTACGACTGGCTTCAAACTTAGAGAAAGATTTGCATTGTCATTGGTCTTCGTAAGTGAAAATTTGCCAGGAGTTTTAGAATTAAACACTATCTTTAATGGGCTAAAAATTAAGTTTACATTTTTTAAACGTTGTCAAACTTTCAACATTTATGTTTGTAAGTCGTAAGAAGATTATTGTACTTTTTGATAATTAACTTGAACAACGAGATGAAATTGTCAAATTAGATACATAACATCAATATATTTATACACATAGTTAGCAATAATAATCTGAAAATCTGGACTATAATTCATAATATTAAATGTAAAATACTTTGTAATTATTATTCTTGACATTTTATTAATTTTATTTGAAAAATAATTTTAATTCATTTATTAGAATTTGGTTATTTATTATTTGATGAATCAGATAAACTTAATTTTCTTTGCAAATTATATTACTTACATTTCTCTTAAGTTTTACAAACATGTAGTTAGCATTTCTTTATTAGTTATATTCTATAACTATATTTTATTAAAAATAGTTATATTATTTACTATATTATATTGAATATTGTTACATTCTTTTAACTATATTCTCTTAACCTGCATTAGGAGACATGAGTGCCAGTGTGGGAGACACCAGATACCTGCCTGGGGAGACATGAGTGCCAGTGTGGGAGACACAAGATACCTGCCTGGGGAGACATGAGTGCCAGTGGGGGAGACACCAGATACCTGCCTGGGGAGACATGTGTGCCAGGGTGGGAGACACAAGATACCTCCTTGGGATACATGAGTGCCAGTGTGGGATACACAAGAAACCTGCCTGGGGAACATGAGTGCCAATGTGGGAAGACACCAGATACCCTGACTGGGGAGACATGAGTGCCAGAGTGGGAGACCAAGAAACCTGAGCCTGGGGAGACATGTGTGCCAGTGGGGAGACACCAGAATACCTGCCTGGGGAACTATTTGTGCCAGTTGTGGGAGACACAAGATACCGCTGGGGGAGACATGAGTGCCAATGAGGAGACACCTAATACCTGACTGTGGGAACATGAATTGGCCAGTGTGGGAGACACAAGATACCTCCTGGGGAGACATGAGTGCCAGTGGTGGGAGACTACAAGATACCTCCTGGGAGACATGAGTGCCAATGTGGGAGACACCAGATAACCTTGCCAGGGGAGTACATGATGCCAATGTGGGAGACACAAGATACCTGCCTGGGGAGACATGAGTGGCCAAAGGGAGTCACAAGATAACTGCCTGGGGAGACATTGTGCCAATTGGGAGACACAAGATACCTGCCTGGGAGACATGTGTGCCAGTTTGGAGACACAAGATACCTGCCAGGGAGACATGTGTCCAGTGTGGGAGACAACAAGATCCCTCCTGGGAGACAGTGTGGCCAGTGTGGACAGACACCAGATACCTGCCTGGGGCGACGAGTGTCCAGTGTGGGAGACACAAGATACCTCCTGGGGAGACATGAGTGCCAGTGTGGGAAGACACAAGAATACCTGCCTGGGGAGACATGTGCCATGTGGGAGAACACCAATACCTTCCTGGAGACATGTGCCAGTGTGAACAACCAGAAAACCTGCCTGGGAGACATGTGTTCCAGTGTGGAACACCAGAATACCTGCCTGGGGAGACATGAGTGCCAGTGTGGGAGACACCAGATACCTGCCTGGGGAGACATGTGTGCCAGTGTGGGAGACACCAGATACCTGCCTGGGGATACTGATGCCAGTGTGGGAGACCACAAGATACCTGCCTGGGAGACATGAGTGCCAGTGTGGAGACACCAATACCTGCCTGGGACACATGTGTCCCAGTGTGGAGACACCAGATACTGCCTGGGGAGACATTGTGCCAGTGTGGGAAGACACCAGAAAACCCAGCCTGGGAGACATTAGCCAGTGTGGGAGACACAAAATACCTCCTGGGGAGACCTGTGTGCCAAATGTGGGAGACATACCAGATAACCTGCCTGGGGAGACCTGTGTCCATTGTGGGATACACAAGTTACCTCCTGGGAGTACATGGTGTGCCAGTGGGGGAGACACGCATATACCTGCCTGGGAGACCTGTTGCCATGTGGGAGACACAAGAAAATACCTGCCCGGGAGACATATGTCCAGTGTGGGTGACACCAATACCGCCTGGGAGACATGTGTGCCAGTGTGGGAGACACCAGAAACCTGCCTGTGGAGAAAGTGTGCCATTGTGGGAGAAAACCAAAATAACCTGCCTGGAGACCTCTGTGCCAGTGTGGGAACACAAGATATACCTGCCTGGGGAAGACATGAGTGCCAGTGTGTGAGGACACCAGATAACCTGCCTGGGAACATGTGAGCCAGTGTTGTGGGGTGACACCAGTACCTGCCTGGGGAGACGTTGTGGGCCAGTGTGGAGACACCAGATTACCTCCTGGGGAACAGTGTTCCTGTGGGAGACATCCTAATACCTGCCTGGGGAGACATGTGGTGCCCATTGGTGACAGAAGATACCTGCCTGGGGAGACATGAGTGCCGATGTGGGAGACACCAGATACGTGCCCTGGGGAGACATTTGTGCCAGTGTGGGTGACACCTATACCTCCTGGGGAGACATGGTGTGCCAGTGTGGTGACCACAAGATACCTGCTGGGAGAACATGTGTGCCAGTGTGGGTGACACAAGATACCTCCCTGGGGAGACATGAGTGCCAGTGTGGGAGGACACCAGATACCATGCCTGGGGAGACAGTGTGCCAGTGTGGGAGACACAAGATGCCTGCCTGGGAGAAAAGAGTGGCAGTTTGGTGACACCAGATTACATCCTGGGAGACATGTGTGCCTTGTGTGACACAGAATACCTGCCTGGGGAGACATGTGTGGCCAGTGTGGGTTGACACAGAATACCTGACTGGGAGACATGAGTGTCCAGTGTGGGTGACACAAGATACCTGCCTGGGGACACATGAGTGCCAGTGGGGAGACAAACAATACCTCCTGGGGAGACATGTGTGCCAGTGTGGGTGAACACCAGATATCCTGCCTGGGGTAGACATGTTTGCCATTTGGGGAGACACAAGATACCTGCCCTGGGGAGACATGTGTGGCCATTGGTGGGAAGACACCAATACCTCCTGAGACAAGAGTGCCAGTGGTTGGAGCACAAGATACCTGCCTGGGGATGACATATGGCCAGTGTGGGAGACACCAAGATACCACCTGGGAGACATTGTGTGCCAGTGTGGGAGACACCATATACCTTCCTGGGGATACATGTGAGCCAGTTGGTGAACACCAGATACCTCCTGGGGAGACCAATTTGTGCCAGTGTGGAGACACCAGATACCTGCCTGGGAGACATGAGTGGCACATGTGGAGACACCAATACCTGCCTGGGAGACATGTGTGCCATGTGGGAGACAACCGATACCTGCCTGGTAGACATGTGGCCAGTGTGGGAGACACCAGATACCTGCTCGGAGAACATGAGAGCCAGTGTGGGAGACACCCAAAGACCTGCCTGGGAACATGTTCCCATGTGGGAAGACACCAGATACCTTCCTGGGGAGACATGGTGTGCCAGTGTGGGAGACACCAATACCTGCCTGGTGAGAGATGAGTGCCAGTGGTGGGAAGACACCAAAATACCTGCCTGGGGAGACCTGTGTGCCAGTGTGGGAAGACACCAGATACCTGCCTGGGAGACCAGTGTGGCCAGTGTGGGAGACACAAGTTTACCTGCCAGTGGAGATATGTGTGCCATGTGGGAGACACCAGATACCTGCCTTGGGAGACCTGTGTGCCAGTGTTGAACACAAGATACCTGCCTGGGGAGACGTAATGCCAGGGTGGTTGACACCAATACCTGCACTGGGAGACAGTGTGGCCAGTGTGGGAGACACCAGAAACCTTGCGCTGGGAGACATGTTGCCAGTGTGGGAGACACCAAATACCTGCCTGGGAGACCACTGTGCCAGTGTGGAGACACAAGATTCCTGCCTGGGAGACATGGGAAGTGCCATGTGGGAGACACCAATACCTGCCTGGGAACATGTGTGGCCATTGTGGGTGACCACCTGATACCTCCTGGGGAGACATGTTGTGCCAGTGGGGGAGACCCAGATACCTGCCTGGGGAACATGTGTGCCAGTGTGGGAACCACCAGATACCTTCCTGGGGAGACAGTTGCCATTGTGGGTGACAGAAGATACCTCCTGGGAACATGATGCCAGTGGGGAGACACCAGAATACCTGCCTGGGGAGACATGTGTGCCATGGGTTGAGCACCAATACCTCCTGGGAGACATGTGTGCCAGTTTGGGCGACACAAGATAACCTCCTGGGGAGACATGTGTGCCAGTGTGGGTGACAACAAGATACACTTGCCTTGGGAACATAGAGTCCATTGAGGGAGACACAGATACCTGCCTGGGGAGACATGTGTGCCAGTGTGGGTGACACAAGATGCCTGCCTGGGGAGAAATGAGTGCCAGTGTGGGAGACACCAGATACATGCCTGGGGAGACATGTGTGCCTGTGTGGGTGACACAAGAATACCTGCACTGTGGAGACATGAGTGCCAGTGGGGGGGGGGTGGGAGACACCAGAATAGCGGGGGGGCCTGCCTGGGGAGACATGTGTGCCAGTGTGGGTGACACCAGATACCTGCCTGGGGAGACATGTGTGCCAGTGTGGGTGACACAAGATGCCTGCCTGGGGAGAAATGAGTGCCAGTGTGGGACACACAGACCAATCCTGCCTGGGGAGACATTGTGCCAGTGTTGGGAAACCATATACCTACTTGGGAAGACATAATGTGCCAGTGTGGGTGGGGACCTACAGATACCTGCCTGGGACACATGAGTGCCAGTGGGGAGACAACAGATACCTGCCTGGGGAGACATGTGTGCCAGTGTGATAGACGCAAGATACCTGCCTGGGAGACATGTGTGACAGTGTGGGAGCACCGAGATAACATGCCTGGGGAAGACATGTGTGCCAGTTGTGGGAGACACAAGATACCCTGCATGGGGAACAGTGTCCATGTGGAGACACAAATAACCTGCCGGGGGACATGACTGCAAGTGGAGACACCAGAACATGCCTGGGAGACATGTGTGCCAGTGTGGGAGACACAAGATACCTTCCAGGAACATGTGAGACAGTGTGGGCGACACCAGATACATGCCTGGGGATACATGTTGCCAGTGAGGTGACACCAATACCATGCCTGGGGAGACATGTTGCCATGTGTAGACACCACATACCTAACTGGGAGACATTGTGCCAGGTTTTTTTGGGGGGGGTAGGGACACCAGATACCAGCCTGGGGAGACATGAGTTGCCAAGTGGCGGGAGACAACCAATACTCCTGGGGAGACATTGTTGCCCAGTGTGGGAGACAACAAAGATACCTGCCCTGGGGAGGAACATGTGGTGAACAGTGTGGGAGACACCAGATACATACCTGGGGAGACATGTTGTGCAGATGGGAGACACAAGAACTGCATGGGGAGACATGTGGCAGTGTGGAGACACAAGATACCTGCCTGGGCACATGAGTGCCAGTGGCGGAGACACCAGCTACCTGCCTGGGGAGACATGTGTGACAAGTGTGGGAGACACCGATACATGCACTGGGAGACATGTGTGCCATGTGGTGACACCATATACCTGCCTGGGGAGACATGTGTCCAGTGGTGTACACACCAATACCTGCCTGGAGACCTGTGTGCCAGAGTGTGAGACACCACATGCCTGCCTGGAAAGACATTGTAACCGGTGTGGGAGACACAAGATACCTGCCAGGTGAGATATGTGTGGCCAAGTCATGAAAACACAAGAATAACCTGCATGGAGACATGTGTGCCAGTTGGGAGACAACAAGATACCTGCATGGGGAGACATGTGTGCCAGTGTGGGAGAAACCAGATACCTGCCAGGGGAGACATGTGTGCCAGTGTGGGAGAAACCGGATACCTGCCTGGTGAGACATGTGTGCCAGTGTGGGGGAGACAAGATACCAGCCTGAGGAGATATGTGTGCCAGTGTGGGAGACACAAGATACCTACCTGGGGAGACATGTGTGCCAGTGTGGGAGACACCAGATACCTGCCTGGGGAGATATGTTGCAATTGTGGAACGACACAAGATACCTGCCTTGGGAGACATGTGTGCCAGAGTGGGAGACACCAGACACCTGCCTGGGGAGACATGTGTCATAGTGTGGGTGACACAAGAAACCTGCCTGGGGAGACATGTGTGCCAGTGTGGGAGACACCAAATACCTGCCTGGGGAGACCTCTGTGCCAGTGTGGGTGACACAAGATACCTGCCTGGGTGACATTAGTGCCAGTGTTGGAGACACCAATACCTGCCTGGGAGACATGTGTGCCAGTGTGGTTGACACCAGATACCCTCTGGGAACATGTGTGCCAGTGGTGGATACACTAGATACCCTCCTGGTGAACATTTGTGCCAGTGTGTGGGAGACCACCAGATACATGCCTGAGGAGACATGTGGCCAGTGTGGGTGACACAAGATACCATGCCTGGAAGACAAGAGTGCCATGCGGAGACACGCTCAGATACCTGGTTGGGAGACATGTGTGCCATGTGGGTGACACCAATACCTGCCCTGGGAACATTGTGCCAATGGGGTACACAAGATACCTAGTGGGGATACAAGTGCCATGTGGGAGACACCAATACCTGCCTGGGGAGACATGTGTGCCCAGTGTGGTGACACAAATACCTGCCTATGGAGACAATGAGTGCCAGTGTGGAACACCAATACCTGCCTGGGGAACCATGGTGTTCCAGTGTGGTGACAAAAGATGCCTGCCTGGGAAAATGAGTGCCAGTGATGGAGACAACCAGATACATGCCCGGGAAACCATGTGTGCCAGTTTGGAGACATACCATATACAGACTTGGGAGGACAAAGTCCAGTGTGTGGGGTTTTGGGGGGGGGGGACACCATATACCTGCCAGGGACTCAGATGGCCACGGGGGGAGACAACAGATACCAGCCTGCCTGGGAGACATGTGTGCCAGTGTGGGAGACGCAAGAATTCCCCTGGGAGACATGTGTGACAGTGTGGGAAGGCACCAGATACCAGCCTGGGAGACATGTGTGGGCAGTGTGGGAGACACCAGATACATGCCAAGGAGACATGTGTGCCAGTGTGGGAGACACCATGATAACCTGACTGGGGGGGGGGAGACACATGTGGCCTGTGGGACACCAGATACCTGCCTGGGTGAGACATAGTGCCAGTGGGAGACACCAACACCTGCCCTGGGAGACATGTTGCCAGTGTGGGAGACGCAAATACCTGCCTGAAGAGACATGTGTGACAGTGTGGGAGCCCAGAATCCATGCCTGGTAGACATGTTGTGCCAGTGTGGAGACACAGTTACCTGCCTGGAACATGTGTGGGCCAGTGTGGTAAGACACAAGATACAAGCCGGGATACATGAGTGCCAGTGGGGGAGACACCAGATACCTGCCTGGGGAGACATAGTGACAGCGTGGGAGACACCAATACATGCCTGGGGAACCTGTGGCCAGTGAGGGAGACACAACTACCTGCCTGAGAGACATTTTCCAGTGTGGAGACACAATATACCTGCCTGGGAGACATGAGTGCCAGTGAGGGAGACACAAGATACCTGCCTTAGGAGACATGTGTCCAGTGTGGGAGACACAAGATACCTGCCAGGGGAGACATGTGTGCCATGTGGTGTGACACCAGATACCTGCCTGGGGGAGACATGGTTGTGCCAGTGTGGGTAGACACCAGATACCTAACTGGGAACAGTATGGTGCCAGTGTAGGTGGACACCAGATACCCTGCCTGGGGAGACATGATGCCAGTGGTTGATACACCAGATACCTTGCCTGGAGGACTGTGTGTCCAGTGGAGACACCATATAACACTTGCCTGGGGAGACAAGTGGTGACAGTGTGGGAAACACCAGATACATGCCTGGGGAGACATGTGTGCCATGTGGGGGACCACAAGATACCGGCATGGGGAGACATGTGTCCATGTGGAGAACACAAGATACCTGCCGTGGGAGACATGAGTGCCATTGCGGAGACACCAATACCTGCCTGAGACACGTGTGACAGTGTGGAGACACCAGAAACAGCCCTGTGGAGACCAAGTGTGCCAGTGTGGTGACACCAGATACCTGCCTGGGGAGACATGTGTGCCAGTTATGGGATACACCAGAATACCTGCCTGGGTAACATTTGTGCCCAGAGAGAGACACAAGAACCTGCCTCGGAGAATATGTTCCAGACAAGGAGACACAAGATACCTGCCTGGGGAGACCTGTGTGCCAGTGGGGGAGACACCAGATACCTCTGTGGGGAAACATGTGTGCGAGTATGGGAGACACCAGATACCAGCCTGGGAAGACAAGTGTGACAGTGTGGGAGGCACAAGATACCTGCCTGGGGAGACATGTGTACCAGTGTGGGAGACACCAGATACCTGCATGGGGAGACATGTGTGCCAGAGTGGGAGACACCAGATGCCTGCCTGGGAAGACATGTGTGCCAGTGTGGGAGAAACCAGATACCTGCCTGGGGAGACATGTGGTGCCAGTGTGGAGACACAAGATACCTGCCTGGAGACAAGATGTGCAGTGTGGGAGAACACAAGATACCTGCCTGGTGAGATATGTGTGCCAGTGTGGAGACGCAAGATACCTGCCGAAGAGACATGTGTGGACAGTGGTGGGAGAGACCAATACCTGCCTGGGAGACAATGAGTGCCAGTGGGAGACACCAGATACCTGCCCTGGGGAGACATGAGTGACAGCGTGGGAGACGCCAGATACATGCCTGGGAGACATGTGTGCCATGAGGGGACACAAGATACTGCCTGGAGAGACAAGAGTGCCATGGGGGAGACACAAAAACCTGCCTGGGGAGACATGAGTGCCAGTGTGGGAGACACAAGAAACCGCCAGGGAGACATGTGTGCCGTGTGGAGACACAAGATACCTGAATGGAGAGACAATGAGTGCCAGTGTGGGAGTCACAAGATACCTGCAGGGGAGACATGTGTGCCATGTGGAGACCCAAATACCTGCCAGGGAGACATGTGTGCCAGTGTGGGTTACTCCGAGATACCTGCCTGGGGAGACATGTGTGGCAGTGTGTAGACACCAATACCTAGACTGGGAGACATATGTGCCAGTGAAGGAACACCAGATAACCTGCCTGGGGAGACAATGATGCCAGTGGGGGAGACACCAGATACCTCCTGGGGAGACATGTTGTGCCAGTGTGGGAGGACACAAGATTCTCCTGGAGACGTGTGACAGTGGGGGAGACACACCAATACATGCCTGGGTATACATGTTGTGCCAGTGTGGGTGACACAAGAAAGATACCTTCCATGGGAGACCATGATCCAGTGTGGAGACACAAGATATCTGCCTGGGAGACATGAGTGCCAGTGCGGAGACACCAGATACCTTCCTGGATACACGTGTTACAGTGTGGGAGACACCAGATACCTGCCCACCCTGGGGAGACATGTTGTGCCAGTGTGGGTGACACCAGAATACCTGCCTGGAGACATGTGTGCCATTGTGGAGACCCAGATACCGCCTGGGAGACATGTGTGGCCAGAGTGGGATACACAGATACCTCCTCGGAGAATATATGGTCCCAGACAGGGAGACACAAGATAGCCTGCCTGGAGACCTGTGAGCCAGTGGGGGAGACACCAGATTTATAATTCACCTCTTTGGGAAACATTTTGCGAGTATGGAGTCACCAGATACCTGCGCCTCGGAGACATGTTCCTGTGTGGGAGACACAAGATTACCTGCACTCGGAATATATGTCCAACAGGGAGACACAAGATACCTGCCTGGGAGACCCTGTGTGCCAGTGGTGGAACACCAATACCTCTGTGGGAAAATGTGTGCGAGTAAGGGGACACCATAGATACCAGCCTGGGAAGACATGTAGTGACAGTTGGGAGGCACAAGAGACCTGCCTGGGAGACATGTGTACCGTGTGGAGACACCAGATACCTGCATTGGGAGACATGTGTGCCAGAGTTGGAGACACCAGATGCATGCCTGGGAAGACCTGTTACCAGTGTGAGAGACACAAGATACCTGCCCTGGTGATATATGAGTTCCATCATGGACCCAATATACCTGCATGGGGAACATTTTTCCATTGTGGGAGACTCTTGATACCTGCATGGGAGCCATGTGACCAGTGTGGAGAAACTACAGATACCTGCCTTGGAACATGTGTGCCATGTTGGGAAAAAACCGATACCTGCCTGGTGAGACATGTGTGCCAGTGAGGGGAGACACGATACCGCCTGTAGGAGAAAATGTGTGCCGTGTGGGAGCCACAAGATACCTGCCCTGGGAGACATGTGTGCCAGTTGGTAGACACCAGATCCTCCTGGGGAGATAAATTGTGCTATTGTGAGGAGACACAAGATACCTGCCTTGGGAGACATGTGGCCAGAGTGGGAGACACCAACAGACACCTGCCTGGGGAACATGTTTCCGCAGTGGTGGGAGACAACCAGATACCTGCCTGTTTGACTTTGTGTGCCGTGGGAACACCATATACCTTGGTGGAAACATTTGTGCAAGTATGGGAGACACAAGATACCATCCTGGGAAGACATGTGGTGACATGTTGGAGTCACCAGATACACTGCCTGGGTAACATGCGTGCCAGTGTGGAGAACACAATATACCTCCTGCGGGAGATATGTGTGCCAGTTTGGGAGACCAAGATCCTGCCTGGTAGACATGTGGCAGTGTGGGAGACACAGATACTGCCTGGGGAGACATGTGTCCAGTTGTGGGGAGAACATCAGATTCCTGCCAGGGGAGACATGAGGTGTCATGTGGGTGACACCAGATACCTGCCTGGGAAACATGTTGTGACATGGTTGGGAGACACAAGATACCTGCCTAGAACATGTTGAACAGTGTGGGACACCAGATACATGCCTGGGGAGACATGTCTGCCTGTGAGGGAGACACCACATACCTGCCTGGGGAGACATGTGTGCCAGTGTGGGAGACACCAGATGCCTGACTTGGGAAACATATGTGCCAGTGTGGGGGACACCAGATACCTGCCATGGGGACATGTGTGCCAGTGTGGGAGACACCAGATACCTGCCTGGGAAGACATGTGTGCCAGTCTGGGAGACACAAGATACCTGCTTGGGAGACATGTGTGCCAGTCCAGGAGACACAAGATACCTGCCTGAGGAAACATGAAATGCCAGTGTGGGAGACACCAGATATCTGCCAGGGAGACATGTGTGCCATGTGGGAGACACCAGATACCTGCAATGGAAGACAAATGTGCCAGTGGGTGAACACCAATACCTGCCGGGAACATGTGGTGCTAGGGGGAGACAACTAGATACCTGCTGGGGAGACCATGTGTGCCAGTGTGGGAGAAACGAGTTTACCTGGCCTGGGAGAACATGTGTGCCAGGTGGGAGACACAAGATACCTGCCTCGGATATATAATGTGCCAGACAGGGCGACACAAGATACCTACCTGCCTGAGGGAGACCTGTGTGCCATGGGGGAGACACCAATACCTCTGTGGGAACATGTGTGGCCCCCCCGAGTATGGGAGACACCAGATACCAACCTGGGAAGACATGTGTGACAGTGTGGGAGGCACAAGATACCTGCCTGGGGAGACATGTGTGCCAGTGTGGGAGACACCAGATACCTGCATGGGGAGACATGTGTGCCAGAGTGGGAGACACCAGATACCTGCCTGGGAAGACATGTGTACCAGTGTGGGAGACACAAGATACCTGCCTGGTGAGATATGTGTGCCAGTCAGTGAGACACAAGATACCTGCATGGGGAGACCTGCGTGCCAGTGGGGGAGACACAAGATACCTGCCTGGGGAGACATGTGTGCCAGTGTGGGAGACACAAGATACCTGCATGGGGAGACATGTGTGCCAGTGTGGGAGAAACCAGATACCTGCCTGGGGAGACATGTGTGCCAGTGTGGGAGAAACCGGATACCTGCCTGGTGAGACATGTGTGCCAGTGTGGGGGAGACAAGATACCTGCCTGAGGAGATATGTGTGCCAGTGTGGGAGACACAAGATACCTGCCTGGGGAGACATGTGTGCCAGTGTGGGAGACAAGATACCTGCCTGGGAGACATGAGTGCCAGTGTGGGAGACACCAGATACCGCCTGGAGATAAGTTGCATTGTGGGAGACACAATATACCTGCCTAGGAGACATGTGTGCCAGGTGGGAGACACCAACACCTGCCCCTGGGGAGACTGGTCCCAGTGTGGGTGTCACCAGATACCGTGCCTGTTGAGGACTGTGTGTGCCAGTGGGGAACAACCAAAACCTGTGGTGGGGAAACTTGTGGGCTAAGTATGGGAACACAAGGTACCAGCCATGGGAAGACATGTGTGACAGTGTTGGAGGACACCAATACCTTGCCTGGGGTTAAAACATGCGTGGCCAGTGTGGGGACACAAGTACCTCCTGGGGGAGACATGTGTGCCCAGTTGGGGGAGACATCAATTCCTGCTGGAAGACATGTGTGTCAGTGTGGGTGACACCAGATACATCCTGGGAAGACATGTAGTGACAGTGTGGGAGAACGCAAGATACCTGCCTAGGGACCATGTTGACAGTGTGGGGGGACACAATACATCCCTGGGGAGACATGTCTGCCTTGAGGGAGACACACATGACCTGCCTGGGGAGACAATGTGTGGCCTTGTGGGAGACACCAGATGCCTGACTTTGGAGACATAGTGCCAGTGGTGGGGACACCAGAAACCAGTCCAGGGGAGACATGTGTGCCAGTGTGGAGACACAGATGACATCCTGGAAGACATGTGTGCCAGTCTGGGAGACACAAGATACCGCTTGGGGAGACAATGTGTGCCAGTGTATGGAGACACGCAGATACCTGCCTGAATGAGACATAATGCCAGTGTGTGAGACACCAGAAAATCTGTCCTGGGGAGACATGTGTGCCAGTGTGGGAGACACCAGATACCTGCCTGGGAGACATGTGTGCCAGTGGGGGAGACACCAGATACCTGCCTGGGGAGACATGTGTGCTAGTGAGGGAGACACCAGATACCTTCCTGGGGAGACATGTGTGCCAGTGCGGGAGAAACAAGTTACCTGCCTGGGGAGACATGTGTGCCAGTGTGGGAGACACAAGATACCTGCCTTGGGAGATATGTGTTCCAGTCAGGGAGACAAAATACCTGGCTGGGGAGACCTGTGTGCCAGTGTGAGAGACACCAGATACCTGCCTGGGTAGACATGTGTGCCAGTGTGGGAGACACAAGATACCTGCCTGGGGAGACATGTGTGCCAGAGTGGGACACACCAGATACCTGCCTGGGGAGACATGTGTGCCAGTGTCAGAGATACAAGATATTTGCTTGGGGAGACATGTGCGCCAGAATTTGACACACCAGATACCTGCCTGGGGAGACATATGTGCCAGTGTGGGAGACACCAGATACCAGCCTGGGGAGACATGAATGCCAGTGTGGGATACCGCCAGATACCTTACTGGGGAGAACATGTGTGCAGTGGGGGACAACCAGATACCTGCCTGGGGAGACATGTGTGCCAGTCGTGGGAGACACCATGATAACCTGACTGGGTAGAACATATGTGCCAGGTGGAGACGAGCCAGATACCCCTGACTGGGGAAACGTGTGTGCCAGTGTGGAGACACAAGATGCCTGCCTGGGAAACACGTGTGCTAGTGTGTGAGACACAAGAAACCAGCCTGGAGAGTAACTTGTTTGCCAGTGTGGGACCACAAGATACCTGCCTGAGGAACATGTGTGCCAGTGTGGAAGATCACCAGATACCTGCCTGGGGAGAACATGATGCCGTGTGGAGACACCACATACCTGCCTGGGGAGACTGTGTTGCCAGTGTTGGTGACACAAGATAATCCGCCTAGGTAGACAATAGTGCCAGTGTGGGAGACACCAGATACCTGCCTCGGAGACATGTGTGCCAGTGTGGTGTCACAAGATGCCTGCCTGTGGAAAATGATGCCAGTGTGGGAGACACCAATACATGCCCGGAATACATGTGTGCCAGTGTGGGAGACACCCACAAGGAAAATACCTGCCTTGGAAGACATAAGTGCCAGTGTGGGGACACCAATACCTGCCGGGGACACATGGAGTGCCAGTGGGGGAGACAACAGATACCAGCCTGTGAGACGTGTGTTCCAGTGGGGAGACGCAAGATACCTGCCTGGGAGACATGTGTGACAGTGTGGGAGGTACACCAGATACCTGCCTGCCTGGGGAGACATGAATGCCCTGAGGGATACGCCAATACCTTACTGGGGAACATGTTGCCAGTGTGGTGACACCAGCTACTGGCCGGGGAGACATGTGTGCCATGTGGGAGACACCAGATACCTGACTGGGGAGCATATGTCCCGGTGTGGGAGACGCCAGGATACCTGACTGGGGAGACGTGTGTGCCAGTGTGGAGACACAATGATGCCTGCCTGGGGAAACACGTGTGCTAGTGTGTGAGACACAAATACACCTGCCTGGAGAACTTGTGTTCCATGTGGGAGCCACAAATATCCTGCCTGAGGAGACATGTGTGGCCAGTGTGGAAGACACCAATACATGCATGGGGAGACATGTGTGCCAGTGTAGGAGGCACTAATGCCTGCCTGGGGTGACATATGTCCAGTGGGTAGAGCAGATACCTGCCTGGGAGACACGTGTCTAGTTGGGAGACACAAGATACCTGCGCTGACTATACTGGTCTTCTGTGTTATTGTTCTATACGGTCTCGTATTATTGCTCTGCACAGACCTTCTGGACTATTGGTACTATACTGTCTTAGTGTATGTTCTATACTGGTTCTCTGTATTATGCTCTGCACGATCTTCTGAGCTATTGTACAATACTGGTCTTCTGTGTTATTGTTCTATAACTGGTTTCTCCGTATTATCCTCTTCACTGATCTCTGACTATTGTACTAATACTGGTCTTCTGTGTTATTGTTCTATACAAGTCTCATATTAATGCTCCTTCACTGATCATACTGACTAATTGACTATACAGGTCTTCTGTTTATTGTTCTATACTGGTTCTCTGTATTATTTGCTCTGGCGCAGCCTGACCTTCTGAGCTATTGTACTATACTGGTCTTCTGTGTTATTGTTCTATACTGGTTCTCTGTATTATTGCTCTGCACTGATCTTCTGAGCTATTGTACTATACTGGTCTTCTGTGTTATTGTTCTATACTGGTTCTCTGTATTATTGCTCTGCACTGACCTTCTGAGCTATTGTAAACTAATACTGGTCTCTGTGTTATATGTTTCTATACAGTTCCTGTATTATTGCTCTCTGCACTGATCACCTGAGCTATTGTACTATACTGGTCTTCTGTGTTAATTGTTCATATAACTGGTTCTCTGTATTTATTGGCTCGTGCACTGTACCTTCTGACCTATTGTATGTGGTTCGGATATACTGGTCTTCTGTGTTATTGTTCTATACTGGTTCTCTGTATTATTGCTCTGCACTGACCTTCTGAGCTATTGTACTATACTGGTCTTCTGTGTTATTGTTCTATACTGGTTCTCTGTATTATTGCTCTGCACTGACCTTCTGAGCTATTGTACTATACTGGTCTTCTGTGTTATTGTTCTATACTGGTTCTCTGTATTATTGCTCTGCACTGATCTTCTGAGCTATTGACATAACTGGTCATCTGTGTTATTGTTCTATACTGTTCCTGTATTATTGCTCTGGCACTGACCTTCCTGATCTTTTGTACTATACTGGTCTTCTGTGTTAATTGTTCTAATACCTGTTCTCTTATTATTGCTCTGCACAGACCTTCTGAGCTATTGTACTATAACTGGTCATCTGTTTTATGTTCTATACTGGTTCTCTTATTATTGCTCGCACAAGATACTTCTGAGCTATTGTACTATACTGGTCTTCTGTGTTTAATTGTTTCTTACTGGTTACTCTGTATTTATTCTCTGCACTGCCTTCTGAGCTATTGTACTATTCTGTCTTCTGTTTATTGTTCTATACTGTTCTCTGTATTATTGCTCTGCCACCTGAAACCTTCTGAGCTATTGTACTATACTGGTCTTCTGTGTTATTGTTCTATACTGGTTCTCTGTATTATTGCTCTGCACTGATCTTCTGAGCTATTGTACTATACTGGTCTTCTGTTTATTTTCGATACTGGTTCTCTGTAGTATTGCTCTGCAACTGATCTACTGAGCTATTGTACTATACTGGTCTTCTGTGTTATTGTTCTATACTGGTTCTCTGTATTATTGCTCTGCACTGACCTTCTGAGCTATTGTACTATAACTGGTCCTTCTGTTTATTTTCTATACTGGGTCTCTATATTATTGGCTCTGCACTGAATCTTCTGAGCTATAGTAACTATACTGGTCTTCTGTGTTAATGTTCAATACGGGTTCCTCTTGTATTATTGCTCTGCACTGAATCTCTGAGCTATTGTACTATACTGGTCTTCTGTGTTATTGTTCTATACAGGTTCTCTGTATTATTGCTCTGCACTGACCTTCTGAGCTATTGTACTATACTGGTCTTCTGTGTTATTGTTCTATACTGGTTCTCTGTATTATTGCTCTGCACTGGTCTTCTGAGCTATTGTACTATACTGGTCTTCTGTGTTATTGTTCTATACTGTTCTCCTTTATTAATGCGCTGCAACGATCTTCTGACTATGTACTATACTGCTTCTGTGTTATTGTTCTATACTGGTTCTCTGTATTATTGCTCTCAACTGACCTTCTGACTATGTACATACTGCTTCTGTGTTATTGTTCTATACTGGTTCTCTGTATTATTGCTCTGCACTGACCTTCTGAGCTATTGTACTATACTGGTCTTCTGTGTTATTGTTTCTATCTAACCTATTCTCTTTAACCCTTCATTAGGAACATGTGTGCCAGTGTGGGAGACACCGCATATACCTCTTGGGGAGACATGAGTGCCAGTGTTGGGAGCAATCAAGATACCTGCCTGGGAACTGAGTGCCAATGTGGGGGGGAACACCAGATACCTGACAGGGGAGACATGAGTGCCAGTGTGGGAGACACAATATACCTCCTTGGGATACATGAGTGCCAGTGTGGGATACACAAGAAACCTGCCTGGGGAACATGAGTGCCAATGTGGGAAGACACCAGATACCCTGACTGGGGAGACATGAGTGCCAGAGTGGGAGACCAAGAAACCTGAGCCTGGGGAGACATGTGTGCCAGTGGGGAGACACCAGAATACCTGCCTGGGGAACTATTTGTGCCAGTTGTGGGAGACACAAGATACCGCTGGGGGAGACATGAGTGCCAATGAGGAGACACCTAATACCTGACTGTGGGAACATGAATTGGCCAGTGTGGGAGACACAAGATACCTCCTGGGGAGACATGAGTGCCAGTGGTGGGAGACTACAAGATACCTCCTGGGAGACATGAGTGCCAATGTGGGAGACACCAGATAACCTTGCCAGGGGAGTACATGATGCCAATGTGGGAGACACAAGATACCTGCCTGGGGAGACATGAGTGGCCAAAGGGAGTCACAAGATAACTGCCTGGGGAGACATTGTGCCAATTGGGAGACACAAGATACCTGCCTGGGAGACATGTGTGCCAGTTTGGAGACACAAGATACCTGCCAGGGAGACATGTGTCCAGTGTGGGAGACAACAAGATCCCTCCTGGGAGACAGTGTGGCCAGTGTGGACAGACACCAGATACCTGCCTGGGGCGACGAGTGTCCAGTGTGGGAGACACAAGATACCTCCTGGGGAGACATGAGTGCCAGTGTGGGAAGACACAAGAATACCTGCCTGGGGAGACATGTGCCATGTGGGAGAACACCAATACCTTCCTGGAGACATGTGCCAGTGTGAACAACCAGAAAACCTGCCTGGGAGACATGTGTTCCAGTGTGGAACACCAGAATACCTGCCTGGGGAGACCATGAGTGCCAGTGTGGGAGACACCAGATACCTGCCTGGGGAGACATGTGTGCCAGTGTGGGAGACACCAGATACCTGCCTGGGGATACTGATGCCAGTGTGGGAGACCACAAGATACCTGCCTGGGAGACATGAGTGCCAGTGTGGAGACACCAATACCTGCCTGGGACACATGTGTCCCAGTGTGGAGACACCAGATACTGCCTGGGGAGACATTGTGCCAGTGTGGGAAGACACCAGAAAACCCAGCCTGGGAGACATTAGCCAGTGTGGGAGACACAAAATACCTCCTGGGGAGACCTGTGTGCCAAATGTGGGAGACATACCAGATAACCTGCCTGGGGAGACCTGTGTCCATTGTGGGATACACAAGTTACCTCCTGGGAGTACATGGTGTGCCAGTGGGGGAGACACGCATATACCTGCCTGGGAGACCTGTTGCCATGTGGGAGACACAAGAAAATACCTGCCCGGGAGACATATGTCCAGTGTGGGTGACACCAATACCGCCTGGGAGACATGTGTGCCAGTGTGGGAGACACCAGAAACCTGCCTGTGGAGAAAGTGTGCCATTGTGGGAGAAAACCAAAATAACCTGCCTGGAGACCTCTGTGCCAGTGTGGGAACACAAGATATACCTGCCTGGGGAAGACATGAGTGCCAGTGTGTGAGGACACCAGATAACCTGCCTGGGAACATGTGAGCCAGTGTTGTGGGGTGACACCAGTACCTGCCTGGGGAGACGTTGTGGGCCAGTGTGGAGACACCAGATTACCTCCTGGGGAACAGTGTTCCTGTGGGAGACATCCTAATACCTGCCTGGGGAGACATGTGGTGCCCATTGGTGACAGAAGATACCTGCCTGGGGAGACATGAGTGCCGATGTGGGAGACACCAGATACGTGCCCTGGGGAGACATTTGTGCCAGTGTGGGTGACACCTATACCTCCTGGGGAGACATGGTGTGCCAGTGTGGTGACCACAAGATACCTGCTGGGAGAACATGTGTGCCAGTGTGGGTGACACAAGATACCTCCCTGGGGAGACATGAGTGCCAGTGTGGGAGGACACCAGATACCATGCCTGGGGAGACAGTGTGCCAGTGTGGGAGACACAAGATGCCTGCCTGGGAGAAAAGAGTGGCAGTTTGGTGACACCAGATTACATCCTGGGAGACATGTGTGCCTTGTGTGACACAGAATACCTGCCTGGGGAGACATGTGTGGCCAGTGTGGGTTGACACAGAATACCTGACTGGGAGACATGAGTGTCCAGTGTGGGTGACACAAGATACCTGCCTGGGGACACATGAGTGCCAGTGGGGAGACAAACAATACCTCCTGGGGAGACATGTGTGCCAGTGTGGGTGAACACCAGATATCCTGCCTGGGGTAGACATGTTTGCCATTTGGGGAGACACAAGATACCTGCCCTGGGGAGACATGTGTGGCCATTGGTGGGAAGACACCAATACCTCCTGAGACAAGAGTGCCAGTGGTTGGAGCACAAGATACCTGCCTGGGGATGACATATGGCCAGTGTGGGAGACACCAAGATACCACCTGGGAGACATTGTGTGCCAGTGTGGGAGACACCATATACCTTCCTGGGGATACATGTGAGCCAGTTGGTGAACACCAGATACCTCCTGGGGAGACCAATTTGTGCCAGTGTGGAGACACCAGATACCTGCCTGGGAGACATGAGTGGCACATGTGGAGACACCAATACCTGCCTGGGAGACATGTGTGCCATGTGGGAGACAACCGATACCTGCCTGGTAGACATGTGGCCAGTGTGGGAGACACCAGATACCTGCTCGGAGAACATGAGAGCCAGTGTGGGAGACACCCAAAGACCTGCCTGGGAACATGTTCCCATGTGGGAAGACACCAGATACCTTCCTGGGGAGACATGGTGTGCCAGTGTGGGAGACACCAATACCTGCCTGGTGAGAGATGAGTGCCAGTGGTGGGAAGACACCAAAATACCTGCCTGGGGAGACCTGTGTGCCAGTGTGGGAAGACACCAGATACCTGCCTGGGAGACCAGTGTGGCCAGTGTGGGAGACACAAGTTTACCTGCCAGTGGAGATATGTGTGCCATGTGGGAGACACCAGATACCTGCCTTGGGAGACCTGTGTGCCAGTGTTGAACACAAGATACCTGCCTGGGGAGACGTAATGCCAGGGTGGTTGACACCAATACCTGCACTGGGAGACAGTGTGGCCAGTGTGGGAGACACCAGAAACCTTGCGCTGGGAGACATGTTGCCAGTGTGGGAGACACCAAATACCTGCCTGGGAGACCACTGTGCCAGTGTGGAGACACAAGATTCCTGCCTGGGAGACATGGGAAGTGCCATGTGGGAGACACCAATACCTGCCTGGGAACATGTGTGGCCATTGTGGGTGACCACCTGATACCTCCTGGGGAGACATGTTGTGCCAGTGGGGGAGACCCAGATACCTGCCTGGGGAACATGTGTGCCAGTGTGGGAACCACCAGATACCTTCCTGGGGAGACAGTTGCCATTGTGGGTGACAGAAGATACCTCCTGGGAACATGATGCCAGTGGGGAGACACCAGAATACCTGCCTGGGGAGACATGTGTGCCATGGGTTGAGCACCAATACCTCCTGGGAGACATGTGTGCCAGTTTGGGCGACACAAGATAACCTCCTGGGGAGACATGTGTGCCAGTGTGGGTGACAACAAGATACACTTGCCTTGGGAACATAGAGTCCATTGAGGGAGACACAGATACCTGCCTGGGGAGACATGTGTGCCAGTGTGGGTGACACAAGATGCCTACCTGGGGAGAAATGAGTGCCAGTGTGGGAGACACCAGATACATGCCTGGGTAGACGATGTGTGCCTGTGTGGGTGACACAAGAATACCTGCACTGTGGAGACATGAGTGCCAGTGGGGGGGGGGTGGGAGACACCAGAATAGCGGGGGGGCCTGCCTGGGGAGACATGTTGTGCCAGTGTGGGTGACACCAGAATACCTGCCTGGGAGACATTTTGCCAGTGTGGGTGACACAAGATGCCTGCCTGGGGAGAAATGAGTGCCAGTTGGGACACACAGACCAATCCTGCCTGGGGAGACATTGTGCCAGTGTTGGGAAACCATATACCTACTTGGGAAGACATAATGTGCCAGTGTGGGTGGGGACCTACAGATACCTGCCTGGGACACATGAGTGCCAGTGGGGAGACAACAGATACCTGCCTGGGGAGACATGTGTGCCAGTGTGATAGACGCAAGATACCTGCCTGGGAGACATGTGTGACAGTGTGGGAGCACCGAGATAACATGCCTGGGGAAGACATGTGTGCCAGTTGTGGGAGACACAAGATACCCTGCATGGGGAACAGTGTCCATGTGGAGACACAAATAACCTGCCGGGGGACATGACTGCAAGTGGAGACACCAGAACATGCCTGGGAGACATGTGTGCCAGTGTGGGAGACACAAGATACCTTCCAGGAACATGTGAGACAGTGTGGGCGACACCAGATACATGCCTGGGGATACATGTTGCCAGTGAGGTGACACCAATACCATGCCTGGGGAGACATGTTGCCATGTGTAGACACCACATACCTAACTGGGAGACATTGTGCCAGGTTTTTTTGGGGGGGGTAGGGACACCAGATACCAGCCTGGGGAGACATGAGTTGCCAAGTGGCGGGAGACAACCAATACTCCTGGGGAGACATTGTTGCCCAGTGTGGGAGACAACAAAGATACCTGCCCTGGGGAGGAACATGTGGTGAACAGTGTGGGAGACACCAGATACATACCTGGGGAGACATGTTGTGCAGATGGGAGACACAAGAACTGCATGGGGAGACATGTGGCAGTGTGGAGACACAAGATACCTGCCTGGGCACATGAGTGCCAGTGGCGGAGACACCAGCTACCTGCCTGGGGAGACATGTGTGACAAGTGTGGGAGACACCGATACATGCACTGGGAGACATGTGTGCCATGTGGTGACACCATATACCTGCCTGGGGAGACATGTGTCCAGTGGTGTACACACCAATACCTGCCTGGAGACCTGTGTGCCAGAGTGTGAGACACCACATGCCTGCCTGGAAAGACATTGTAACCGGTGTGGGAGACACAAGATACCTGCCAGGTGAGATATGTGTGGCCAAGTCATGAAAACACAAGAATAACCTGCATGGAGACATGTGTGCCAGTTGGGAGACAACAAGATACCTGCATGGGGAGAACATGTGTGCCAGTGTGGGGAGAAACCAGATACCTGCCAGGTGAGACATGTGGGTGCCAGTGTGGGGAAACGGATACCTGCCTGTGAACATGTGGGCCAGTGGAGGGGGAGACAAGATACCAGCCTGAGGAGATATGTGTGCCAGTGTGGGAGACACAAGATACCTACCTGGGGAGACATGTGTGCCAGTGTGGGAGACACCAGATACCTGCCTTGGGAGATAAGTTGCAATTGTGGAACGACAATATTACCTGCTTGGGAGACATGTGTGCCAGAGTGGGAGACACCAGACACCTGCCTGGGGAGACATGTGTCATAGTGTGGGTGACACCAGAAACCTGCCTGGGGAGACAAGTGTTCCAGTGTGGGAACACCAAATACCTGCTGGTGAGACCGCTGTGCCCAGATGTGGTGACACAAGATACCTGCCTGGGTGACATTAGTGCCAGTGTTGGAGACACCAATACCTGCCTGGGAGACATGTGTGCCAGTGTGGTTGACACCAGATACCCTCTGGGAACATGTGTGCCAGTGGTGGATACACTAGATACCCTCCTGGTGAACATTTGTGCCAGTGTGTGGGAGACCACCAGATACATGCCTGAGGAGACATGTGGCCAGTGTGGGTGACACAAGATACCATGCCTGGAAGACAAGAGTGCCATGCGGAGACACGCTCAGATACCTGGTTGGGAGACATGTGTGCCATGTGGGTGACACCAATACCTGCCCTGGGAACATTGTGCCAATGGGGTACACAAGATACCTAGTGGGGATACAAGTGCCATGTGGGAGACACCAATACCTGCCTGGGGAGACATGTGTGCCCAGTGTGGTGACACAAATACCTGCCTATGGAGACAATGAGTGCCAGTGTGGAACACCAATACCTGCCTGGGGAACCATGGTGTTCCAGTGTGGTGACAAAAGATGCCTGCCTGGGAAAATGAGTGCCAGTGATGGAGACAACCAGATACATGCCCGGGAAACCATGTGTGCCAGTTTGGAGACATACCATATACAGACTTGGGAGGACAAAGTCCAGTGTGTGGGGTTTTGGGGGGGGGGGACACCATATACCTGCCAGGGACTCAGATGGCCACGGGGGGAGACAACAGATACCAGCCTGCCTGGGAGACATGTGTGCCAGTGTGGGAGACGCAAGAATTCCCCTGGGAGACATGTGTGACAGTGTGGGAAGGCACCAGATACCAGCCTGGGAGACATGTGTGGGCAGTGTGGGAGACACCAGATACATGCCAAGGAGACATGTGTGCCAGTGTGGGAGACACCATGATAACCTGACTGGGGGGGGGGAGACACATGTGGCCTGTGGGACACCAGATACCTGCCTGGGTGAGACATAGTGCCAGTGGGAGACACCAACACCTGCCCTGGGAGACATGTTGCCAGTGTGGGAGACGCAAATACCTGCCTGAAGAGACATGTGTGACAGTGTGGGAGCCCAGAATCCATGCCTGGTAGACATGTTGTGCCAGTGTGGAGACACAGTTACCTGCCTGGAACATGTGTGGGCCAGTGTGGTAAGACACAAGATACAAGCCGGGATACATGAGTGCCAGTGGGGGAGACACCAGATACCTGCCTGGGGAGACATAGTGACAGCGTGGGAGACACCAATACATGCCTGGGGAACCTGTGGCCAGTGAGGGAGACACAACTACCTGCCTGAGAGACATTTTCCAGTGTGGAGACACAATATACCTGCCTGGGAGACATGAGTGCCAGTGAGGGAGACACAAGATACCTGCCTTAGGAGACATGTGTCCAGTGTGGGAGACACAAGATACCTGCCAGGGGAGACATGTGTGCCATGTGGTGTGACACCAGATACCTGCCTGGGGGAGACATGGTTGTGCCAGTGTGGGTAGACACCAGATACCTAACTGGGAACAGTATGGTGCCAGTGTAGGTGGACACCAGATACCCTGCCTGGGGAGACATGATGCCAGTGGTTGATACACCAGATACCTTGCCTGGAGGACTGTGTGTCCAGTGGAGACACCATATAACACTTGCCTGGGGAGACAAGTGGTGACAGTGTGGGAAACACCAGATACATGCCTGGGGAGACATGTGTGCCATGTGGGGGACCACAAGATACCGGCATGGGGAGACATGTGTCCATGTGGAGAACACAAGATACCTGCCGTGGGAGACATGAGTGCCATTGCGGAGACACCAATACCTGCCTGAGACACGTGTGACAGTGTGGAGACACCAGAAACAGCCCTGTGGAGACCAAGTGTGCCAGTGTGGTGACACCAGATACCTGCCTGGGGAGACATGTGTGCCAGTTATGGGATACACCAGAATACCTGCCTGGGTAACATTTGTGCCCAGAGAGAGACACAAGAACCTGCCTCGGGAGATATATGTTCCAGACAAGGAGACACAAGATACCTGCCTGGGGAGACCTGTGTGCCAGTGGGGGAGACACCAGATACCTCTGTGGGGAAACATGTGTGCGCGTATGGAGACACCATATACCAGCCCTGGGAAGACAAGTGGTCATGTGGGCGGCACAAGTACCTGCCTGGGGAGACATGTGTACCAGTGTGGGAGACACCAGATACCTGCAGGGGAGAATGTGTGCCAAGTGGGAGACACCAGAATGCCTGCCTGGGAAGACATGTGTTGCCAGTGTGGAGAAACCAGATACCTGCCTGGGGAGACATGTGGTGCCAGTGTGGAGACACAAGATACCTGCCTGGAGACAAGATGTGCAGTGTGGGAGAACACAAGATACCTGCCTGGTGAGATATGTGTGCCAGTGTGGAGACGCAAGATACCTGCCGAAGAGACATGTGTGGACAGTGGTGGGAGAGACCAATACCTGCCTGGGAGACAATGAGTGCCAGTGGGAGACACCAGATACCTGCCCTGGGGAGACATGAGTGACAGCGTGGGAGACGCCAGATACATGCCTGGGAGACATGTGTGCCATGAGGGGACACAAGATACTGCCTGGAGAGACAAGAGTGCCATGGGGGAGACACAAAAACCTGCCTGGGGAGACATGAGTGCCAGTGTGGGAGACACAAGAAACCGCCAGGGAGACATGTGTGCCGTGTGGAGACACAAGATACCTGAATGGAGAGACAATGAGTGCCAGTGTGGGAGTCACAAGATACCTGCAGGGGAGACATGTGTGCCATGTGGAGACCCAAATACCTGCCAGGGAGACATGTGTGCCAGTGTGGGTTACTCCGAGATACCTGCCTGGGGAGACATGTGTGGCAGTGTGTAGACACCAATACCTAGACTGGGAGACATATGTGCCAGTGAAGGAACACCAGATAACCTGCCTGGGGAGACAATGATGCCAGTGGGGGAGACACCAGATACCTCCTGGGGAGACATGTTGTGCCAGTGTGGGAGGACACAAGATTCTCCTGGAGACGTGTGACAGTGGGGGAGACACACCAATACATGCCTGGGTATACATGTTGTGCCAGTGTGGGTGACACAAGAAAGATACCTTCCATGGGAGACCATGATCCAGTGTGGAGACACAAGATATCTGCCTGGGAGACATGAGTGCCAGTGCGGAGACACCAGATACCTTCCTGGATACACGTGTTACAGTGTGGGAGACACCAGATACCTGCCCACCCTGGGGAGACATGTTGTGCCAGTGTGGGTGACACCAGAATACCTGCCTGGAGACATGTGTGCCATTGTGGAGACCCAGATACCGCCTGGGAGACATGTGTGGCCAGAGTGGGATACACAGATACCTCCTCGGAGAATATATGGTCCCAGACAGGGAGACACAAGATAGCCTGCCTGGAGACCTGTGAGCCAGTGGGGGAGACACCAGATTTATAATTCACCTCTTTGGGAAACATTTTGCGAGTATGGAGTCACCAGATACCTGCGCCTCGGAGACATGTTCCTGTGTGGGAGACACAAGATTACCTGCACTCGGAATATATGTCCAACAGGGAGACACAAGATACCTGCCTGGGAGACCCTGTGTGCCAGTGGTGGAACACCAATACCTCTGTGGGAAAATGTGTGCGAGTAAGGGGACACCATAGATACCAGCCTGGGAAGACATGTAGTGACAGTTGGGAGGCACAAGAGACCTGCCTGGGAGACATGTGTACCGTGTGGAGACACCAGATACCTGCATTGGGAGACATGTGTGCCAGAGTTGGAGACACCAGATGCATGCCTGGGAAGACCTGTTACCAGTGTGAGAGACACAAGATACCTGCCCTGGTGATATATGAGTTCCATCATGGACCCAATATACCTGCATGGGGAACATTTTTCCATTGTGGGAGACTCTTGATACCTGCATGGGAGCCATGTGACCAGTGTGGAGAAACTACAGATACCTGCCTTGGAACATGTGTGCCATGTTGGGAAAAAACCGATACCTGCCTGGTGAGACATGTGTGCCAGTGAGGGGAGACACGATACCGCCTGTAGGAGAAAATGTGTGCCGTGTGGGAGCCACAAGATACCTGCCCTGGGAGACATGTGTGCCAGTTGGTAGACACCAGATCCTCCTGGGGAGATAAATTGTGCTATTGTGAGGAGACACAAGATACCTGCCTTGGGAGACATGTGGCCAGAGTGGGAGACACCAACAGACACCTGCCTGGGGAACATGTTTCCGCAGTGGTGGGAGACAACCAGATACCTGCCTGTTTGACTTTGTGTGCCGTGGGAACACCATATACCTTGGTGGAAACATTTGTGCAAGTATGGGAGACACAAGATACCATCCTGGGAAGACATGTGGTGACATGTTGGAGTCACCAGATACACTGCCTGGGTAACATGCGTGCCAGTGTGGAGAACACAATATACCTCCTGCGGGAGATATGTGTGCCAGTTTGGGAGACCAAGATCCTGCCTGGTAGACATGTGGCAGTGTGGGAGACACATATTGTTGCACTGCCCTTTCTGATATGTCTATTGGTCTTCTGTGTTATTGTTCTTTTACTGGTTCTCTGTTTTATTGCTCTGCACTGACCTTCTGAGCTATTGTACTATACAGGTCTTCTGTGTTATTGTTTTGTACTTGTATCTGTGTTACTGTACTGCACTGGTTTCGTATTATTGTACTGTTCTGGTCTTCAGCGATATTGTATATTCTGTCTTCTGTGTTATTGTAATGTACTGTTTTCTGTGTTATTGTATTGTTCTGGTCTTCTTTGTTATTCTACTGTACTTGTTTTTTGCGTTAATGTTCTGCATTGGTCTTACGTGTTACTGTACTGTACTCGTCATCTGTGTTATTGTACTATACTGGTCTTCTCTGTATTGTTCTGTACTGGTCTTCTGTGTAACTTTACTGTACTGGTCTTTTGTGTTATTGTAATGTACTGGTCTTCCGGATTATTGTACTGTACTGGTCTTGTGTTATTGTTCTGTACAGGTCTTCTGTGTTATTGTACTCTACTGGTCTTCTGTTTTGTTTTTTACTGTACTGTGTTGTTGTACTGTGCTCACCTTCTGTGTTTTCCTACCTTACTACTCCTCTGTGTTACTATACTGTACTGTACTGGTATTTTGTGCATTGTACTGCAATGGTCTTCTGTGTTTTGTACTATACTTGTCTTCTGCGTTTGTGTACTGTGCTGTTCTTCTCTGTTACTCTTCGGTACTGGTCCTCTGTGTTAAAGTACTTTTCTGGTAATCAGTGTATTTTTCTGTCCTGGTCTTCTGTGGTATTATTCTATACTGGTCTTTTGTGTTACTGTACTGTCCTGGTCTTCTATGTTATTGTAATATTCTGGTTTTCTGTGTTATTGTACTGAACTGGTCTTCTGTATTATTGTTCTGTACTGTAATTCTGTTTTATTGTACTGTATTGGTCTTCTCTGCTATTGTACTGAACTGGTCTGTGTTATTGTACTGTACTGGTCTTCTGTGTTATTGTACTGTACTGGTCTTCAGTGTTATTGTTCTGTTCTGGTTTTGTGTGTTATTGTACTCTACTGGTCTTCTGTGTTATTGTTCAGTACTGGGTTTCTGTTTTATTGTTCTGTACTGGTATTCTGTGTCATTGTTCTGCACTGGTCTTCTGTGCTATTGTTCCGAATTGGTCTTCTGTGCTATTGTTCCGAATTGGTCTTCTGTGCTATTGTTCCGAATTGGTCTTCTGTGCTATTGTTCCGAATTGGTCTTCTGTGCTATTGTTCCGAATTGGTCTTCTTTTGCTATTGTTCCGAATTGGTCTTCTGTGCTATTGTTCCGAATTGGCCCTTCTGTGCTATTGTTCCGAATTGGTCTTCTGTGCTATTGTTCCGAATTGGTCTTCTGTGCTATTGTTCCGAATTGGTCTTCTGTGCTATTGTTCCGAATTGGTCTTCTGTGCTATTGTTCCGAATTGGTTTTTCTGTGCTATTGTTCCAAATTTGGGTCTTCTGTGCTATTGTTCCGAATTGGTCTTCTGTGCTATTGTTCCGAATTGGTCTTCTGTGCTATTTTTCCCGAATTGGTCTTCTGTGTTATTGTTCCGAATTGGTCTTCTGTGCTATTGTTCCGAATTGGTCTTCTGTGTTATATTACTGTACTTGTCTTCTGGGTTATTGTCCTGTACTGGACTTCTGTGTAAGTGTTCGGTATTCTTCTTCTGTGTTACTGTACTGGTTCACTGTCTTACTGTACCATACTAGTCCTCTGTTTTACTCGTCTTCTGTTATTTGAACTGTACTGTTCTTTCCTGTTATTGTAATGTGCTTGTCTTCTGTGTTATTGAACCGAACTGTTCCTCTGTGTTATTGTACTGTACTGTTCTTCTATGTTACTGTACTGTACTGTTCTTCTGTGCTACTGTATTGAACTGATTTGTGTTATTGTGCTGTACTAGTTTTCTGAGTTATTGTACTGTACTGATCTTCTTTATTATTGTACTGTATTGATCTTTTGTGTTATTGTACTGTACTGGTCTTCTGTGTACTCTGTGTTGGTCTTCTGATTTGTTGTTCTGTACTGGTCTTCTGTGTCACTGTACTGGTATTCTGCGGTATTATACTGTACTGGGACTCTGTTACTGAACTGTACTGGTTTTCTGTGTTATTGTTCTATACTGGTCTTTTGTGGTTTTTGTACTGTACTGGTTATTGCGAATAGGAGATCTTTTTTAAAAAGGTTCAGGATTGCCCCGGGTTACGTTTTCTTCTCAAGGAGAAAAAGGGGGGGGGGATCTCCTTTTATCGTAATACAGTTATTGAAACAAATTCCTTGATGTTTCGTTTATATCAATCTTAATCAAAAGGGGTAAATCAAGACAAAGTCGTCTATACTATGTTAACTTTAATGAACATAGTTATCTTCATTCAGAATATACAATAAAAGATATATTCAAATTCTTATGAATTGGGACCATTAAATACTAAGCAATTTCAATGTTTAAATATACCAAGTTGATAATCTTCGTACATACTATTTAAATTACTATATATACTTTCCTTACAGCTCAATAGAGGTACCACTTTTCCAATAACCGAGAAAACACCAATTTCCCAAGCTCGTCCTTGCATTAGGGAGATGTATGCAAACACTGTACAATAATCCTCGAATAGATGAGTTGGTCTGTTTCCTCGTTCACAGGGTAGACGAGGAAGAGCCAAAACTAAGTGGAGTTTTCAGAGCTTGCCCGAAAAGAGATCCCGGGAACAAGTATGTATAATGTTCGCCAAGACCATAGTTCCTGGCACGGGTCCCACCGGGAACAAGCCTCGTGAATGGCAGGTAAACAGAATGCGCCAAATCATGACGTCATAAACAACCCAACTCTTGGACAAAGTCGAGCTTGTTATACTTAACCGTACATATATACACAAATGATGAAGGATGACTGATAATTCTACGACGATCTAGCCGCTTCGGTTCAGCTATTACCGAAGCAGCTAGCGAGGTAGTATTATCTGGATGATAAAAAGCAAAGAAATATTACGATATATCGTAACAGTCGTCGTCAGGTGTGGCTAGGGTTAGGTGAGGGCTGGGTCAGGTGTGGGCAGGATCAGGTGTGGTCATCCTCAGGTGTGGGCAGGGTCAGGTGTGGGCAAGGTCAGGTGTGGGCAGGGTCAGGTGTGGTCATCCTCAGGTGTGGGCAGGGTCAGGTGTGGGCAAGGTCAGGTGTGGTTATCGTCACTTGTGGGCAGGGTTAGGCGTGGTCATCGTCAGGTGTGTGAAGGGTTAGGTGTTGGCAGGGTTAGGTGTGGGCAGGGTCAGGCGGTTAAAGGGGTCAAGTGTGGGCAGGGTCAAGTGTAGGCAGGGTCAGATGCGCACAGGGTTAGGTGTGGTCATCGTAAGGTGTGTGAAGAGTCAGGTGTGGGTAGGGTCAGTTGTCGTCATCATCAGGTGTGGTCATCGTCAGGTGTGGGTAGGGTCAGGTGTGGGCAAAGTCAGGTGGGGGCAGGGTTAGGTGTGGTCATCGTCAGGTGTGTGAATGGTCAGGTGTGATCAGGGTCAGATGTGGTCATCGCTTTTTGTGGTTACGGTCAGGTGTGGGCAGGGTCAGGTATGGGCGGGGTCAGATGTGGTCATCGTCAGGTATGGGCAGGGTCAGGTGTGGGCAGGGTCAGGTGTGGGCAGGGTCAGGTGTGGGCAGGGTCAGGCGTGGGCATCATTAGGTGTAGGCAGGGTCTGGTGCCGGGAGGGGCAGGTGTGGGCGGGGTCAGATGTGGTCATCGTCAGGGTGGTTAGGGTCGGTTGTGGGTAGGGTCAGTTATGAGCTGGATAAGATGTGGTCATCGTCAGGTGTGGGCAGGGTCAGGTGTGAGCATCGTCAGGTGTGGGCAGGGTCAGGTGTGGGCAGGCTTAGGCGTGAGCAGGATAAGGTGTGGGCGGGTCAGGTGTGGGCAGGATCAGGTGTGGGCAGGGTCCCAAATGTGGGCCCGGGTCAGGTGTGGGCAGGGTCTGGTGTGGTCCCTCATCAGGTGTGGCTAGGGTTAGGTGTGGGCTGGGTCAGGTGTGGGCAGGGTCAGGTGTGGTCATCCTCAGGTGTGGGCAGGGTCAGGTGTGGGCAAGGTCAGGTGTTGGCAGGTCGGTGTGGGGGAGGGTCAGGTGTGGTCATCCTTTAGGTGTGGGCAGGTCAGGTGTGGGCAAGGTCAGGTGTGGGCAAGTCAGGTGTGGGCAGGGTCAGGCGTGGTTAGAGTCAAGTTTGGGCAGGGTCAGATGTAGGTAAGGTCAGGTGTGGGTAAAGTCAACTGTGGGCATCGTAAGGTGTGGGCAGGGTTAGGTGTGGTCATCGACAAGTGTGGGTAGGGTCAGGTGCCGGCAGGGTCAGGTGTGGTCATCGTCAAGTGTGGGCAGGGTTAGGTGTGGTCATCGACAAGTGTGGGCAGGGTCTGGTGCCGGCAGGGTCAGGTGTGGTCATCGACAGGTGTTGTCATCGTCAGGTGTGGTCATAGTCAGATGTGGGCAGGGTCAGGTGTGGGCAAAGTCAGGTGTGGGCAGGGTTAGGTGTGGTCATCTTCAGGTGTGGGCAGAGTCAGGTGTGGTCATCGTCAGGTGTGGGCAGGGTTAGGTGTGGTCATCGACAGGTGTGGGCAGGCTTACGTGTGAGCAGAATAAGGTGTGGGCAGGGTCAGGTGTGGGCAGGGTCAGGTGTGGGCAAGGTCAGGTGTGGGCAGGTTTAGTTGTCAGCAGGATCAGATGTGGGCAGGGTCAGGTGTGGGCAGGATCAGGTGTGGGCAGGGTCAAGTGTGGGCAGAGTCATGTGTGGGGATGGCCTGGTGTGGTCATCGTCAGGTGTGGCTAGGGTTAGGTGTGGGCTGGGTCAGGTGTGGGCAGGGTCAGGTGTGGGTAGGTCAGGTATGGCAGGGTCAGGCCTGGTTAGGGTCAAGTGTGGGCAGGATCAAGTGTGGGCAGGGTCAGGAGTGGGCAAGGTCAGGTGTGGGTAGGTCAGGTGTGGGCAGGGTCAGGCGTGGTTAGGGTCAAGTGTGGGCAGGATCAAGTGTGGGCAGGGTCAGATATCCTCAGGGTTACGTGTGGTCATCGTCAGGTGTGTGAAAGGTTAGGTGTGGGCACGGTCAGATGTGGGCACGGTCAGGTGTGAGCATCGTCAGGTGTGGGCAGGGTCAGGTGTGGGCGGGGTCAGGTGTGGGCAGGCTTAAGTGTGAGCAGAATAAGGTGTGGGCAGGGCCAGGTGTGGGCAGGGTCAGGTGTGGGCAGGATCAGGTGTGGGCAGGTTTAGTTGTGAGCAGGATCAGATGTGGGCAGGGTCAGGTGTGGGCAGGATCAGGTGTGGGCAGGGTCAAGTGTGGGCAGGGTCATGTGTGGGCAGGGTCTGGTGTGGTCATCGTCAGTGTGGCTAGGGTTAGGTGTGGGCTGGGTCAGGCGTGGTTAGGGTCAAATGTGGGCAGGGTGAAGTATGGGCAGGGGCAGTTGTGCTCAGGGTTAGGTGTGGTCATCGTCAGGTGTGTGAAGGGTTAGGTGTGGGCAGGGTCAGTTGTCGTCATCGCAGGTGTGGTCATATTCAGGTGTGGGTAGGGTCAGGTGTGGGGAAAGTCAGGTATAGGCAGGGTTAGGTGTGGTCATAGTCAGGTGTGGGCAGGGTCAGTGTGGTCATCGTTAGGTGTGGTCATCGTCAGGAGTGGGTAGGGTTAGGTGTGGGCAGGGTTAGGTGTGGTCATCGTCCCGGGTGGGTAGGGTTAGGTGTGGGCAGGGTCAGGTGTGGGCAGTGCCAAGTGTGGGCAATATCAGGTGTGCCCAAGCATCAGGTGTGGACAGGGTCAGGGGTGGGCAGGGTAAGGGGTGGGAAAGTCAGGTGTGGGCAGTGTCAGGTGGGGGGCAAGGTCAGTGTGGGCAGGGTCAGGTGTGGGCAGGGTCAAGTGGGGCAGGGTAAGGTGTGGGCAAGGTCAGGAGTGGTCATCCCTCAGTTTCGGTAGGGTTAGGTGTGGGCAGGGTCAGGTGTGGGCAATGTCAGGTGTTTGGGCAGTGTCAGGGTGGGCAGGGTCAGGTGTGGGCAGTGTCAGGTGTGGGCAGTGTCAGGTGTGGGCAGTGTCAGGTGTGGGGCAGTGTCAGGTGTGGGCAGTGTCAGATGTGGTCAGTGT
Source organism: Cherax quadricarinatus (assembly GCF_026875155.1). NCBI lineage: Eukaryota > Metazoa > Arthropoda > Malacostraca > Decapoda > Parastacidae > Cherax > Cherax quadricarinatus. Next base: position 27,805,859 of record NC_069448.1, read on the forward strand.
CAGGTGTGGACTGGTGGTGAGGGTGATGGACTGGTGGTGAGGGTGATGGACTGGTGGTGAGGGTGATGGACTGGTGGTGAGGGTTATGGACTGGTGGTGAGGGTGAAGGACAGGTGGTGAGGGTGATGGACTGGTGGTGAGGGTGATGGACTGGTGATGAGGGTGATGGGTGATTGACTGGTGTTGAGGGTGATGGACTGGTGGTGAAGGTGATGGGGAGGGTGAAGGACAGGTGGTGAGGGTGATGGACTGGTAGTGAAGGTGATGGACTGGTTGTGAGTGTGATGGACTTGTGGTGAGGGTGATGGACTGGTGGTGAGGGTGATGGACTGGTGGTGAGGGTGATGGACTGGTGGTGAGGGTGATGGACTGGTGGTGAGGGTGATGGACTGGTAGTGAAGGTGATGGACTGGTTGTGAGTGTGATGTACGGTGGTGAGTGTGATGGACTGGTGGTGAGGTGATGGACTGGTGGTGAGGGTGATGACTGGTGGTGAGGGTGAAGGACTGGTGGTGAAGGTGGGTGGACTGGTGGTGAAGGTGATGGATGGTGGTGAGGGTGTGGACTGGTGTGAGTGTGATGGACTGGGGGTGAGGGTGAAGGACTGGTGGTGAGGGTGATGGACTGGTGGTGAGGGTGATGGACTGGTGGTGAGGGTGATGGACTGGTGGTGAAGGTGATGGACTGGTGGTGAGGGTGATGGACTGGTGGTGAAGGTGATGGACTGGTGGTGAGGGTGATGGACTGGTGGGAAGGTGATGGATGGGGTGAGGTGAACGGACTGGTAGTGAAGGGGATGTACTGGGGTGAGGGGGATGGACTGGTGGTGAAGGTGATGGACTGGTGGTGAGGGTGATGGACTGGAGGTGAAGGTGATGGACTGGTGGTGAGGGTGATGGACTGGTAGTGAAGGTGATGTACTGGTGGTGAGGGTGATGGACTGGTGGTGAAGGTGATGGACTGGTGGTGAGGGTGATTTGGGCTGGGGGTGAGGTGATGGACTGGTGGTGAAGTGATAGACTGGTGGTGAAAGGTGATGGACTGGTGGTGAGGGTGATGGACTGGTGGTGAGGTTGATGGACTGGTTTGGGGAGGGTGAGGACTGGTGGTGTGGGGGATGGACTGGTGGTGAGCGTGATGGACTGGGGGTGAAAGTGATGGACTGGTGGTGAAGGTGATGGACTGGTGGTGAGGGTGACGGACTGGTGGTGAAAGTTATGGGCTGGTGGTGAGAGTGATGGACTGGTGGGAGGGTTATGGACTGGTGGAGAAAGTGAGACTGGTGGTGAGGGTGATGGACTGGTGGTAGGGTGATGGACTGATGGTGAGGGTGATGGACTGTGGTGAGGGTGATGGACTGGTGGTGAGGGTGATGGATGGTCGTTAGAGTGATGGACTGGTGGTGAGGGGGGATGCACTGGTGGTGAGTGTGAAAGGACTGGTGGTGAGGGTGATGGATGGTGGTGAGGGCGATAGATGGTGGTGAGGGTGATGGGCTGGTGGTGAGGGTGATGGGCTGGTGGTGAGGGTGATGGACTGGTCGTTAGAGTGATGGACTGGTGGTGAGGGAGATGGACTGGTGGTGAGGGTGATGGACTGATGGTGAGGGTGATGGACTGGTGGTGAGGGTGATGGACTGGTGGTGAGGGTGATGGACTGGTGGTGAGGGTGATGGACTGATGGTGAGGGTGATGGACTGGTGGTGAGGGGGATGGACTGGTGTGAGGGTGTGGATGGGGGAGGGTGATTGACTGGTCGTTAGAGTGATGGACTGGTGGTGAGAGTGATGGACTGGTGGTGAGGATGATGGATTGGTGGTGAGGGTGATGGACTGGTGGTGAGGGTGATGGGCTGGTGGTGAGGGTGATGGACTGGTGGTGAGGGTGATGGACTGGTGGGAGGGTGAGGACTGTGGTGAGGGTGATGGGCTGGTCGGTTAGGTGATGGCTGGTGGAGGGGGATGGACTGGTGGTGAGGGTGATGGATGGTGGTGAGGGTGATGGACTGGTGGTGAGGGTGATGGACTGGTGGTGAGGGTGAGGAAAGGTGGTGAGGGTGATGGACTGGTGGTGAGGGTGATGGACTGGTGGTGAGGGTGATGGACTGGTGGTGAGGGTGATGGACTGGTGGTGAGGGTGATGGAAGGTGGTGAGGGTAAGGGACTTGTGTGAGGGTGATGGACTGGTGGTGAGGGTGAAAGGACTGGTGGTGAGGGTGATGGACTGGTCGTTAGAGTGATGGACTGGTCGTTAGAGTGATGGACTGGTCGTTAGGGTGATGGACTGGTGGTGAGGGTGATGGACTGGTGGTGAGGGTGATGGGGCTGGTGGTGAGGGTAATGGACTGGTTGGGGAGGGTGATGGACTGGTGGTGAGGGTGATGGACTGGTCGTTAGAGTGATGGACTGGTGGTGAGGGTGATGGACTGGTCGTTAGAGTGATGGACTGGTGGTGAGGGTGATGGACTGGTGGTGAGGGTGATGGACTGGTCGTTAGAGTGATGGACTGGTGGTGAGGGTGATGGACTGGTGGTGAGGGTGATGGACTGGTGGTGAGAGTGATGGACTGGTGGTGAGGTGATGGACTGGTGGTGAGGGTGATAGACTGGTGGGAGGGTGATGGATGGTGGTGAGGTGATGGACTGGTGGTGAGGGTGGGTGGACTGGTCGTTAGAGTGATGGACTGGTGGTGAGGGGATGACTGGTGGTTTAGGGGATGGACTGGTGTGAGGGGGAATGGACTGGTGGTGAGGGTGATGGACTGGTGGGGAGGGTGATGGACTGGTGGTGAGGGTGATGACTGGTGGGTGAGGGTGATGGATGGTGGTGAGGGTGATGGACTGGGGTGAGGGTGATGGGCTGGTCGTTAGAGTGATGGACTGGTGGTGAGGGTGAAAGGACTGGTGGTGAGGGTGATGGACTGGTGGTGAGGGTGATGGGCTGGTGGTGAGGGTGATGGACTGGGGGTGGGGTGATGGACTGGTCGTTAGAGTGATGGACTGGTCGTTAGAGTGATGGGCTGGTGGTGAGGGTGTGGACTGGTGGTGAGGGTGATGGATGGTCGTTAGAGTGATGGACGGTTGTGTGAGGGTGATGGGCTGGTGGTGAGGGTGAGGACTGGTGGTGAGGGTGATGGACTGGTGGTGAGGTGATAGACTGGTGGTGAGGGTGATGGACTGGTGGTGAGGGTTTATGGACGGGTGGGGAGGGGGATGGACTGGTCGTTAGAGTGATGGACTGGTGGTGAGGGTGATGGACTGGTGGTGAGGGTGATGGACTGGTGGTGATGGTGATGGACTGGTGGTGAGAGTGATGGGAAATGGGGGTGAGAGTGATGGACTGGTGGTGAGGGTGAAGGACTGGTCGTGAGGGTGATGGACTTGGTGGTGAGGGTGATGGACTGGTCGTTTTGAGTGATGGACTGGTGGTGAGGGTGGATGGACTGGTGGTGAGGGTGATGGACTGGTGGTGAGGGTTTAAGGAATGGTGGTGAGGGTGATGGACTGGTCGTTAGAGTGATAGACTGATGGGGAGGGTGATGGACTAGTGGTGAGGGTGATGGACTGGTGGAGAAAGTGATGGAAAGGTGGTGAGGTGATGGACTGGTGGTGAGAGTGATGGACTGATGGTGAGGGTGATGAACTGGTGGTGAGGGTGATGGACTAGTGGTGAGGGTGAAGGACTGGTGGGTGAGAGTAATGGCAGGGGTTGATGGTGATGGACTGGTGGTGAGGGTGATGGACTGGTGGTGAGAGTGATGGATGATGGTGAGGGTGATGGACTAGTGGGAGGGTGATGGACTGGTGGTGAGAGTGATGGACTGATGGTGAGTGATGGACTCGTGGTGATAGTGATGGACTGGTGGTGAGAGTGATGAACCTGTGACGATTGTGACGAACGACTGACGATTGTGATGAGTGACTGACGATTGTGATGAACGACTGACGATTGCGGCGATCGACTGACGATTGTGATGAACGACTGACGATTGTAATGAACGACTGACGATTGTGATGAACGACTGACGAGTGTGATGAACGACTGACGACTGTGATGAACGACTTTTCGGGCCGTGGATGAAGACTGACGATTGTGATGAAAAGACTGAAGATTGTGATGAACGACTGACGATTGTGATGAACGACTGACGATTGTGATGACCGACTGACAACTGTGATGAACGACTGACGAGGGTGATGGACTGGTAGTGAGGGTGATGGACTGGTGGTGAGGGTGTTGGACTGGTGGTGAGAGTGATGGACTGGTGGAGAGGGTGATGGACTGGTGGTGAGGGTGATGGAATGGTTGTGAGGGTGAAGGAATGGTGGTGAAGGGTGAAGTTCTTGAAGATCTCGAAGTTCTCGAAGTTCTTGAAGTTCTCGAAGTTCTCGAAGATCTTGAAATTCTGAAAGGGAAGATCATTAAGTTATTAATGCCTCACTCAGGTCCATGGCTTCAGGTGTCCATCCTTGTCCCCTCGGATATTCACCATTCACCACTTCCCTGAGGTCAGCAACACAAGGACCAGACAACAACACAAGGACCAGCCAACAACACAAGGACAGGACAACAACACAAGGACAGGACAACAACACAAGGACCAGACAACAACACAAGGACAGGACAACAACACAAGGACAGGACAACAACACAAGGACCAGACAACAACACAAGGACAGGACAACAACACAAGAACCAGACAACAACACAAGGACCAGCCAACAACACAAGGAGAGGACCACAACACAAGGAGAGGACAACACAAGGAGAGAACAACAACCGAATTAGAGGACAACAACCGAAGAAGACAACGACCGAAGGAGAGGACAACAACCGAAGGAGAGGACAACAACCGAAGGAGAGGACAACAACCGAAGAGAGGACAACGACCCAAGAAGAGGACAACAAAACCCAAGGAAGGGGAACAACGAAGGAGAGGACAACGGCCGAAGGAGACGACAACGACCGAAGGAAAGGACAAAAGACCCAAGGAGAGGACAACAACCGAGGAGAGGACAACAACCGAAGGAGAGGACAACAACCGAAGGAGAGGACAACGACCGAAGGAGAGGACAACAAACCCAAGGAGAGGACAACGACGAAGGAGAGGACAACAACCGAAGGAGAGGACAACAACCGAAGGAGAGGACAACAACCGAAGGAGAGGACAACAACCGAAGGAGAGGACAACGACCGAAGGAGAGGACAACGACCGAAGGAGAGGACAACGACCGAAGGAGAGGACAACAACTGAAGGAGAGGACAACAACCGAAGGAGAGGGACAACGACCGAAGGAGAGGACAACAACCGAAGGAGAGGACAACAACCGAAGGAGAGGACAACGACCGAAGGAGAGGACAACAACCGAAGGAGAGGACAACAACTGAAGGAGAGGACAACAACCGAAGGAGAGGACAACGACCGAAGGAGAGGACAACAACCGAAGGAGAGGACAACAACTGAAGGAGAGGACAACAACCGAAGGAGAGGACAACAACTGAAGGAGAGGACAACAACCGAAGGAGAGGACAACAACCGAAGGAGAGGACAACGACCGAAGGAGAGGACAACAACCGAAGGAGAGGACAACAACCGAAGGAGAGGACAACGACCGAAGGAGAGGACAACAACCGAAGGAGAGGACAACGACCGAAGGAGAGGACAACAACCGAAGGAGAGGACAACAACTGAAGGAGAGGACAACAACCGAAGGAGAGGACAACAACGAGAACAGTTAGATGCTATTACTGGGGAGGACACGCAGAAATCTGCGCCCAGTAGTAACATCCTCCTGGACAGCCTTGACCCGCACACTACCTAGACGAGAGACCTCACTCACCCAGTTAGCCCACCAAGCTCTGGCCACTTAGTAACAATTTCGGAGTTCTATTTATATTTCATATTGCATATATATTAATTATTAATTTACTCGATTATTTAGCAGTTTAAGTGTATTTTAAACGTTTTTTGGTGTACAAATTACTGTCCACGAGAAAAGCTTCACGTTTTCAAGTATAGAAACTGTTATTAATTGTTATCTGTTATTGTTTTCTCTTGTTATTTATGTCTTGTTTCTCCACGATACACTAAGATTCACAAGTACATACTCTCTCTTTCTTCTCTCTCCCTCTCTCTCTCTCTCTCTCTCTCTCTCTCTCTCTCTCTCTCTCTCTCTCTCTCTCTCTCTCTTCTCTCTCTCTCTCTCTCTCTCTCTCTCTCTCTCTCTCTACACACACACACACACACACACACACACACACACACACACACACACACACACACACACACACACACACACACACACACACACACACACACACACTCACACACACACACACACACACACATACACACACACACACACACACACACACACACACACACACATACACACACACACACACACACACTCACACACACACACACACACACACACACACAAGTTCTTCAACTTGTCAAACCCTTGGGCACTACCTACTTCCACATTCGTCAAATGTCCGTCTGGGAAATGTCTGTCGGCCAAATGTCCGTTGGCCATCTGTCCGGGAGCCGTTTGTTTCGTGTTCATGTGTATGTTACGTGTCCATGTTTATGTGTTACCTGTCCATGTGTCTGTTACCTGTACTTACCTAGTTGTACTCACCTAATTGTGATTGCAAGGGTCGACTCATAGTTTATGTACCCGCCTCTTCACTAGTCGCTAAAATAGGCCCTCACTCACCTGTCTATGTGTTACCTGTCCATGTGTGAGTGTGTGTTAACTGTCCATGTGTGCGTGTTACCTGTCTGTGTGTTACCTGTTCATGTGTGTGTTACCTGTCCATGTGTGTGTTACCTGTCCATGTGTATACGTGTGTGTGTTTGTGTGTGTGTGTTACATGTCCATGTCCATGTGTGTGTTTGTTACCTGTTGATGTATGTGTGTTACCTGTTAATGTGTGTATGCTACCTGTCTATATGTGTGTTACCTATCCAAGTGTGCGTGTTACCTGTCCATATTTGTGTGTGTTACTGTTAATGTGTGTGTGTTGTGTGTGTGTGTGTGTGTATTACCTGTCTATGTGTGTACCTGTTCATGTGTGTGTGTTATCTGTTTATATGTTACTGTCCAAGTGTGTGTTACCTGTCCATGTGTGTGTGTTACCTTTCCATGTGTGTGTGTTACCTGTCCATGTGTGTGTGTTACCTGTCCATGTGTGTGTGTGTTACCTGTCCATGTGTGTGTGTTACCTGTCCATGTGTGTGTGTTACCTGTCCATGTGTGTTACCTACCTGTGTGTGTTACCTGTCCATATGTGTGTTACCTGTCCATGTGTGTTAAGTGTTCACATGTTTGTTACCTGTCCATGTGTGTTACCTGTCCATGTGTGTTAAGTGTTCACATGTTTGTTACCTGTCCATGTGTGTTACCTGTCCATGTGTGTGTTACCTGTCCATACGTGTGCTACCTGTCCTTGTGTGTTAAGTGTTCACATGTTTGTTACCTGTCCATGTGTGTTACCTGTCCATGTGTGTTACCTGTCTGTGTGTGTTACCTGTCCACATGTGTGTTACCTATCTGTGTGTGTTACCTGTCCATATGTGTGTTACCTGTCTATGTGTGTTACCTGTACATATGTGTGTTACGTACAATAATAAAAACACAATTCTAACACTGTGTCTGGCAGATGTTGAAGTGTATTAGAAGCAAAGTGTGACACAAAGCTAGACTTGTAAAGACCGATGTTTACTAACTAATACATGTAATTAAAACTCAGATACTATTATTGTACATCAACACTGCTTCAGTAGTTTCAACAGTACGTAAACATTTTAAGGTTATAAACAGAGAATCACACTTCTGTTCACCCGTTAGAAATCTTTTGAAACAGCAATTGTAATATGCAACTGCACAAAGACATTTTGCACAAATATGTTTATACTGAGAACAATTTTCTTAATGGAAAGTTTATGAAATAATGTGTATATTTTAACCTGCGTTATTACTTTAGTATGTTTAGTGTCAGCAGTCAGTGTGAGGGGGAAGGTTGCTTCTGCTTCTGTACATTATGCTACTGTTATTACTTTAGTAGTTTAGTGTCAGCAGTCAGTGTGAGGTGAGGTTGCTTCTGCTTCTGTACATTATGCTATGTTATTACTTTAGTATGTTTAGTGTCAGCAGTCAGTGTGAGGGTGAAGGTTGCTTCTGCTTCTGTACATTATGCTACTGTTATTACTTTAGTATGTTTAGTGTTAGCAGTCAGTGTGAGGGTGAAGGTTGCTTCTGCTTCTGTACATTATGCTACTGTTATTACTTTAGTATGTTTAGTGTTAGCAGTCAGTGTGAGGACGAAGGTTGCTTCTGCTTCTGTACATTATGCTACTGTTATTACTTTAGTATGTTTAGTGTTAGCAGTCAGTGTGAGGGTGAAGGTTGCTTTCGCTTCTGTACATTATGCTACTGTTATTACTTTAGTATGTTTGTGTTAGCAGTCAGTGTGAGGGGGAAGGTTGCTTCTGCTTCTGTACATTATGCTACTGTTATTACTTTAGTATGTTTAGTGTTAGCAGTCAGTGTGAGGGTGAAGGTTGCTTCTGCTTCTGTACATTATGCTACTGTTATTACTTTAGTATGTTTAGTGTTAGCAGTCAGTGTGAGGGTGAAGGTTGCTTCTGCTTCTGTACATTATGCTACTGTTATTACTTTAGTATGTTTAGTGTTAGCAGTCAGTGTGAGGACGAAGGTTGCTTCTGCTTCTGTACATTATGCTACTGTTATTACTTTAGTATGTTTAGTGTCAGCCGTCAGTGTGAGAGTGAAGGTTGCTTCTGCTTCTGTACATTATGCTACTGTTATTACTTTAGTATGTTTAGTGTTAGCAGTCAGTGTGAGGACGAAGGTTGCTTCTGCTTCTGTACATTATGCTACTGTTATTACTTTAGTATGTTTAGTGTTAGCAGTCAGTGTGAGGGTGAAGGTTGCTTCTGCTTCTGTACATTATGCTACTGTTATTACTTTAGTATGTTTAGTGTTAGCAGTCAGTGTGAGGGTGAAGGTTGCTTCTGCTTCTGTACATTATGCTACTGTTATTACTTTAGTATGTTTAGTGTTAGCAGTCAGTGTGAGGGCGACGGTTGCTTCTGCTTCTGTACATTATGCTATTGTTATTACTTTAGTATGTTTAGTGTTAGCAGTCAGTGTGAGGGTGAAGGTTGCTTCCGCTTCTGTACATTATGCTACTGTTATTACTTTAGTATGTTTAGTGTCAGCAGTCAGTGTGAGGGTGAAGGTTGCTTCTGCTTCTGTACATTATGCTACTGTTATTACTTTAGTATGTTTAGTGTTAGCAGTCAGTGTGAGGGTGAAGGTTGCTTCCGCTTCTGTACATTATGCTACTGTTATTACTTTAGTATGTTTAGTGTTAGCAGTCAGTGTGAGGGTGAAGGTTGCTTCTGCTTCTGTACATTATGCTACTGTTATTACTTTAGTATGTTTAGTGTCAGCAGTCAGTGTGAGGGTGAAGGTTGCTTCTGCTTCTGTACATTATGCTACTGTTATTACTTTAGTATGTTTAGTGTCAGCAGTCAGTGTGAGGGTGAAGGTTGCTTCGCTTCTGTACATTATGCTACTGTTATTACTTTAGTATGTTTAGTGTCAGCAGTCAGTGTGAGGGTGAAGGTTGCTTCTGCTTCTGTACATTATGCTACTGTTATTACTTTAGTATGTTTAGTGTCAGCAGTCAGTGTGAGAGTGAAGTTTGCTTCTGCTTCTGTACATTATGCTACTGTTATTACTTTAGTATGTTTAGTGTTAGCAGTCAGTGTGAGGGTGAAGGTTGCTTCTGCTTCTGTACATTATGCTACTGTTATTACTTTAGTATGTTTAGTGTTAGCAGTCAGTGTGAGGGTGAAGGTTGCTTCTGCTTCTGTACATTATGCTACTGTTATAAGTCTTTGATTATTTATATCTCTACACTGTACTGTGTGAAGTCTTTGATGAGATGATATAGACTCACTGTGTAAACTCTGTGTAGTGTGAGTTGTACACCCAGATACTTGTGTCAGTCTTAAGAGTTATGTGTGATGAAGCTAAATTAACATAATTAGACTTGTGTTGATCTTTAACAAGTTGATTAACTTAGAGTTAGTGTCTGGGTTGACATGAGTCATCTCCAGATGGTGACCCGTCACTGTCTTCTGAAGGTGTGTGGTGACCCGTTACTGTCTCCTGAAGGTGTGTGGTGACCCGTCACTGTCTCCTAAAGATGTGTGGTGACCCGTCACTGTCTCCTGAAGGTGTGTAGTGAACATTCACTGTCTCCTGAAGGTGTGTGGTGTCACGTCACTGTCTCCTGAAGGTGTGTGGTGACCCGTCACTGTCTCCTGAAGGCGTGTGGTGACCCGTCACTGTCTCCTGAAGGAGTGTGGTGACCCGTCACTGTCTCCTGAAGGAGTGTCGGTCTTTGAACACATGATATACATATTAATGTGTATATGTATATAAGTGTGTGTAGCGTAGACGTAGAAGTGTGAGGTGTGCGTGAGGGTGTATTTGTGTTTAGATACTACTAATACTGAAGCAGAGCATTAATATATATATATATATTATATATATATATATATATATATATATATATATATATTATATATATATATATATATATATATATATATATATATATATATATATATTATATAAATATATATTATATATATATATATATATATATATATATATATATATATATGCATTGTTTGATACAGAGGTGTGTGTGTGTGTGTGTGTGTGTGTGTGTTGCTTTATTCGTGCGTCTGTATGTGTGACGTTTGCATAGCATGTGTATGTAGAAATACAGAATTGAGTGTATAGAAGAGTGCGCGCTTGTGAAACTTAACGTAACAGGCAAATAAAGTAGATAAATACCAAGAAAATAAAGATAACTGGTAACGATTACAGTTATCATGCAAGGAACACAAACATTGACACACACACACACACTGATCTACACACATAAAAACGTTCATAAATACACTTAAATGGCTAAATAATTGAACAAACTAATAACTGACATAGGTACAATATTAAATATAAATATATGTTCCAAATTTTGACTAGTGGCCAGTTCTTGGTGGACGAACTGTGATAGAGATCTCTCTTGTCTCAGGTAGTCGACGCTCGAGTCTGTCCAGGAGGATGTTATTACAGAGCGCAGATTATCTGTGTGTCCTCCTCTGTAATAACGTCTTCCTCTGTATACTGATATTAATACACTTGTGTAGTAATATCATATATGGACAGTACTTCAAGGCTGGTTAAAACTGCTGACCTCAGGGAAGTGGTGAAGGGTTAATACCTGGATCCACGGACCTGGGGTGGGACTTGCTGACCTCAGGGACGAGGTGAAGGGTAAATACCTGGAACCACGGACCTGGGGTGGGACTGCTGACCTCAGGGACGTGGTGAAGGGTGAATACCTGGAACCACGGACCTGGGGTGGGACTTGCTGACCTCAGGGAAGTGGTGAAGGGTGAATACCTGGATCCACGGACCTGGGGTGGGACTTGCTGACCTCAGGGAAGTGGTGAAGGGTGAATACCTGGAACCACGGACCAGGGGTGGGACTTGCTGACCTCAGGGAAGTGGTGAAGGGTGAATACCTGGAACCACGGACCTGGGGTGGGACTTGCTGACCTCAGGGAAGTGGTGAAGGGTGAATACCTGGATCCATGGACCTGGGGTGGGACTTGCTGACCTCACGGAAGTGGTGAAGGGTGAATACCTGGATCCACGGACCTGGGGTGGGACTTGCTGACCTCAGGGAAGTGGTGAAGGGTGAATACCTGGAACCACGGACCTGGGGTGGGACTTGCTGACCTCAGGGAAGTGGTGAAGGGTGAATACCTGGAACCACGGACCTGGGGTGGGACTTGCTGACCTCAGGGAAGTGGTGAAGGGTGAATACCTGGAACCACGAACCTGGGGTGGGACTGCTGACCTCAGGGAAGTGATGAAGGGTGAATACCTGGATCCACGGACCTGGGGTGGGACTTGCTGACCTCAGGGAAGTGGTGAAGGGTGAATACCTGGAACCACGAACCTGGGGTGGGACTTGCTGACCTCAGGGAAGTGGTGAAGGGTGAATACCTGGAACCACGGACCTGGGGTGGGACTTGTTGACCTCAGGGAAGTGGTGAAGGGTGAATACCTGGAACCACTGACCTGGGGTGGGACTTGCTGACCTCAGTGAAGTGGTGAAGGGTGTATACCTGGAACCACGGACCTGGGGTGGGACTGCTGACCTGGGGCGGGAACAGCAAGGGAAGGGAAGACATCCGGGGGCCCACGGATGAATTCCCGGGGAAGACTTAGATGTAAGAGTTGAGATTACTGAGTGACTTAGATTCAAGATTACTGAATGCAGGGTTGGAAGTGTAGGATAGGAAGTGTAGGATGGGAAGTGTAGGATAGGAAGTGAAGGATAGGAAGTGTAGGATAGTAAGTGGGGAAGGGAGAATATCTGAGGGGACACAGATGGACTCCTGGACACATGAACCTGGGGAAGACTTAAATGCAAGTGTAGGATAGGAAGTGTAGGATAGGAAGTGTAGGATGGGAAGTGCAGGATAGGAAGTGCAGGATAGGAAGTGTAGGATAGGAAGTGGGGAAGGGAGAATATCTGAGGGGACACAGATGGACTCCTGGACACATGAACCTGGGGAAGACTTAAATGCAAGTGTAGGATAGGAAGTGTAGGATAGGAAGTGTAGGATGGGAAGTGTAGGATTGGAAGTGAAGGATACTAAGTGTAGGATTGGAAGTGAAGGATAGGAAGTGTAGGATTGGAAGTGAAGGATAGGAAGTGTAGGATAGGAAGTGAAGGATAGGAAGTGCAGGATAGGAAGTGGGGAAGGGAGAATATCTGAGGGGACACAGATGGACTCCTGGACACATGAACCTGGGGAACACTTAGATGCAAGATTACTGAGTGTAGGATAGGAAGTGAAGGATAGGAAATGTAGGATAGGAAGTGGGAAAGGGAGAATATCTGAGGGAACACAGATGAACTCCTGGACACTTGAAGCTGTGGAACACTTAGATGCAAGATTACTGAGTGTAGGATAGGAAGTGTAGGATAGGAAGTGTAGGATAGGAAGTGTAGGAAAGGAAGTGTAGGATAGGAAGTGGGAAAGGGAGAATATCTGAGGGGACACAGATGGACTCCTGGACACATGAACCTGGGGAACACTTAGATGCAAGATTACTGAGTGTAGGATAGGAAGTGTAGGATAGGAAGTGTAGGATAGGAAGTGTCGGATAGGAAGTGTAGGAAAGGAAGTGTAGGATAGGAAGTTTAGGATAGGAAGTGTAGGATGGGAAGTGAGGAAGGGAGAATATCTGAGGGGACACAGATGGACTCCTGGACGATGACTGGGGAAGACTTAGATGCAAGTGTAGGATAGGAAGTGTAGGATTGGAAGTGAAGGATAGGAAGTGTAGGATAGGAAGTGTACAATAGAAAGTGTAGGATAGGAAGTGTAGGATAGGAAGTGAAGGATAGGAAGTGTAGGATAGGAAGTGAAGGATAGGAAGTGTAGGATATGAAGTGGGAAAGGGAGAATATCTGAGGGGACAGAGATGGACTCCTGGACACAAATAATATAATAATGCCGGGATCGATCAATCTGAAACACAGCATTATTCCTTACACCTGCAGGGCAGGGGAAACTATTAATAATTCCCACTAACACTGGAAGCATCAGTGCATTATGAATAAAGCCCACCGAGGCAGGGTGACCCAAAAAGAAAGAAAATCACAAAAAAAAAAAAAACTTTCATCATTCAACACTTTCACCTCACTCACATAATCACAGTTTTTGCGTAGGTGCTCAGAATACAACAGTTCAGAAGCATACACATATAAAGATACACAACATATCCCTCCAAACTGCCAATATCCCAAACCCCTCCTTTAAAGTGCAGGCATTGTACTTCCCATTTCCAGGACTCAAGTCCGACTATATAAAAATAACCGGTTTCCCTGAATCCCTTCACTAAATATTACCCTGCTCACACTCCAACAGATCGTCAGGTCCCAAGTATCATTCGTCGCCATTCACTCCTATCTAACACGCTCATGCTCGCTTGCTTGAAGTCCAAGCCCCTTGCCCACAAAACCTCCCATACCCCTTCCTTCTAACCTTTTCGAGGACGACCCCTACCCCGCCTTCCTTCCCCTACAGATTTATACGCTCTCCATGTCATTCTACTTTGATCGATTCTCTCTAAATGACAAAACCACCTCAACAAAGCCCTATTCAGCCATCTGACTAATGCTTTTAACTCCACACCTTCTAATTTCCACACTCCGAATTTTCTGCATAATGTTTACACCACACATTGCTCTTAGACATGACATCTCCACTGCCTCCAACCGTCTCCTCGCTGCTGCATTTACCACCCAAGCTTCACACCCATATAAGAGTGTTGGTACTACTATACTTTCATACATTCCCTTCTTTGCCTCCATATATATATATATATATATATATATATATATATATATATATATATATATATATATATATATATATATATAATATATATATATATATATATATATATATATATATATATATATATATATATATATATATATAAAATTATTATTAGTTTCTCCTGCCATGCAGGTTTGCTTACACGTGTTGCAGGTGTTCACCAGCAGTTATCACTTGTTCACATGAATGGATCCCGTCACTGGCGAAACATTCAGCAGTAGGCCTGCTGCAGTGTTCCTTCGTTCTTATGTTCTTATGTTAGTTGTATCATGTACTTGTAGAATAGCTTATGTCTAGAGAGCTTTATCAAGGTAAGCTATATTTTGAGCGACACCTAAACATGAACTTGTGCTCTGTATACAGTGCCCTTCGTTCAGACATAAGTGACGTCACAAATCCTTGTACAAAACCCATAATGACATCACACATCCTTGTACAAAACCCATAATGACATCACACATCCTTGTACAAAACCTATAATGACATCACACATTCCTTGTACAAAAACCTATAATGACATCACACATCCTTGTACAAAACCTATAATGAACATCACACATCCTTGTACAAAAACCTATAATGACATCACACATCCTTGTACAAAACCTATTAATGACATCACACATCCTTGTACAAAACCTATAATGACATCACACATCCTTGTACAAAACCTATAATGACATCACACATCCTTGTACAAAACCTATAATGACATCACACATCCTTGTACAAAACCTATAATGACATCACACATCCTTGTACAAAACCTATAATGACATCACACATCCTTGTACAAAACCTATAATGACATCACAATCCTTGTACAAAACCTATAATGACATCACACATCCTTGTACAAAACCTATAATGACATCACACATCCTTGTACAAAAACCTATAATGACATCACACATCCTTGTACAAAACCTATAATGACATCACACATCCTTGTACAAAACCCATAATGACATCACACATCCTTGTACAAAACCCATAATGACATCACACACTCTTGTACAAAACCTATAATGACATCCACATCCTTGTACAAAACCTATAATGACATCACACATCCTTGTACAAAACCTATAATGACATCACACATTCTTGTACAAAACCTATAATGACATCACATATCCTTGTACAAAACCTATAATGACATCATACATCCTTGTACAAAACCTATAATGACATCACACATCCTTGTACAAAACCTATAATGACATCACACATCCTTGTACAAAACCTATAATGACATCACACATCCTTGTACAAAACCCATAATGACATCACACATCCTTGTACAAAATCCATAATGACATCACACATCCTTGTACAAAACCTATAATGACGTCACACATCCTTGTACAAAACCCATAATGACATCACACATCCTTGTACAAAATCCATAATGACATCACACATCCTTGTACAAAACCTATAATGACGTCACACATCCTTGTACAAAATCCATAATGACATCAAACATCGTTATCTAAGACTCACAGCAACATCACTCATTGTTGTCTAAGTAAATCAGAAGAGTCATGCTTTATTGATGGAACTGATACCAACGTAACGACACCATTCAGAAGAAGACTCACTTATATTTAAGGTTAAAGCACTTAAATGTTTTCCTTCAGGAACTTGTGACAGAGTAAGCGGGTGAGTGGACCGTAAATTACCATTGACCTCCAGATACCCTGGTTTGGTAACTCAGAACTAAGTCTAAGGTTGAAAGTAGCCGCAAACTCTTAATTTATGCCACAGTGGCGTTAGATCTCATTGATGAAAGTATATTTGAGTTTTCGCAAGTTATAGTGTATAACAGTGTTACAGAATATAACAGTTGTCTTTGTTTCTCTAGTGTTACAGTGTGATCTTCGTACCTATGTTATAATAATTTATAAAAACATGATGTTTGTATTTCTCGTGATACTATGTATAACAGTGTAGTGGCAATATAAACACAAATGCAGTATAATGTGATCCTTTATTGACTACGTTTCGCCCACACAGTGGGCTTTTTCAAGTCACAAACAGAACTACCTGGGGTGGAAGGAACGCGAGTATTTATAGTCCGGCTGAGGTCAGGTGAAGAATGCTGCATCTGATGATGTACCGAGTGGGGTTATGGAGTCTAAAAACTTGGGTAGCTCTCCAAGACAAGCTCAACCAGGTCGAACCTTCAATCCAGTTCACACTTGAAGAAGAAGCCGACAACACTCTTCCTTTCTTGATGTCCTGCTTGCAAAGTGACACGAACTTCGTTTTAAAGTCTATCGAAAACCACAACCAAAAAACGATCTTCTCCACTTCTACTCTCACCACGACACCAAACCAAACGTGGTGTAATTATAGGCTTCTTCCTGCGTGCACTCAGAATCTGCAGAAAAGGGTTTCCCTTGAGGAAGAATGCACTATAATTGAACAAATATTTTCTAAACTCCACTCCCCTCGTCACTTCATCAGAGACTGCAGACGGCGAGCATTAAACATCTTCAACACACCCAGAAAAGACACTGCCGAGAAGAGATACATAGTCCTTCCCACCAACCCATTGCCAAAACATGTTTCCAACTTTTTTGGCCAAAACATCATTCCAAGTATCTACCTCCACAAACCACGACCATCAAGGACTAAACAAGTAGAAGGCAGGACAAGCCTCCATCCTCTGCAGGGGTGTCATAACCCCTTGTAACGACTGCAACAAGTTATACGTGGGCGAAACATCAAGGGACCCCCAAACACGTATTTCAGAACACCAATACGCAAGCAGATCTGACGACACAAGGAATGCCTGCGTACAACCCGTAATTCACACAACCACTTGATAACTACGAAACTCAAGACTTATCGCCACAGAAGACAACACTCAATACCGAAGAATCCTGGAATCATCACTTATTTCTATATCGACAACTTCAACCAGAATAGTGGCTTCTATAACATAGCTGAACCACTTGCCAAGAAACTTCTTCTCGCTATCCCACATAAGAACACTTTTAGAAGGTCTGCTCAAAAAACTTATCCAATCTCCTTTCTACGCTCCCCAATTTTTTTAGACTCCATAACCCCACTGGGTTTACATCATCAGATGCAGCATTCTTCACCTGACCTCGCCGGACTATAAATACTCGCGTTCCTTCCACCCCAGGTAGTTCTGTTTGTGACTTGAAAAAAGCCCACTGTGTGGGCCCAAACGTAGTCAATAAAGGATCAATTATTTCGCATTTGTGTTTATATTGCCATTGTGTCGGTATTTTATACCATTTATTTCCATAACAGTGTAGTGTTTATATGTGTTACTGTGTGTACTCACACAGTTGTATGTGTGTACTAACCACAGTTTTATACTGTGTGTACTAAACACAGTTATAGTGTGTGTACTACACAGTTGTACTGTGTGTACTAACACAGTTATACTGTGTGTACTCACATAGTTATAGTGTGTGTACTCACACAGTTGTACTGTGTGTTCTAACACAGTTATACTGTGTGTACTCAAACAGTTATAGTGTGTGTACTCACACAGTTGTACTGTGTGTACTAACACAGTTATACTGTGTGTACTCACACAGTTGTACTGTGTGTACTAACACAGTTATACTGTGTGTACTAACACAGTTATACTGTTTGTACTAACACAGTTATACTGTGTGTACTCACACAGTTGTACTGTGTGTACTCACACAGTTGTACTGTGTGTACTAACACAGTTATACTGTGTGTACTAACACAGTTATCGTGTGGGACTCACACAGTTGTACTGTTTTGTACTAACACAGTTTACTGGTGTACTTTAAAACAGTTATACTGTGTGTACTCACACAGTTGTACTGTGTGTACTAACACAGTTATACTGTGTGTACTAACACAGTTATACTGTGTGTACTCACACAGTTGTACTGTGTGTACTAACACATACTGTGTGTACTCACACAGTTATACTGACTCTGAAGGTTCACTCAGACTGTCAGATCCTAAGTATAAGAACATAAGAACATAAGAATGTAGGAACACTGCAGAAGGCCTACTGGCCCATACGAGGCAGGTCCTTATCAAAACGACATCTACCTAAAGCTACTCAAGAAAACAACTCCCGCACCCCCCAACACCAATCAAACTCAGCCCCTCCCTCATATATTTGTCCAGTCTCTTCTTAAAGCCCACAAGGTCCTAGCCTCATCACCCCATGGGAAGACTGTTCCCAAAACATCTAAACTCTGTTAGAAAAAACCGGGATTACCCATGTCCCTTTTTAAATCTAAATTTACCAAAAATTTAAAACCATTATTCCTGGTTCTTACTGGGTTTGACACCCTCATTTTTATTAAAGTTCCCCCTTTTTTATGCCCCTCATCCACTTATCACTTCAATGATCTCCCTATTCTACGCCTCTCCAGAGAGTGGAGATTTAAGGCTTTAAGTCTATCTTATCGGGGGGGTTTTCCTACACAGTAAATCATTTTTTTTCGTTTTTTTCTCTTATGTTCCTAATGAGTCTAGTCCACCGTAGTAAGGGGCAAAAAAGAGCAGCATAATCTAAATAGGCCTCATAGTGATGATAGGCCCGAAAATAACTTTTGGACTTTGTTACTTATACTTTTGAGGGAAAAACCAAGTAATTGTTGGCCGTTGCGCACACTGAGGCACTGTTCTTGGGCTTTAGATTTCTGTTACATGACTCCCCAAATCTTTTTCACATTCTGTATGACCAAGCTCTACTTCACCTAGTTTATAGCTTCGAGGGTTATTTTCATTCCCAAGGGCAAGTACCTTACACTTTAATCCACTTTAAAACTTCATCTGCCATTTCTCAGACCAAGACATTAATTTTTTCCCAAATTTCGTCCTGGAGTCAATTGATATCCTCCTCAGAGTGAATTATACGGTCTATCTTTGTATCATCAGCAAACTTACTCATGTCACTAGTAATCCCTTCATCAAGGTCAATAATGTAAATTATGAACAAGAGAGGGCCTAAAACTGATCCTTGTGGAACGCCACTAGTGACTAATCCCCATTCAGATTTCACTCCATTAAGGGTAACTCTCTGCTTTCTATTGGTAAGCCATGCCTCAATCCATGCTAGAACTTTACCTCCTATACCATGAGCTGCCACTTTTTTTAAGAGTCTCTTTTTGAGGTACTCTGTCAAAGGGCTTTACTAAATCCAAATAAACAATATCATATTCCTTATCACTGTCAACTGCCTCAAATGTTCTATTGAAGAACGTCAGTAAAATTTGTCAGGCAGGAACGACCTCTCGTGAATCCATGCTGAGATTCATTTATCAAGTTATGCTTTCAAGGTGACTTCTGATAATGTCAGCTATAATTGATTCTAATAACTTGCCCACTATAGATGTCAGGCTTATTGGACGGTAATTTGAAGGAGTGGACTTATCCCGATTTGAATATAGGAACCACATTAGCCATCTTCCACATCTTCTGGCACAACACTGGTAAGGATGGACGCATTTTAATACACTCGTTAATGGCTGACTAAGCTCCATCTTGCATTCCTTAAGTACCCTTGAAAACAACTCATCGGGGCCCGGGGACTAATTTTGTTTCAGTTTGTCTATCTGTTTTTAAAAACCATGTCCCCCGTGACAGTAATATTAGTTAACTTAAATTCATCAGGAACTAAATAATTGTTAATTACTGGAATCTCATTTACATCTTCCCGTGTTTAAAAAATGACAAAAAAAAAGTCATTAATAAGGAACACATTTCCAGTTCATTATCCGTCAGCTGTCCATTCCCAGATTTCAGAGGTCCCTACTTTTTCCTCACCTCGTCCTATACACTTGAAAGAACCCCTTTGGATTAGTCTTTGATTCATTAGCAACTCTAATTTAGTCACGTTTTAGCCTTTCTAATGGCCTTTTTTACTTCTCTTTTAAGCTGAACATATTTGGGCAGTAAGGTTAACCTCTCCTCTTCTGATGCGCCTATAAATTCCCCTTTTCTCCCTTAATAGATGCTTTAGCCTCCTGTTAACCCATTTGGGATCGTTATTATTAGACCTAATTTCTCTCTGGGGAATGTATATACTCTGGGCACTGTGTACATTATTAAGAAAACAATCATAAAGCAGATCCCTTCATATTCATAAGTATGATTATCGTCAATAAAATCATTAGCTAGATAACCCCAATCAAGATTAGACAGATGTTCCCTAAGTCCATTATAATCGGCAGAACCGAAAATCAGGGATTTTTACTGTATTATCATTATTCTTGCTTCCCAATTAATGCTAAAAGTGATGGATTTGTGATCACTTGCGCCAAGCTCTTCAGTGATCTCCAGATTATTCACGAGTGTTTCCTTATTTGACAAGACTAGGTCTAGCAAATTATTACCCCTGGTAGGCTCAGTTTTCACTCCCGTTTTCAGAAAACAGTCCTGAATGTTTTCCCTGAAGTCACTGGACTCTAGATTACCTGTCATAGAATTCCAGTCAATTTGGCTAAAATTAAAGTCCCCTACTATGACTATGTTACTGTGTCCAAAGCCCTAACAATTTCGTCCCAAAGAAGTCTCCCTCTATCGTGATCCAAGCTGGAGGTCGGTATTATTTCACCTAGAATTAGTTTTTCTTGACCCCCCCACGAAAATCTACCCCAAAAAGACCTGTTACTGCTCCATCTATTTTTATAACCTGTTTTTTTTGCAACAATTAATATTTTCTCGAACATACAATGCAACTCCTCCCCCTTCCCATTACAAACTATCCACATTGAACAACTTAAATCCCTGAATATTACACTCAGCAGTCATATCCCGACTCTTTAAATATAAACCCCGTTTCAGTTAATGCAATGATATCAAAGTTCCCAGCACATGCTACCAAACGTAGTTTCATTAATTTTATTTCTTGCACTTCGACTGTTAGCATAAAATACCATCATATGTTTTTTTTTCTGCACATTTTTCCTATTCATCTTTGTTTTTACACAATTTCTGAAATTATCATTACCCAGAGTTACTTCCATGACAGTTACTATTAAGATTCTTAATATCAGAGCATAAGTCAATATATCCATACTCATTATTAATCATTTCTAAAACCATACCTCTAACTAATCCTAGTTTAAAGTCCTAACAACCCCCTCAACTGAGTTAGCAAGAAAACCCACACCTGCCCTGGATAAGTGAACCCCATCCCTGGCATACATGTCATTCGGCCATAGAAGTTGTCCCAGTTGTCAATGAATGGTTACTGCATTATCCTTACAGTGTTTATCCAGCCAACAATTAATACCAATTGCTCTGGACAACCATTCATTACCAACACCTCTTCTTGGCAAAAATGCCACATATAACAGGGCGCCCCCCTTCTTCCTAATCATGTCTATAGCTGTCCTGAACTTTCTAACTAAATCCTCACTTCATACGCTTGCCTACATCATTGCCTCAGCACTGAGGCAAATAATAGGATTGATCCCATTACCGTTCATGATGTTGTCAAGCCGGCTAACAATGTCCTCCATCCCAGCCCCAGGAAAGCATACCCTTTGTCTCCTACTCCTGTCCTTCAAGCAGAATGCCCTATCCATGTATCTAACCTGGCTATCCCCAACAACAACAATATTCTTACCTTCCTTGTTGTCGTTCGTCGTGACGATCCCAGTAGTAGACTCACATTCGTCGGGTAGCACCGAGAATGCGTTTGGAGGTTTCCACGGGAGTTTCCACAGCAGTCTCTTTCTTCTTCATCGTTTCTGGCTTTCCATTCGTCTTCTGATCGTCAACTTCGTCGTCCCCTGCTGTCCAGCCACTGACCACGATCCCTTCTTGACCTGGGACTCGAAACAGGAGACTACTACGAATCCTCTTGTTTTCCTCGTCAATCGCCGTATCTCCATCTTCGCTGCCCTCAATTCTTCCTTAAGTTGCTGGTAAAGTTGTTCGATGGAGGGCATCTTGGTTCAGTCCACGGGAGCAAACAAGACACTTCTTCACAGAGTTAAGTATAGGTCAGCACTCAAAGTACAGGTCACCACTCAAGAGCACACAAACAGGTCTTCACAGAGCTAAGTACACGTCACCACTGAGCTAAGTACACGTCACCATCATTTATTTACATAATGAGGAGCCAACAAAGTTGGCTCCTCATTATGTAAATAAATGATGGAAAACATAATAACATAAGAAGATAAACACTTATTATAATTCTGGCAATAATATCAAACAATTAAACACGAAATTAATACTACTTGAAGAAAAGTGAAAGATGAAATATATAAATAATTCGTGATGCTAAGCTAATTTATACAAAATAAGTGGCGAGGTACTGAATGGTGTTATGTCGATGTTCTGGGTAAATACGTGAGTGAGACGGGTTGGATTTGAGTGAGACTTGTGTAGTAAGCAAATAGAATCATCAAAACTTATTTCTTGGGTAGCATTGAAAATTGAGTTGGGCAAATATGTTGTTAGTGGGAAGGATTGTAAAGGACCTGCCTAGTATGGGCCAACAGGCCCGCTGCAGTGTTCCTACTTCTTATGTTCTTGTTCTCAGACTGAGTATTTAAAAGTAAACAACTTAAAAAAA
>NC_069448.1:27829458-27867242 GCF_026875155.1 Cherax quadricarinatus
CATCCTACCTTCATCCCCTCCATCACCCCCACCCCATCCATCATCCTAAACCCCTAGTCCATCCCCCACCACAATTCTAACCCTCAAACCCCCAGTCCATCACCCTCACCATCATCCACACCCCCAAAACCCCCAAAACCATCACCAAAAAAGGAAATGTGGAAGGGGTTCATCTGAGGGGACACCCGATGTCTTTGGTCTAGTCCTTTCCCCCCCCTACCAGTCCTCACCCTCACCACCCTCCCCCCCCCAACCACCAGCCATCCCCTCCCCAAACCCTTTACCCTCCCCCCATCCCTCACCCTCACCCTCACCACCCGTCCACACCCAACCCCTAGTCCATCAACCTCTCCCATCCATCCCCCTCCCCCAACCTCATCCCCCCCCCCAGTCCAAAAACCCCCACCACAAGTCCTCACCCTCACCACCCTTCCATCACCTTTACACCAGTCCATCACAAGCAAAGGGGAAATGTGGAAGGGGGTTCACGAGGGGACACAGATGGGCTTTTGGAAACACGCCCTTTCCCCCCCCCACCCGTCCTCACCCCCCCCCACCCTCCGTCACCCCCACCACCAGTCCTCACTTCACCACCATCCATCACTCTCCCAACAGTCCTTCACCCTCACATCACCCTCCCCCATCCTCACCCTCACCAAGTCTTTTACCCCACCACCAGTCCATCACCCCACCACCGTCCTCACCAACAAGGAAGTGGGGAAAAGGGGGTTCAAATTTGGGGGGAAAAGTGGACTTCTGGAAGCATTTACCTTTACCCTCCCCACCAGTTTTACACCCCACCACCCCCAATCCCCCCCCCCACCAGTCCACACCCACACCACAAGACCATCACCCTCCCCCCCAGACCATCACCCCCCCACCAGTCCCTCACCTCCCCCCAGTCCTCACCCTCACCAAGTCCCTCACCCTAACCACTAGTCCATCCCCCCACCCCCCAGTTCTCCACCTCACCACCAGTCCTCACATCATTCAGTCCATCACCCCCCACCAAACCATCACCCTAACCATATCCCACCCTCACCACCCGTTCATCACCTCACCACCATCCCAACACCCCCACCACCATCCATCCCCTAACCACCAGACCATCACCAACAAAAAATGTGTTAGGAATCATCTAGGGACAAAAGACTTCTGGAAGCATGTCCTTTCCCCCCCCCTACCTCCCTCACACCACCACCAGTCCATCACCCCTACCCCACACCATCCATCACCCAAAACCCCTAGTCCCTCACCCTCACCACCATCCATCACCCAACCCCCTGTCCATCACCCTCACCACCAGTTCACCCCCACCACCCGTCCACACCCCACTATCATCCATCACCCTCACCACCAACCCTCACCCAAAAAGAGAATGTTTTTAGGGAGTTATCTGAGAGGGCACAGATGTATCTGGAAGCAAAATCCTTACCCTCCCTACCATCCATCACATCACCACAGTCCATCACCCTCACCCCCCCCACCCCCATCAACACCCCAACCACTAGTCCATCACCCTAAAACCCGTCCCAAACACCCCACCACCAGACCTCATCTCCGCCACCACCCCCCACCCCCACCCCAAGTTTACACCCTCACCCCCATCCATTCCCTTTACCACAAGTCCTCACCCTCCCACCAGCCACACCTTTCCCAAAAGTCCCCCACAAGCAAGGGAAGTGGGAAAGGGGGTTCATCTGAGGGACACAGTGGGCTTCTGGAAACACGTCCTTCACCCTCCCCACCAGTCCATCACCCTCACCCCCATCCCTCACCCTCACCACCAGTCCCCTCACCTTACCCCAAATCCATCACAAGCAAGGGAATGTGGGAAAGGGGGGTTTATCTGATGGGACACAGATGGCCTCCCGGAAACACAGTCCTTTACCCTCCTCACCACCATCACCCCCACCACCCAGACCTCACCCCCCCACCAACCATCAGCCTCCCCCCCCAGTCCATCCCCCCACCACCGTCCCCTCACCCCACCACCCGTCCCCTCACCCTCACCCCACCTCACCTCCCAATATCCCTTCACCATCACCCTCACCCCCACCACCAGTCCCCCGCACAACCCCTAACCATCAGCTCACCCCATCTAACACACCCCCACCTTCCTCACCCTCACCCCCAGTCCCCTCACCCTCACCACCATTCCACCCAACCACTGTCGTCACCATCACCATCACCACCACCCATCACGCTCACCCCTTTATCACCCCCACCACCAGTCCACACCCTCACCCCCACCCTCACCCCCACCACCAGACCACACCCTCACCACCACCCCTCCCCTCACCACCAGTCCACACCCTCAGCAAGGTCCTCAACCCCCAAAACCGACCCTCACCCCCAAAACCGTGCATCACCAAAAAGGGGAAGTGGGAAATGGTTCTCTGAGGGGGAAAAGTGGGCTTTGGGAAAAACCCGTCTTAAAACCCTTCTAACCATACCCTCACCACCCGTCCCTCACCACACCATACCGATCGCCCTCCCACCAGTCCATCACCCCCCCCACAGTCCATCACCGTCACCACCAGTCCACACCCCCCCACCAAACCATCACCCTCACCACCGTCCATCACCCCACCACCAGCCATCACCCTCACCACAGTCCCCCCTCACCCTCACACCCCATCACCCCCCCACCAGTCCTCCACACTCCTTCCCCACATTCACACCCTCCACCACCCCCCCACCAGCCCCTCACCCTCCAACCACTCCATCACCTCACCACCAGTCCTCAACCAACCGCCAGGGATCCCCCACCACCAGTCCTTCCCCCAAACCCCCATCCCCCCCCCTTCCCACCCGCCTTCCCCCCCCCCCACCAGTCCATCACCCCCAAAAAAATCCATCCCCCCTCTCCACCGGTCCCTTTTTCCCTCCCATAACACCATCACCAGAAGGGAAGGGGGAAGGGGGTTCTCTGGGGGAAAACAGACTTTCTTTTGGGAAATATAGTCCTTCACCCCCCCTCCCTCCCAAAACTCCCCCACCATCCATCACCCACACCCCCAGACCCTCCCCCTCCCCACCAGACCCTCCCCTCCCCCCCGTCCACGCCCTAACCCCCATCCAACACCCTCAACCGTCCATCACCCAACCACATCCATCCCCCCACCAATCCCTCACCCTCACCACCGACCACACATCGCCACCAGTCCCTCACCCCACCACCAGTCCCTCACTCTCACCACCATCCAACCTTCACCACAAATCCACCAAACAGGGAAGTGTGGAAGGGGTTCATCTGAGGGGACCAGATGGGCTTTGGAAAAAACGTCCTTCACCCTCCCCCCCCTAGTCCACCCTCACCACCATCCATCACCCTCCCCACCAGTCCATCACCCCCCACCAAAATCACACCCCCCCCACCAACCCTCACCCTCCCCCCCAGTCCATCACCCTCACCACCGTCCATCAACCATAGTAATCTCCATCGCCACCAGTCCACCCACACCACTAGACTCACCCTCACCACCCCGACCACACCCCCCCCACCAGTCCACCACCCCCATCACCAGTCCACCCACACCCCAGTCCTCACCCCACCACCAACCATCATTTTCGCACCAGCCTCACCCCCACCCCCAACCATCACCCCCACCCCAGACCATCACCCTCACACCAGAAAAACACCCTCACCCCAACTCCATCACCCAAAAAACGAAATGTGGGAAAAAAGTTCAACAGAGGGCCCGAGATGGGGCTTTGGAGACATGGAAATAGGGGGAAACAAACACACACAAACCCCCACCCCCCATCTCCCTCACCACCACCGTCACCCTCACCCCCATCCATCACCCTCAAATCATCCATCACCCCACCACCAAACCATCAAACCCCCACCAGTCCATTCCCTCACCCCCCCCAGTCCCTCACCCTCCCACCAGACCATCCCCCACCCCCCAGTCCATCTCCCCCACCACCAGTCCGTCAACCCCCCACCAGACCATCAAAACCACCACCATCCCTACCCTCCCACCAGTCCGTCACCACACCACCAGACTCACAACCCCACCAGTCCATCTCCCACCCCCCCCAGTCCTCACCCTCACCACCTCCACACCCTCAGCACCCGTCCATCACCCCCACCACCCGTCCATCACCCTCCCACCAGTCCACACCCCAACCCCCGTCCATCACCCCCCCCCACAGTTCATCCCCTCACCACCATTTTTTCACCCTCCCACCATCCCCCCCTCCCACCCTCCACACCCTCAGCAAAAAGTCCATCACCCCCACCACCAGTCCATCACCCAAGGGATGGGTTGGGGGGGTTATTTGAGGGGAAAAGATGGACTTCTGGAAGCATTGACCTTGACCCTCCCACCAGACCCTCACCCCCCCCCACCCTCCATCACCCTCACCACCCGTCCCTCACCCCACCACCTCCCTCACCCTCCCAACCCGTCCATCACCCTCCCCCCCTCCCTCACCAGAAGGGGTGTGTGGAAGGGGGTTGATCTGGGGGACACAGATGGCTTCTGGGAAACATTGACCTTACCCCCCCCCCAACCACACCCCCCCACCAGTCCATCACCTTCCTCCCCCCGTTCATCACCCTCACCACCAGTCCATCATCCCAACCCCCAGTCCACCCCTCACCACCCGTTTACACCCCCACCACTCCATCACCCCACCCCCAACCATCACCCTCACCACCCTCCACACCCTCACCACCAGTTCCACCCTCACCCCCAGTCCCACCCTCACATCAGTCCACACCCTCACCCAAGACCCACCAACAAAAGAAATGGTTTGGGGGTTATTTAGAGGACACGATGTACTTTGGAAGATAGTCCCTTTTTCCCCCCAAAAAACCATTCCATCCCACCCCACACCGTCCCCTCACCCACCAGTCCCACATCACCCTCACCACCAGTCCATCCCCTCCACCACCCAGTCCCATCAACTCTAAACGACCCAGTCCATCACTCCTCACCCAGTCCATCACCCTCAACCACCAGTCCATTCACCCCACCACCATCCATCACCCTCCACCACCCAGTCCATCACCCTCACCACCCATACCATCACCCTCATAACCACCAGTCCATCCCCCTCACCACCAGTCCATCACCCTCACCACCAGACCATTCACCCTCACCACCATTCCATCACTCTAACGACCAGGTCCCATCACCCTCACCACCAGTTCCAACACCCTCATCCACCATTCCATCACCCTCGACCCCCAGTCTATCACCCTCACCACTCAGTCCATCACCCTCACCACCAGGTCATCACACTCACCACCAGTCCATCACCCTGAACCACCAGTCCATCACCCCTCACGCACCAGTCATCACTCAAACGACCAGTCCATCACCCTCACAAGCCATCCATCACCCTCACCACCAGTCCATCACTCTAACGACCAGACCATCACCTCACCACCATTCCATCACCTAACGACCAGGTCCATTCACCCTCACGCACCAGTACCATCACCCTCACCACCAGTCCATTACCCTCCACCACCCAGTCCCATCACCCTCACCACCAGTCCATCACCCTCACCACCAGTCCATCACCCTAACCGACCATTCCATCACTCTAACGACCAGTCCCATCACTCTAACGACCAGTCCATCACCCTCACCACCAGTCCATCACCCTCACCACCAGTCCATCACCCTCACCACCAGTCCATTACCCTCACCCCACCAGTCCACCCCTCACCACCAAGTCCACACCCCTCACCACCAGTCCATCACCCCTCACCACCAGTCCCATCACCCTCACCACCAGTCCATCACCCTCTACCACCAGCCACCAGTCCATCACCCTCACCACTCAAGTCCATCACTCCTCACCACCAAGTCCATCACCCTCACCCACCAGTCCATACCCTCACACCACTACATTCCATACACCCTCACCACCATCCATCACTCTAACGACCAGTCCATCAACCCTCACCACCAGTCCATCACCCTCCACCACCCAGTCCATCACCCTCAACCAACAGTCCATCACCCTCACCACCAGTCAACACCCCCACCACCATCCATCACCCTTCACACGCGACCAGTCCATCATCCTCCCACCAAGTCCATCACCCTCACCCACCAGTCCATCACTCTAACGCCAGTCCAATCACCCTCACCACCCCATGTCCATCACCCGCACCACCCATTCCATCCCCTCACCACCAGTCCTCACCCTCAACCATCAGTCCATCACCCACCCAACCATTCCCATCACCCTCACCACCAGTCCATCATCACCCCACCACCATCCATCACCCTCACCATCATCCTTCAACCCGCACCACCAGTCCATCTCCCTCACTCACCAGTCCATCACTCTAACGACCCAGTCCATCACCACACCAACCAGCCCATCACCCTCACCACCAGTCCTCACCACCCTCACCACCAGTCTATCGCCCTCACCACCAGTCCATCACCCTCACCACCAGTCCATCACACACTCACCACCAGTGCATCAACCCTCACCCCGATTCATCACTCCTAACGACCAGTCCATCACCCTCACCAAAACCATTCCATCACCCTCAAACCACCTTCATCACCCTCACCATCCTTCCGATCACCCTCACCACCAAGGCCATCACCCTCACCACCAGTCCATCACTTTCTCCACCAGTCTCCATAAACACTCACACACCAGTCCATCACTCTCACCACCAGCTCCCATAACTTTCACCACCAGTCAGTCACCCTCACCACCAGTCCCATCAACCTTCACCACCAGGTCCATCACTTCACAACCAGTCCCATCACGCTCACCACCAGTCCATCACCCTCACCACCATCCCATCACCCTCACCACCAGTCCATCACCCTCACCACCAGTCCATCACCCTCACCATCAGTCCATCACCTTCACCCCAGTCCTATCACTTCTTTCACCACCAGTCCCATCACCTTCACCACCAGTCCATCACCCCTCCCCACCAGTCCATCACCTTCACCACCAGTCCATCACCCTACACCACCGTACATTCACCTTCACTACCATCCATCTCCATCACAAACAGTCCATCAGCCAAATTATTTTGGAACGGATAAGAAATGAATGATAAAGATAATAATGAATTATAAGGGTGTGTGGGGAATAATAATTAAATATAAAATAATAATTTATGATAAGGAATAGTAATGAAGGAAAATATAATAATTAATGATAAGTATAAAAATTAAATATAAAGATAATATATTAATTATAATTATATCAAACAAGTCCTTCAACATAAAAAAACTTAAATAAACGTAACAACCATAAATCACCCCTAAAAATGTCAATCACACTACCACCATCCATCACCCCACCACCATTCCATCACCCCTCACCACGCAGTCCATCACACTCAACCACCATCCATCACCCTCACCACACCAGTCCATCACCTTCCAACCATCCATCCACCTTCACCACCAGTCCTTCACCCTCACCACCATCCCATCACCCCTCACCACCAGTCCATCCACACTCACCACCATCCATCACACTCACCACCAGACACACACTCACAACCAGTCCATCATCACCTTTCACTACCATTCCATCACCCTCACCACAGTCCATCACCCTCACCACCAGTCCATCACCCCACCACCATCCATCACTCCGCACCACTTAGTCCAACACCCTCAACCACAAGTCCATCACACTCACAACCATCCATCACCTTTCACTACCAGCCATCACCCTCACCACCTTTCCATCACCCTCCCCTCACCTTCACCACCTCCATCACCCTCAACACCAGACAATCACCATCACCCTCGATCACCATCTCACCCCACCACCAGTCAACACCCTCAACCACCTGTCCATCACACTCACCACCAGTCCAAACCCTCACCCCCAGCTCCACAACTCCTCAACCACCGACCATCACCCTCACCACCATTCCCATCACCCTCACCACCATTCCAACACCTGACACGGACCACATCAGACATCTGCCCACAACCTGACACTGCCCAGCTACCTACACTGCCCACACCTGACACTGCCCCACACCCTGAGACACTGACCACGACCTGACCCTGCGTCCCACACCTGACACTGTCTCACACCTGACATTGCCCACACCTGACCCTGCCCACCACACTAACCTACCCGAAACTGACGATGACCACTCCTGACCTTGCCACACCTTACCCCCTGCCCACAACTTGACCCTGCCACACCTGACCCTCCCACGACCTGAACCTTGCCCAACACTCTGACACTGCCCACACCTGACTTTGCCACAAACCTTACCCTGCCCACTACTGACCTGTCCACACCTGATGGCCTTAGCACACCTTATATGCCCACACTTGGCACTGCCCACAATCCTGACCCTGCCCCACCTAACCCTACCCAAGCTGCGATGACCACACCTAACCCGTGCACACCACCTAACCCTATAACCCACTCCGACGATGAACCACCCTAACGATGACCACACCTGACCCTTCCCACACCTGCTATGACCACACCTAACCCTGCCTATACCAGAACTTTGTGCCCACACCTGACCCTCTGACCCAACACTGAATATGACCACAACCTGAAGACGATGACGACAACTGACCCTGCCCACACCTAACCCTCACAGACACCTGACGATGACCACAGTACTAACCCTGAGCACAACTGACCCTGCCCATACTTTCACCCTGCCCACATTTGGACCCTAACCATCGCCTGACCAGCCCACACCAACCTAGCCACAACAGACGATGACCACACCAGACCCTGCCCCCGACATGCCCGCTGCCCACACTTGACCCTGCCACACCTGATCCTCCCGCCCACACCTGACCCTCCCCATCTACCTGCTCACAACTAAACCTGCCCACGACCTGAGCCTGCCCACACCTGACCCAGCCTGCACACCGGGCCCTGCCCACATTACCTTATTCATGCTCACACTTAGCCTGCCCACACCTGACCCCGCCCACACCTTACCCTGCCCACACCTGACGATGCTCACAGACCTGACTCGTGCCTCACAATCTGACCTGCCCACACCTAACCTTTCACACACCTACGAGGACCACACGTAACCCTAGAGGATTATCTGACCCTGTCCCACACATGAATCCTGCCCACACTTGACCCTAACCACGCCTGACCCTGCCACACCTGACCTACCCACCGACCAGACCTTGCCCACTCCTGACCCTGCCCACACTTGATCCTGCCCACACATAACCTAACCAGGCCTGACCCTGGCCATACCTACCAACCCACACCTGACCCTGCCCACACCTGACTCCAGCCCACACCTACCCTAGCCACACCTGACGATGACCACACCAGCCATCCCCCCACATGACTCCCCTCTGGCCCACACTTGACCCTGCCCACTACCTGATCCTGCCCACACCTGACCCATGCCCACATCTGATCCTGCTGACAACTAAACTGCCCACAACTGACCTTGGCCCACACCTTTACCCTTGCCCACACCTGACCCTTGCCCACACCTTATTCTGCTCACACGTAAGCCTGCCACACCTGTCCGATGCCACAACCTAACACTGCCCCCCCCTGAACGATGACCACACCAGACTCTGGGGGGGTCACCCCCCCTGCCCACACATCCTGAAGATGACCACACCTAACCCTGCCCACACCTGACTTTGCCCACAACTGACCCCTGCCCACCATCTGAACTATGACCAACCTGACGATGACAACACCTGTCGATGACCAACACCTGAACCCTGCCCCGGCACCAGACCCTGCCTCACACTTGTCGATGACCACACCTAACCCTGCCCACACTTGACGAGACCACACCTGACCCCTGCGGCACCTGAACCCTACCCACACTTGTCGATGACCACACCTAACCCTGCCCACACCTAACGATGCCCCACAGTTGACTTCAAATACCCCACACCTGACCCTTACCAACATTCTTACCCTGCCCAACTTGACCTACCACGCCTGACCCTGCCACAACCTGAACATGCCCACACCTGACTTGCCCACACCTGACACCTGGCCCACACCTGATGATGACACACCTGACCCTGCCCACACCTGACCTGCCAACACCTGACCTTGCCCACACCTGACCCCAGCCCACGACCAGATGATGACCACACCTGACCCTTCCACACACCTGTACCCACCCACACCTTACCCTAGCCACACTGATGATGACCACACCAGAACCCAGCCCACACCTGACCCATGCCACACTTGACCCTGCCCACACCAGAACCTTGCCTGCTCCACACCTGGACCCTTCCCACACCTTATCCAGCTCACCCTAAGCCTGCCCACAACCTGACCCTGCCAACCCCTGACATTGATGCTCCCACCTGACCCTGCACACACCTGAACGATGACCACATCTTATCCAGCTCATAACTGACCCTACCCACACCTGACCTTATAAAATTTACCTAACCACCCTGAACGATGACCACATCTGACGCCCGCCCACACCTGACCCTTGCCCGGCAACCCAGACCCTGCCTACTATCCTAATGATGCCCACGCCCTGACCCTGCCCACATGACCTGACCCTGCCCACACCTGACCCTGCCCACACCTGACCCAGAGCCCATACCTGACTATGACCACAACTGTACCCCGCCCATACCGTGACCCTGCCCATACCTGACCGTAACCATAAAAAGCGAACCACTACTGACCCTGATCACCACCTGACCATACACACACCTGACGATGACCACACCTAACCCGTTGCCCCCAAACCTGACTTTGGCCCACACCTGACCCTGACCCACACCTGACGATGACCACACCACACCTGCTGATGACGACAACTGACCCTACCCACACCTGACTCTTCACACAACTACGATTACCACAACTAACCCTGTGCGCATCTGAGACCCTGCCTACACTTGACCTGCCCCACACTTGAACCCTAACCACGCCTGACCCTGCCCACTCCCTAACCCTGCCAACACCTAACCCTTCACACACCTGACGATGACCACGCCTAACCCTGCCCACCAAGTGACGATAACTACACCTGACCCTGCCACACTGACCCTGCCCACACCATAGGATGACCACCCAGACCCTGCGCACACCTGACTTGCCCACACCTACCCTGCCCACACCTGAGGATGACACACACCTGATCCTGCCCACACTCTGACCCAGCCCACACCAAACCCTAGCCACACCTGACGACGACTGTTACGATATATCGTAATATTTCTTGCTTTTTATCATCCAGATGAATACTACCGATCTCGCTAGCTGCTTCGGTAATAGATGAAGCCTGAAGCGGCTAGATCGGTCGTGAATTGATCAGTCATCCTTCATCAATTTTGTATATATGGTACGGTTAAGTTATAACAAGCTCGACTTTGTCCAAGAGTTGGGGTTGTTTATGACGTCATGATTTGGCGCATTCTGTTTACCTGCCATTCACGAGGCTTGTTCCCGGTGGGACCCGTGCCAGGACTATGGTCTTGGCGAACATTATACATACTTGTTCCCGGCAGTCTCTCTCGGGCAAGCTCAGAAACAGTCCTACATTAGTTTTGGCTCTCCATCGTCTACCCTGTGAACGAGGAAACAGACCAACTCATCTATTCGAGATTATTGTCACAAGTGTTTGCATAACATCTCCCAAATGCAAGGACGAGCTTGGGAATGGTGTTTTTCTCGGTTATTGGAAAAGTGGACCATCTATCTGAGCTGTAAGGAGATATATAGTAAGCTAAATAGTATGTACGAAGATTATCAACTTGGTATATTTAAAACATTGAAATTGCTTAGTATTAATGGACCCAATTCCATAAGAATTTGAATATATCTTTATTGTATATTCTGAATGAAGATAACTATGTCATTAAAGTTAACACAGTATAGACGAACTTTGTCTTGAATTACCCCTTTTGATTAAGATTGATATAAACTAAACATCAAGGAATTTGTTTCACAATAACTAGATTACGATAAAAAGGAAAAACTCCCCCCCCCCCTTTTTTCTCCCTTGAAGAAGAAAAACGTAACCCGGGGCACTCCTGAACCTTTTTAAAAAATAACACCTATTCTCAATACCAGTACAGTACAAAAACCACAAAAGACCAGTATAGTACAATAACAACAGAAAACCATACAGTTCAGAACAGAGTCCCCATTACAGTATAATACCGCAGAATACCCCGTACAGAGACACAGAAGACCAGAACAAAACAACAAATCAGATGACCAACACAGAGTACAAGAAGACCAGTACAGTACAATATCACAAAAGATCAATACAGTACAATAATAAAGAAGATCAGTAGCAGTACAATAACCTCAGAAAACTAGTACAAGCACAATAACACAAATCAGTTCAATACAGTAGCACAGAAGAAACAGTACGTACAGTAACATAAGAACAATTACAGTACAATCACACAGAGGAACAGTTCGGTCAATAAACATAAGACAAGCACATACAATAACAGGAAAGACGTACAGTTTCAAATAACAGAAACGAGTAAAACAGAGTACAATATGGTACAGTAAGACAGTAACCAGTACAGTAACACAGAATGAAGAATACCAGAACACTTACAACAGAAGTCCCGTACAGGAACAATAACCCAGAAGACAAGTACAGTAATATAACACAGAAGGACCAATTCGGAAACAATAAGCACAGAAGAGCCAATTCGGAACAAAGCACAGAAGACCAATTCGGAACAATAGCACAGAAGACCAATTCGGAAACAATAAGCACAGAAGACCAATTCGAACAATAGCACAGAAGACCAATTCGGAACAATAGCACAGAAGACCAATTCGGAACAATAGCACAGAAGACCAATTCGGAACAATAGCACAGAAGACCAATTCGGAACAATAACACAAGAAGACCAATTCGGAAACAAGCACCGAAACCATTCGAACAATTGCACAGAAGACCAATTCGGAACATTAGCACAAAGACCAATTCGGAAACAAATAGCACAGATACCAATTCGGACAATAGCACAGAAGACCAATTCGAACAAAGCACAGAAGACCATTCGGAACAATAGCACAGAATACCAAATTCGGAACAATCACAGAAGACCAATTCGAACAATAGCACAGAAAGACCTGTGCTGACAATGACACAGAATACCAGTACAGAACAATAAAACAGAAACCCAGTACTGACAATAACACAATGACCAGTAGAGTACAATAAACACAAAACCAGAACAGAACAATACACAGAAGACCAGTAACAGTACAATAACAAAGAAAGACCTAACAGTACAATAACACAGACCAGTTCATTACAAATAGCAGAGAATACCAATACAGTACAATAAAACCGAAATACAGTACAGAACAATAAATACAGAAGACCAGTTCAGTACAATAACACAGAAAAACCGAATATTACAATAACATAGAAGACCAGGACAGTACAGAAACACAAAAGACCAGTATAAATAATACCAACAGAAGACCATGACAGAAAAAACACTGATTACCAGAAAGTACTTTAAACACATGAGGACTCATACCGAAGAGTAAACAGAGAAGAACAGCACTGTACACAAAGCGCAGAAGACAAGTATAGTACAAAACCAGAAGATCCATTGCTGTACAATGCACATAATACGAGTACAGTACAGTAAGTAACTCAGAGGAGTAGTAAAGTTAGGAAAACACAGAAGAGTGAGCACAGTACAACAACACAGTACAGTAAAAACAAAACAGAATAACCAGTAGAGTACAATAACACAGAAGACCTGTACAGAACACAATAACACAAGACCAGTACAGTAACAAATAATCCGAAGACCAGTACATTACAATAACACAAAAAGACCAGTACAGATAAAGTTACACAGAAGACTCTAGTACAGAACAAATAACTGAGAAGTACCAGAATAGTAAAACATAACACAGATGACGATACAGTACAGTACACGGTAAGAACCAATGCAGAACATTAACGCAAAAAACAAAAGTACAGTAGAATAACTAAAGAAGACCAGAACAATACAATAACACAGAAAACAGTACATTACAATAACACAGAAGACAGAATATACAATATCGCTGAAGACCAGAACAGTACAATAATACAGAATACCAGTGCAGTACAGTAACACAGATACAAGTACAAAACAATAACACAGAAGACCTGTATAGTACAATAGCTCAGAAGGTCAGTGCAGAGCAATAATACAGAGAACCAGTATAGAACAATAACACAGAAGACCAGTATATACAATAGCTCATGATGGTCCATGCAGAGCAATAATACAGAGAACCAGTATACGAACAATAAACACAGAAGACGCTGTATAGTTACATAGCTCAGAAAGGTCCAGTGCAGACAATAATTACAGAGAACCAGTATAGAACAATAACACAGAAGAACCAGTAAGTACAATAAGCTCAGAAGGTCAGTGCAGAGCAATAATACAGAGAACCAGTATAGAACAATAACACAGAAGACCAGTATAGTACAATAGCTCAGAAGGTCAGTGCAGAGCAATAATACAGAGAACCTGTAAAGAACAAGAACACAGAAACCAGTAAAGTACTATAGCACAGAAGGTCAGTTCAGAGCAATAATATCAGAGAACCATATAGGGAACAATAAAACAGAAGCCAGTATAGTACAATACTCAGAAGGTCAGTGCAGAGCAATAATTACAGAGAACCAGCATATAAAATAACACATGAAGAACCAGTATAGTACAATAGCTCAGAAGGGTAAGTGCAGAGCAAAAATACAGAGAACCAGTATGAGAACAATAACACAGAAGACCTATAGTACAATAGCTCAGAAGACCCGTGCAGAGCAATAATACAGAGAAAACCAGTTATAGAACAATCACACAGAAGACCAGTATAGTAACAAAATCTCAGATGATCAAGTGCAGAGCAATAATACAGAGACCCATATAGAACAATTCATCAGAAGACCATATAGTACAATAGCTCAAAGATCAGTGCAGAGCAATAATACAGAGAACCATATAGAACAAATAACACAGAAGACCAGTATAGTACAATAGCTCAGAAGTCAGTGCAGCGCAAATAATACAGAGAACCAGTATATAACAATAACACAGAAGACAGTAAAGTACAATAGCTCAGAAGGTCAGTGCAGATGCAATGAATACAGAGAACCAGTATAGAACAATAAACACATAAGACCAGTATAGTACAATAGCTCCGAGAAGGTCAGTGGCAGAGCAAATAATACATAGAACCATATAGAACAATACAAACACAGAAACGAAGTAATGTACCAATAGCCTCAGAAGGTCATGCAGACAATAATACAGAGAACCAGTATAGAACAATAACAAGAAGACCAGTATATAGTACAATAGCTCAGAAGATCAGTGGCAGAGCAATAATATCAGAGAACCAGTATAGAACAATACACAGAGACCAGTATAGTACAAAGTCTCAGAAGGTCATGCAGAGCAATAAAACAGAGAACCAGTAAAGAACAATAAAAAGAAGACCAGTATAGTACAATAGCTCAGAAGGTCAGTGCAGAAGGCAATAATACCAGAGGAACCAGTATAGAACAGATAACACAGAAGACCCCAGTTAGTACAATAGCTCAGAAGGTAAGTGCTGAAGCAATAATACAGAGAACCAGTATAGAACAATAACCACAGAAGACCAGTATATACAATAAGCCAGAAGACCAGTTGCAGAGCAATAGATACAGAGAAACCAGTATAGAAACAATAACACTGGAACCAGTAATAGTACAATAGGCTCAGAAGATCAGTGCAGAGCAATAATACAGAGACCAGTATAAAACAATAACACAGAAGACCAGTATAGTACAATAGCTCAGAAATCAGTGCAGAGGCAATAATCCAGAGAACCAGTATAGACAATAACACAGAAGACTAGTATAGTACAATAGCTCAGAAAGTCAGTGCAGGAGAGCAAAAATAACAGAGAACCATATATAACAATAACACAGAGAAGACCAGTATAGTACAAAGCCAGAAGGTCAGTCAGAGCAATAATACGAGGAACATTATAGAACAAATAACACAGAAGACCAGTATAGTACGAATAGCTTAGCTCAGAAGGACAGTGCAGAGCAATACTACAAGAGAACCAGTATAGAACAATAACACAGAAGACCCAGTAATACAATAGCTCAGAGTCAGTGCAGAGCAAATATACAGAGAACCATAAGCACAATTACACAGAAGAACCAGTATAGTACAATAGCTCAGAAGATCATGAAGAGCACAATAAAACACGCAAAGAACCCTGTATGTAATCAATAACACAGAAGACCAGTATAGTACAATAGCTCAGAAGATCAGTGCAGAGCAATAATACAGAGAACCAGTATAGAACAATAACACAGAAGACCAGTATAGTACAATAGCTCAGAAGGTCAGTGCAGAGCAATAATACAGAGAACCAGTATAGAACAATAACACAGAAGACCAGTATAGTACAATAGCTCAGAAGATCAGTGCAGAGCAATAATACAGAGAACCAGTATGATACACTAACACAGAAACAGTATAGTAAACAATAGCTCCGAAGATCAGTGCAGAGCAATAATACAGAGAACCAGTATAGAACAATAACACAGAAGACCAGTATAGTACAATAGCTCAGAAGGTCAGTGCAGAGCAATAATACAGAGAACCAGTATAGAACATTAATACACAGAAGACCAGTATAGTACAATAGCTCAGAAGTCAGTGCAGAGCAATAATACAGAGAACCAGTATAGAACAATAACACAGAAGACCAGTATAGTACAATAGCTCAGAAGGTCAGTGCAGAGCAATAATACAGAAGAACCCAGTATAGAAAACAATAACACAAGAAGACCAGTATAGTACAATAGCTCAGAATGGTCCAGGCAGAGCAATAATCAGAGAACCAGTATAAACAATAACACAGAAGACCAGTATAGTAACAATGAGCTTCCAGAAGATCCTTGTCAGATGCAATAATACAGAGAACCAGTATAGAACAATAACACAGAAGACCAGTATAGTACAATAGCTCAGAAGATCAGTGCAGAGCAATAATACAGAGAACCAGTATAGAACAATAACACAGAAGACCAGTATAGTACAATAGCTCAGAAGATCGTGCAGAGCAATAAAGACTGTGCATAGAACCAGTATAGAACAATAACACAGAAGACCAGTATAGTACAATAGCTCAGAAGATCAGTGCAGAGCAATAATACAGAGAACCAGTATAGAACAATAACAACAAAGACCAGTATAGTACAATGACTCAGAAAATCATGCAGAGAAATGCAATGAGCAAGAATCCCAGTATAGAACAATAACACAGAAGACCAGTATAGTACAATAGCTCAGAAGGTCAGTGCAGAGCAATAATACAGAGAACCAGTATAGAACAATAACACAGAAGACCAGTATAGTACAATAGCTCAGAAGGTCAGTGCAGAGCAATAATACAGAGAACCAGTATAGAACAATAACACAGAAGACCAGTATAGTACAATAGCTCAGAAGATCAGTGCAGAGCAATAATACAGAGAACCAGTATAGAACAATAACACAGAAGACCAGTATAGTACAATAGCTCAGAAGATCAGTGCAGAGCAATAATACAGAGAACCAGTATAGAACAATAACACAGAAGACCAGTATAGTACAATAGCTCAGAAGATCAGTGCAGAGCAATAATACAGAGAACCAGTATAGAACAATAACACAGAAGACCAGTATAGTACAATAGCTCAGAAAGTCAGTGCAGAGCAATAATACAGAGAACCAGTATAGAACAATAACACAGAAGACCAGTATAGTACAATCGCCTCGAAGATCAGTGCAGAGCAATTTACAAGAAAACCAGTATAGAACAATAACACATGAAACCAGTATGTACAATACTCAAAGATAGGCAGAGCCAAAAATACAGAGAACCAGTATAGAAACAATAACACAGAATACCATAATAGTACAATAGAGCTCAGAAGGTCCAGTGCAGAGCAATAACAGAAGATAACCAGTATAGAACAATAACACAGGAAGAACCATGGTATAGTACAATAGCTCAGAAGGTCAGTGCAGAGCAATAATACAGAGAACCAGTATAGAACAATAACACAGAAGACCAGTATAGTACAATAGCTCAGAAGATCAGTGCAGAGCAATAATACAGAGAACCAGTATAGAACAATAACACAGAAGACCAGTATAGTACAATAGCTCAGAAGATCAGTGCAGAGCAATAATACAGAGAACCAGTATAGAACAATAACAAGAAGACCAAGTATAGTACAATACTCAAAGATCTGTGGCAGAGCAATAATACAGAGAACCAGTATAGAACAATAACCAGAAGACCATTAGTACAATAGCTCAGAAGTCATGCAGAGCAATAATACAGAGAACCATATAGAACAATAACACAGAAGACCAATTATAGTACAATAGCCAAAGGTCAGTGCAGAGCAAATAATACAGAGACAACCAGAAAAGAACAATAACACTGAAGACCAGTATAGTACAATAGCTCAGAAGATCAGTGCAGAGCCAATAACACAGAGAACCAGATAGAACATATAACACAGAAGACAGATAGTACAATAGCTCAGAAGACCAGTTGCTAGTAGCAATAATACAGAGAACCAGTATAGCACAATAACACAGAATACCAGTAAGTACATAGCCAGAAGATCAGTGCAGAGCAATAAATACAGAGAACCAGTTTAGAACAATAACACAGAAGACCCAGTATAGTACAATAGCTCAGAAGGACGTGCAGAGCAATAAAAAAGAGAACCATTATAGAACAATAACACAGAAGACCATATAGTAAAATAGCTCAGAAGTCAGTGCAGAGCAAAAATACAGAGAACCCAGTTTAGAAACAATAACACAGAAGACCGTAATAGTACCATAGCTCAGGAAGATCAGTGCAGAGCAATAAAATACAGAGAACCTAGTATAGAACAAATAACACAGAAGACCAGTATAGTCAATAGCTCAGAAGATCAGTTGCAAGCAATAATACAGAGAACCAGTATAGAACAATAAACAGAAGAACCCAGTAAGTACAATAGTCTCAGAAATCATGCTCAGAGCAATAACTACACAGAACTCAGTATAGAACCTAACACAGAGACCAGTATAGTACAATAGCTCAGAAGGTCAGTGCAGAGCAATAATACAGAGAACCAGTATAGAACAATAACACAGAAGACCAGTATAGTACAATAGCTCAGAAGATCAGTGCAGAGCAATAAGTACAGAGAACCCTATAGAACAATAACACAGAAG
This sequence comes from Cherax quadricarinatus, assembly GCF_026875155.1. Classification (NCBI taxonomy): domain Eukaryota; kingdom Metazoa; phylum Arthropoda; class Malacostraca; order Decapoda; family Parastacidae; genus Cherax; species Cherax quadricarinatus. The sequence continues at coordinate 27,848,697 of NC_069448.1, forward strand.
ACCAGTATAGTACAATAGCTCAGAAGGTCAGTGCAGAGCAATAATACAGAGAACCAGTATAGAACAATAACACAGAAGACCAGTATAGTACAATAGCTCAGAAGATCAGTGCAGAGCAATAATACAGAGAACCAGTATAGAACAATAACACAGAAGACCAGTATAGTACAATAGCCAGAAAGTCATATTGCAGAGCAATAATACAGAGAACCCAAGAAATAGAACAATAACACAGAAGACCATATAGTAACAATAGCTCAGGAAGACAGTGCAGAGCAATAATACAGAGGAACCAGTATATAACAATAACACAGAAGACCAGTAATAGTACGAATAAGCTCAGAAGTTCAGGCAGAGCATAAAACAGAGAACCAGTATAGATTCAATAACACAGAATACCATATAGTACAATAGTCTCAAATACAGTGCAGAGCAATAATACGAGAACCATATAGAACAATAACACAGAAGACCAGAATTGTACAATAAGATCAGAAGATCATGCAGAGCAAAATACAGAGAACGCCAGTATAGAACAATAACACAGAAGACCATATAGTACAATAGTTCTCTCAGAAGGTCAGTGCAGAGCAATAATACAGCTAACCTGTATAGAACAATAACCACAAGAAGACCATATAGTACAATAGCTCAGAAGGTCAGTGCAAGCAAAAATACAAGAACCAGTATAGAACAATAACACAGAAGACCAGTATAGTAAATAAGCTCAAAGGTCAGTGCAGAGCAATAATACAGAGAACCAGTATAGAACAATAACAACAGAAGACCAGTAATATACAATAGCTCAAGAAGATCATTGCAGATTCATCACAATAGTCCAGTCATCATCACGGTCGAAAGTCGTTCTCAATCACAGTCTTCGATCGTTCATCACTATCGTCAGTCGGTGCATCACAATCGTCAGTCGTTCATTACAATCGTCAGATCGTTCACCACAATTGTCAGTCGACGCCTGCAATCGTCAGTCGTTCATCACAACGTCATCACTCATCACAATCTCAGTCGTTTTTCGTCCACAATCGCACAGTTCATCACTCCACCCACCATCCACACTATCACCACGAGTCATCACTCACCATCAGTCCATCACTCTCACCACCAGTTCCATCACCCTCACCACATTCCATCACCCTCACCATCAGTCATCACTCTCACCACCAGTCCATCACCCTCACTCTAACCAGTCCATCACCATCAACACCCTGTCCATTACTCTCACCACCAGTCCATCCCCTCACCACTAGTCCTCTCACCCTCACCAACCAGTTTCATCACCCTCATCGCAACAGTCCTTCACTCTCACCCCATCACCATCACCCTACCACCAGTCCATCACTTACTCCACATCTCCTCACCCTCACCACATTCATCACCCTCACACAGTCTATCACTCTAACGACCAGTCCATCACCCACACCACATTCCTTCACCCTCACCACCAGTTCCATCACCCTCACGCCCATCCATCACCCTCACCACCAGTCCATCACTCTAACACCAGTCCATCACCTCAACCACCAGTCCATCACCCTCACGACAGTCCATCACCCTCAAAACCACCAGTCCATCACTCTCACCACCAGTTCACACACTCACCACCAGTCCATCACCATCCACCACCAGTCCATCACCCTCACCATCAGTCCCTCACCCTCACCACCAGTCCATCACTCTAACGACCATCCCATCACCCCTCACCACCAGTCCATCACCCTCACCACCATTCCATCACCCTTCTCCACCAGTCTATCACCCCTCACCACCAGTCCATCACCCCCCCACCCAGTCCATCACCCCACCACCAGTCCATCAACCCTCACCACCAGTCCCATCACTCTAACGACCAGTTCCATCACCTCACCATCCCCACCATCACCCTCCACCACCAGTCCAATCACCTAACGACCAGTCCATCACTCTAACGAACCAGTCCATCACCCTCACCACCAGTCCATCACCCTCACCACCAGTCCATCACCCTCACCACCAGTCCCACATCACCCTCACCACCAGTCCATCCCCTCCACCACCCAGTCCCATCAACTCTAAACGACCCAGTCCATCACTCCTCACCCAGTCCATCACCCTCAACCACCAGTCCATTCACCCCACCACCATCCATCACCCTCCACCACCCAGTCCATCACCCTCACCACCCATACCATCACCCTCATAACCACCAGTCCATCCCCCTCACCACCAGTCCATCACCCTCACCACCAGACCATTCACCCTCACCACCATTCCATCACTCTAACGACCAGGTCCCATCACCCTCACCACCAGTTCCAACACCCTCATCCACCATTCCATCACCCTCGACCCCCAGTCTATCACCCTCACCACTCAGTCCATCACCCTCACCACCAGGTCATCACACTCACCACCAGTCCATCACCCTGAACCACCAGTCCATCACCCCTCACGCACCAGTCATCACTCAAACGACCAGTCCATCACCCTCACAAGCCATCCATCACCCTCACCACCAGTCCATCACTCTAACGACCAGACCATCACCTCACCACCATTCCATCACCTAACGACCAGGTCCATTCACCCTCACGCACCAGTACCATCACCCTCACCACCAGTCCATTACCCTCCACCACCCAGTCCCATCACCCTCACCACCAGTCCATCACCCTCACCACCAGTCCATCACCCTAACCGACCATTCCATCACTCTAACGACCAGTCCCATCACTCTAACGACCAGTCCATCACCCTCACCACCAGTCCATCACCCTCACCACCAGTCCATCACCCTCACCACCAGTCCATTACCCTCACCCCACCAGTCCACCCCTCACCACCAAGTCCACACCCCTCACCACCAGTCCATCACCCCTCACCACCAGTCCCATCACCCTCACCACCAGTCCATCACCCTCTACCACCAGCCACCAGTCCATCACCCTCACCACTCAAGTCCATCACTCCTCACCACCAAGTCCATCACCCTCACCCACCAGTCCATACCCTCACACCACTACATTCCATACACCCTCACCACCATCCATCACTCTAACGACCAGTCCATCAACCCTCACCACCAGTCCATCACCCTCCACCACCCAGTCCATCACCCTCAACCAACAGTCCATCACCCTCACCACCAGTCAACACCCCCACCACCATCCATCACCCTTCACACGCGACCAGTCCATCATCCTCCCACCAAGTCCATCACCCTCACCCACCAGTCCATCACTCTAACGCCAGTCCAATCACCCTCACCACCCCATGTCCATCACCCGCACCACCCATTCCATCCCCTCACCACCAGTCCTCACCCTCAACCATCAGTCCATCACCCACCCAACCATTCCCATCACCCTCACCACCAGTCCATCATCACCCCACCACCATCCATCACCCTCACCATCATCCTTCAACCCGCACCACCAGTCCATCTCCCTCACTCACCAGTCCATCACTCTAACGACCCAGTCCATCACCACACCAACCAGCCCATCACCCTCACCACCAGTCCTCACCACCCTCACCACCAGTCTATCGCCCTCACCACCAGTCCATCACCCTCACCACCAGTCCATCACACACTCACCACCAGTGCATCAACCCTCACCCCGATTCATCACTCCTAACGACCAGTCCATCACCCTCACCAAAACCATTCCATCACCCTCAAACCACCTTCATCACCCTCACCATCCTTCCGATCACCCTCACCACCAAGGCCATCACCCTCACCACCAGTCCATCACTTTCTCCACCAGTCTCCATAAACACTCACACACCAGTCCATCACTCTCACCACCAGCTCCCATAACTTTCACCACCAGTCAGTCACCCTCACCACCAGTCCCATCAACCTTCACCACCAGGTCCATCACTTCACAACCAGTCCCATCACGCTCACCACCAGTCCATCACCCTCACCACCATCCCATCACCCTCACCACCAGTCCATCACCCTCACCACCAGTCCATCACCCTCACCATCAGTCCATCACCTTCACCCCAGTCCTATCACTTCTTTCACCACCAGTCCCATCACCTTCACCACCAGTCCATCACCCCTCCCCACCAGTCCATCACCTTCACCACCAGTCCATCACCCTACACCACCGTACATTCACCTTCACTACCATCCATCTCCATCACAAACAGTCCATCAGCCAAATTATTTTGGAACGGATAAGAAATGAATGATAAAGATAATAATGAATTATAAGGGTGTGTGGGGAATAATAATTAAATATAAAATAATAATTTATGATAAGGAATAGTAATGAAGGAAAATATAATAATTAATGATAAGTATAAAAATTAAATATAAAGATAATATATTAATTATAATTATATCAAACAAGTCCTTCAACATAAAAAAACTTAAATAAACGTAACAACCATAAATCACCCCTAAAAATGTCAATCACACTACCACCATCCATCACCCCACCACCATTCCATCACCCCTCACCACGCAGTCCATCACACTCAACCACCATCCATCACCCTCACCACACCAGTCCATCACCTTCCAACCATCCATCCACCTTCACCACCAGTCCTTCACCCTCACCACCATCCCATCACCCCTCACCACCAGTCCATCCACACTCACCACCATCCATCACACTCACCACCAGACACACACTCACAACCAGTCCATCATCACCTTTCACTACCATTCCATCACCCTCACCACAGTCCATCACCCTCACCACCAGTCCATCACCCCACCACCATCCATCACTCCGCACCACTTAGTCCAACACCCTCAACCACAAGTCCATCACACTCACAACCATCCATCACCTTTCACTACCAGCCATCACCCTCACCACCTTTCCATCACCCTCCCCTCACCTTCACCACCTCCATCACCCTCAACACCAGACAATCACCATCACCCTCGATCACCATCTCACCCCACCACCAGTCAACACCCTCAACCACCTGTCCATCACACTCACCACCAGTCCAAACCCTCACCCCCAGCTCCACAACTCCTCAACCACCGACCATCACCCTCACCACCATTCCCATCACCCTCACCACCATTCCAACACCTGACACGGACCACATCAGACATCTGCCCACAACCTGACACTGCCCAGCTACCTACACTGCCCACACCTGACACTGCCCCACACCCTGAGACACTGACCACGACCTGACCCTGCGTCCCACACCTGACACTGTCTCACACCTGACATTGCCCACACCTGACCCTGCCCACCACACTAACCTACCCGAAACTGACGATGACCACTCCTGACCTTGCCACACCTTACCCCCTGCCCACAACTTGACCCTGCCACACCTGACCCTCCCACGACCTGAACCTTGCCCAACACTCTGACACTGCCCACACCTGACTTTGCCACAAACCTTACCCTGCCCACTACTGACCTGTCCACACCTGATGGCCTTAGCACACCTTATATGCCCACACTTGGCACTGCCCACAATCCTGACCCTGCCCCACCTAACCCTACCCAAGCTGCGATGACCACACCTAACCCGTGCACACCACCTAACCCTATAACCCACTCCGACGATGAACCACCCTAACGATGACCACACCTGACCCTTCCCACACCTGCTATGACCACACCTAACCCTGCCTATACCAGAACTTTGTGCCCACACCTGACCCTCTGACCCAACACTGAATATGACCACAACCTGAAGACGATGACGACAACTGACCCTGCCCACACCTAACCCTCACAGACACCTGACGATGACCACAGTACTAACCCTGAGCACAACTGACCCTGCCCATACTTTCACCCTGCCCACATTTGGACCCTAACCATCGCCTGACCAGCCCACACCAACCTAGCCACAACAGACGATGACCACACCAGACCCTGCCCCCGACATGCCCGCTGCCCACACTTGACCCTGCCACACCTGATCCTCCCGCCCACACCTGACCCTCCCCATCTACCTGCTCACAACTAAACCTGCCCACGACCTGAGCCTGCCCACACCTGACCCAGCCTGCACACCGGGCCCTGCCCACATTACCTTATTCATGCTCACACTTAGCCTGCCCACACCTGACCCCGCCCACACCTTACCCTGCCCACACCTGACGATGCTCACAGACCTGACTCGTGCCTCACAATCTGACCTGCCCACACCTAACCTTTCACACACCTACGAGGACCACACGTAACCCTAGAGGATTATCTGACCCTGTCCCACACATGAATCCTGCCCACACTTGACCCTAACCACGCCTGACCCTGCCACACCTGACCTACCCACCGACCAGACCTTGCCCACTCCTGACCCTGCCCACACTTGATCCTGCCCACACATAACCTAACCAGGCCTGACCCTGGCCATACCTACCAACCCACACCTGACCCTGCCCACACCTGACTCCAGCCCACACCTACCCTAGCCACACCTGACGATGACCACACCAGCCATCCCCCCACATGACTCCCCTCTGGCCCACACTTGACCCTGCCCACTACCTGATCCTGCCCACACCTGACCCATGCCCACATCTGATCCTGCTGACAACTAAACTGCCCACAACTGACCTTGGCCCACACCTTTACCCTTGCCCACACCTGACCCTTGCCCACACCTTATTCTGCTCACACGTAAGCCTGCCACACCTGTCCGATGCCACAACCTAACACTGCCCCCCCCTGAACGATGACCACACCAGACTCTGGGGGGGTCACCCCCCCTGCCCACACATCCTGAAGATGACCACACCTAACCCTGCCCACACCTGACTTTGCCCACAACTGACCCCTGCCCACCATCTGAACTATGACCAACCTGACGATGACAACACCTGTCGATGACCAACACCTGAACCCTGCCCCGGCACCAGACCCTGCCTCACACTTGTCGATGACCACACCTAACCCTGCCCACACTTGACGAGACCACACCTGACCCCTGCGGCACCTGAACCCTACCCACACTTGTCGATGACCACACCTAACCCTGCCCACACCTAACGATGCCCCACAGTTGACTTCAAATACCCCACACCTGACCCTTACCAACATTCTTACCCTGCCCAACTTGACCTACCACGCCTGACCCTGCCACAACCTGAACATGCCCACACCTGACTTGCCCACACCTGACACCTGGCCCACACCTGATGATGACACACCTGACCCTGCCCACACCTGACCTGCCAACACCTGACCTTGCCCACACCTGACCCCAGCCCACGACCAGATGATGACCACACCTGACCCTTCCACACACCTGTACCCACCCACACCTTACCCTAGCCACACTGATGATGACCACACCAGAACCCAGCCCACACCTGACCCATGCCACACTTGACCCTGCCCACACCAGAACCTTGCCTGCTCCACACCTGGACCCTTCCCACACCTTATCCAGCTCACCCTAAGCCTGCCCACAACCTGACCCTGCCAACCCCTGACATTGATGCTCCCACCTGACCCTGCACACACCTGAACGATGACCACATCTTATCCAGCTCATAACTGACCCTACCCACACCTGACCTTATAAAATTTACCTAACCACCCTGAACGATGACCACATCTGACGCCCGCCCACACCTGACCCTTGCCCGGCAACCCAGACCCTGCCTACTATCCTAATGATGCCCACGCCCTGACCCTGCCCACATGACCTGACCCTGCCCACACCTGACCCTGCCCACACCTGACCCAGAGCCCATACCTGACTATGACCACAACTGTACCCCGCCCATACCGTGACCCTGCCCATACCTGACCGTAACCATAAAAAGCGAACCACTACTGACCCTGATCACCACCTGACCATACACACACCTGACGATGACCACACCTAACCCGTTGCCCCCAAACCTGACTTTGGCCCACACCTGACCCTGACCCACACCTGACGATGACCACACCACACCTGCTGATGACGACAACTGACCCTACCCACACCTGACTCTTCACACAACTACGATTACCACAACTAACCCTGTGCGCATCTGAGACCCTGCCTACACTTGACCTGCCCCACACTTGAACCCTAACCACGCCTGACCCTGCCCACTCCCTAACCCTGCCAACACCTAACCCTTCACACACCTGACGATGACCACGCCTAACCCTGCCCACCAAGTGACGATAACTACACCTGACCCTGCCACACTGACCCTGCCCACACCATAGGATGACCACCCAGACCCTGCGCACACCTGACTTGCCCACACCTACCCTGCCCACACCTGAGGATGACACACACCTGATCCTGCCCACACTCTGACCCAGCCCACACCAAACCCTAGCCACACCTGACGACGACTGTTACGATATATCGTAATATTTCTTGCTTTTTATCATCCAGATGAATACTACCGATCTCGCTAGCTGCTTCGGTAATAGATGAAGCCTGAAGCGGCTAGATCGGTCGTGAATTGATCAGTCATCCTTCATCAATTTTGTATATATGGTACGGTTAAGTTATAACAAGCTCGACTTTGTCCAAGAGTTGGGGTTGTTTATGACGTCATGATTTGGCGCATTCTGTTTACCTTCCATTCACGAGCTTGTTCCCGTGGACCCGTGCCATACTATGGTCTTGGCGAACATTATACATACTCGTTCCCGCAGTCTCTCCGGGTCAAGCTCAGAAACAGTCCTACATTAGTTTTGGCTCTCCATCGTCTACCCTGTGAACGAGGAAACAGACCAACTCATCTATTCGAGATTATTGTCACAAGTGTTTGCATAACATCTCCCAAATGCAAGGACGAGCTTGGGAATGGTGTTTTTCTCGGTTATTGGAAAAGTGGACCATCTATCTGAGCTGTAAGGAGATATATAGTAAGCTAAATAGTATGTACGAAGATTATCAACTTGGTATATTTAAAACATTGAAATTGCTTAGTATTAATGGACCCAATTCCATAAGAATTTGAATATATCTTTATTGTATATTCTGAATGAAGATAACTATGTCATTAAAGTTAACACAGTATAGACGAACTTTGTCTTGAATTACCCCTTTTGATTAAGATTGATATAAACTAAACATCAAGGAATTTGTTTCACAATAACTAGATTACGATAAAAAGGAAAAACTCCCCCCCCCCCTTTTTTCTCCCTTGAAGAAGAAAAACGTAACCCGGGGCACTCCTGAACCTTTTTAAAAAATAACACCTATTCTCAATACCAGTACAGTACAAAAACCACAAAAGACCAGTATAGTACAATAACAACAGAAAACCATACAGTTCAGAACAGAGTCCCCATTACAGTATAATACCGCAGAATACCCCGTACAGAGACACAGAAGACCAGAACAAAACAACAAATCAGATGACCAACACAGAGTACAAGAAGACCAGTACAGTACAATATCACAAAAGATCAATACAGTACAATAATAAAGAAGATCAGTAGCAGTACAATAACCTCAGAAAACTAGTACAAGCACAATAACACAAATCAGTTCAATACAGTAGCACAGAAGAAACAGTACGTACAGTAACATAAGAACAATTACAGTACAATCACACAGAGGAACAGTTCGGTCAATAAACATAAGACAAGCACATACAATAACAGGAAAGACGTACAGTTTCAAATAACAGAAACGAGTAAAACAGAGTACAATATGGTACAGTAAGACAGTAACCAGTACAGTAACACAGAATGAAGAATACCAGAACACTTACAACAGAAGTCCCGTACAGGAACAATAACCCAGAAGACAAGTACAGTAATATAACACAGAAGGACCAATTCGGAAACAATAAGCACAGAAGAGCCAATTCGGAACAAAGCACAGAAGACCAATTCGGAACAATAGCACAGAAGACCAATTCGGAAACAATAAGCACAGAAGACCAATTCGAACAATAGCACAGAAGACCAATTCGGAACAATAGCACAGAAGACCAATTCCGGAACAATAGCACAGAAGACCAATTCGAACAATAGCACAGAAGACCAATTCGGAACAATAACACAAGAAGACCAATTCGGAAACAAGCACCGAAACCATTCGAACAATTGCACAGAAGACCAATTCGGAACATTAGCACAAAGACCAATTCGGAAACAAATAGCACAGATACCAATTCGGACAATAGCACAGAAGACCAATTCGAACAAAGCACAGAAGACCATTCGGAACAATAGCACAGAATACCAAATTCGGAACAATCACAGAAGACCAATTCGAACAATAGCACAGAAAGACCTGTGCTGACAATGACACAGAATACCAGTACAGAACAATAAAACAGAAACCCAGTACTGACAATAACACAATGACCAGTAGAGTACAATAAACACAAAACCAGAACAGAACAATACACAGAAGACCAGTAACAGTACAATAACAAAGAAAGACCTAACAGTACAATAACACAGACCAGTTCATTACAAATAGCAGAGAATACCAATACAGTACAATAAAACCGAAATACAGTACAGAACAATAAATACAGAAGACCAGTTCAGTACAATAACACAGAAAAACCGAATATTACAATAACATAGAAGACCAGGACAGTACAGAAACACAAAAGACCAGTATAAATAATACCAACAGAAGACCATGACAGAAAAAACACTGATTACCAGAAAGTACTTTAAACACATGAGGACTCATACCGAAGAGTAAACAGAGAAGAACAGCACTGTACACAAAGCGCAGAAGACAAGTATAGTACAAAACCAGAAGATCCATTGCTGTACAATGCACATAATACGAGTACAGTACAGTAAGTAACTCAGAGGAGTAGTAAAGTTAGGAAAACACAGAAGAGTGAGCACAGTACAACAACACAGTACAGTAAAAACAAAACAGAATAACCAGTAGAGTACAATAACACAGAAGACCTGTACAGAACACAATAACACAAGACCAGTACAGTAACAAATAATCCGAAGACCAGTACATTACAATAACACAAAAAGACCAGTACAGATAAAGTTACACAGAAGACTCTAGTACAGAACAAATAACTGAGAAGTACCAGAATAGTAAAACATAACACAGATGACGATACAGTACAGTACACGGTAAGAACCAATGCAGAACATTAACGCAAAAAACAAAAGTACAGTAGAATAACTAAAGAAGACCAGAACAATACAAATAACACAGAAAACAGACATTACAATAAACACAGAAGACAGAATATACAATATCGCTGAAGACCAAACAGTACAATAATACAGAATACCAGTGCAGTACAGTAACACAGATACAAGTACAAAACAATAACACAGAAGACCTGTATAGTACAATAGCTCAGAAGGTCAGTGCAGAGCAATAATACAGAGAACCAGTATAGAACAAGTAACACAGAAGACAGTATATACAATAGCTCATGATGGTCCATGCAGAGCAATAATACAGAGAACCAGTATACGAACAATAAACACAGAAGACGCTGTATAGTTACATAGCTCAGAAAGGTCCAGTGCAGACAATAATTACAGAGAACCAGTATAGAACAATAACACAGAAGAACCAGTAAGTACAATAAGCTCAGAAGGTCAGTGCAGAGCAAATAATACAGAGAACCAGTATAGAACAATAACACAGGAAGACCAGTATAGTACAATAGCTCAGAAGGTCATGCAGAGCAATAATACAGAGAACCTGTAAAGAACAAGAACACAGAAACCAGTAAAGTACTATAGCACAGAAGGTCAGTTCAGAGCAATAATATCAGAGAACCATATAGGGAACAATAAAACAGAAGCCAGTATAGTACAATACTCAGAAGGTCAGTGCAGAGCAATAATTACAGAGAACCAGCATATAAAATAACACATGAAGAACCAGTATAGTACAATAGCTCAGAAGGGTAAGTGCAGAGCAAAAATACAGAGAACCAGTATGAGAACAATAACACAGAAGACCTATAGTACAATAGCTCAGAAGACCCGTGCAGAGCAATAATACAGAGAAAACCAGTTATAGAACAATCACACAGAAGACCAGTATAGTAACAAAATCTCAGATGATCAAGTGCAGAGCAATAATACAGAGACCCATATAGAACAATTCATCAGAAGACCATATAGTACAATAGCTCAAAGATCAGTGCAGAGCAATAATACAGAGAACCATATAGAACAAATAACACAGAAGACCAGTATAGTACAATAGCTCAGAAGTCAGTGCAGCGCAAATAATACAGAGAACCAGTATATAACAATAACACAGAAGACAGTAAAGTACAATAGCTCAGAAGGTCAGTGCAGATGCAATGAATACAGAGAACCAGTATAGAACAATAAACACATAAGACCAGTATAGTACAATAGCTCCGAGAAGGTCAGTGGCAGAGCAAATAATACATAGAACCATATAGAACAATACAAACACAGAAACGAAGTAATGTACCAATAGCCTCAGAAGGTCATGCAGACAATAATACAGAGAACCAGTATAGAACAATAACAAGAAGACCAGTATATAGTACAATAGCTCAGAAGATCAGTGGCAGAGCAATAATATCAGAGAACCAGTATAGAACAATACACAGAGACCAGTATAGTACAAAGTCTCAGAAGGTCATGCAGAGCAATAAAACAGAGAACCAGTAAAGAACAATAAAAAGAAGACCAGTATAGTACAATAGCTCAGAAGGTCAGTGCAGAAGGCAATAATACCAGAGGAACCAGTATAGAACAGATAACACAGAAGACCCCAGTTAGTACAATAGCTCAGAAGGTAAGTGCTGAAGCAATAATACAGAGAACCAGTATAGAACAATAACCACAGAAGACCAGTATATACAATAAGCCAGAAGACCAGTTGCAGAGCAATAGATACAGAGAAACCAGTATAGAAACAATAACACTGGAACCAGTAATAGTACAATAGGCTCAGAAGATCAGTGCAGAGCAATAATACAGAGACCAGTATAAAACAATAACACAGAAGACCAGTATAGTACAATAGCTCAGAAATCAGTGCAGAGGCAATAATCCAGAGAACCAGTATAGACAATAACACAGAAGACTAGTATAGTACAATAGCTCAGAAAGTCAGTGCAGGAGAGCAAAAATAACAGAGAACCATATATAACAATAACACAGAGAAGACCAGTATAGTACAAAGCCAGAAGGTCAGTCAGAGCAATAATACGAGGAACATTATAGAACAAATAACACAGAAGACCAGTATAGTACGAATAGCTTAGCTCAGAAGGACAGTGCAGAGCAATACTACAAGAGAACCAGTATAGAACAATAACACAGAAGACCCAGTAATACAATAGCTCAGAGTCAGTGCAGAGCAAATATACAGAGAACCATAAGCACAATTACACAGAAGAACCAGTATAGTACAATAGCTCAGAAGATCATGAAGAGCACAATAAAACACGCAAAGAACCCTGTATGTAATCAATAACACAGAAGACCAGTATAGTACAATAGCTCAGAAGATCAGTGCAGAGCAATAATACAGAGAACCAGTATAGAACAATAACACAGAAGACCAGTATAGTACAATAGCTCAGAAGGTCAGTGCAGAGCAATAATACAGAGAACCAGTATAGAACAATAACACAGAAGACCAGTATAGTACAATAGCTCAGAAGATCAGTGCAGAGCAATAATACAGAGAACCAGTATGATACACTAACACAGAAACAGTATAGTAAACAATAGCTCCGAAGATCAGTGCAGAGCAATAATACAGAGAACCAGTATAGAACAATAACACAGAAGACCAGTATAGTACAATAGCTCAGAAGGTCAGTGCAGAGCAATAATACAGAGAACCAGTATAGAACAATAATACACAGAAGACCAGTATAGTACAATAGCTCAGAAGTCAGTGCAGAGCAATAATACAGAGAACCAGTATAGAACAATAACACAGAAGACCAGTATAGTACAATAGCTCAGAAGGTCAGTGCAGAGCAATAATACAGAAGAACCCAGTATAGAAAACAATAACACAAGAAGACCAGTATAGTACAATAGCTCAGAATGGTCCAGGCAGAGCAATAATCAGAGAACCAGTATAAACAATAACACAGAAGACCAGTATAGTAACAATGAGCTTCCAGAAGATCCTTGTCAGAGCAATAATACAGAGAACCAGTATAGAACAATAACACAGAAGACCAGTATAGTACAATAGCTCAGAAGATCAGTGCAGAGCAATAATACAGAGAACCAGTATAGAACAATAACACAGAAGACCAGTACAGAAAAATACACAGACTACCAGTACAGTACATTACCACAGAGGACCAGTATTGTACAATAACACACAAGACCTGTACAGTACAATAGACACAATACCAGTAGAGTATAGTAAAGTAACAAAGAGGACCAGTAAGGTACAGAAACACAGAAGACCAGCACAGTGCAGTAACATAAAGGATCAGTACAGTGCAAAAACACAGAAAATCATTACTGTACAAATCATAGAAGACCCGTACAGTACAATAACACAGAAGACCAATTCAGTACAATAACTCAGAAGACCAGTTCAGTAGAATGCACAATTTTCCGGTACAGTACAGTATAGTAACAGAGGACCAGTACGGTACAGAAACACAGAAAACCAGCACACTACAATAAAACAGAAGACCAGCACACTACAATAAAACAGAAGACCAGTATAGGAGAAAAAAAACAGAAAACCAGTGCAGTTGAAATCACAGAAGACCAGTTCGGTACAATAACACAAAAGACGAGTACAGTACAATAACAGAGTACGCGTACAGTACAATACCACAGAATACCAGTACAGTACAGTAACATTGAAGACCAGTACGTAACAATAACAGAAATGTCCAGTACAGTACAGTGACACAGAAGACAGTATAGAACAACAATACAGAAGACTAGTACAGAACAGTACACAGAAGACCAGTACACTACATTAACGCAGAGGATCAGTACAGCACAATAACAGAGAAGACCAGTAGAGTAGAATAACAGAGAATGCAAGTACAATACAATAATACAGAAGACCATAAATAACAAAAAGGCACAATACCGTGACTGGAACGATACACAAATAACCCGCACATAAAAGACAGAAGCTTACGACGACGTTTCGGTCCGACTTGGACCATTGACAAAGTCACACTCAAGTGTGACTTTGTCAATGGTCCAAGTCGGACCGAAACGTCGTCGTAAGCTTCTGTCTTTTATGTGCGGGTTATTTGTGTATACAGAAGACCAGTACAGTACAATAGCACAAAAGACAAGTACAGTAGAATGACTCAGAATACCAGTACAGAACATTACAGAAAATACCAATACAGTACATTAATGCAGGGGACCAGTACGGTACTGTAAGACAGAAGACCAGCACAGTACGGTAACACAGAAGACCAGTACAGTACAATAACACAGAAGATCAGTACAGTACAATGCTGGCAATACCAGTACAGTACGCTACAGTAACACAGAAGACAAGTACGGCACAGAAGAGCAAAAGATGAGCACAGTACAATAACACAGAAGAACAGTAGAGTAAAAAACAGAGAACCAGCACACTTCAAATCACAGAAGACTAGTACAGTACAATAACACAAATGACTAGTACAGAACATTAACACGGAAGACCAGTACAGTGAAATAACACAGAGGACCAGTACAGTACAATACGACTGACGACCAGTACAGTACAATACGACAGACGACCAGTGCAGTACAATAACACAGAAGATCAGAAGAGTACAATAACACGGAAAACCGTGCATTACAATAGCACAGAAGACCAGTACAGTGCAGTGACACAGAAGACCAGTACAGAACAATACACAGAAGGCCAGAACAGTACATTATCACAGAGGACCAGTACAGCAAAATAACTCAGAAGACCAGTAGAGTACAATGCACAATAGAACAGTACATTACAATAAAACAGAAGAGTATTACTGTAGTGTAACACAGAAGACCAGTACAGAACAAAAACACAAAACAATACAGAAAAATATACAGAAACCGGTACTAAAGTTAACACAGAGGAACAGTACAGCACCATAACACAGAAGACCAGTGAAGTACAATAACACAGAATGCCAGTACAGTACAATAACACAGAATAGCAGTACAGTACAATAACACAGAATGCCAGTACAGTACAATAACACAGAATAGCAGTACAGTACAATATCACAGAAGACCTCCAAACACGTATTTCAGAACACCAATACGCAAGCAGGTCTGACGATACAAGGATTGCCTGTGTACAACAATGTAATTCACACAACCACTTGATAAACTACTGAAACTCAAGACTTATCGCCACAGAAGACGACACTCAATACCGAAGAATCCTGGAATCATCACTTATTTCTATATCCGACAACTTCAACCAGAATAATGGCTTCTATAACATAGCGGAACAACTTGCCAAGAAACTTCTCCATCGCTATCCCACATAAGAACATAGGAATGGAGGAACACTGCAGAAGGTCTGCTCACACACTTATCCAATCCCCCTTCCAAGCTACCCAAGATTTTAGACTCTATAACCCCACTCGGTACATCATCAGATGCAGCATTCTCCAACTGACCTCAGGATTCTGAACCTGACTATAAATACTAGCGTACCTTCCACCCCAGGTAGATCTGTTTGTGACTTGAAAAAGCCCACTGTGTGGGCGAAACGTTGTCAGTGAAGGATCACACTATACTGCATATGTGTTTATATTTCCATTGTGTCGGTATTTTATACCATTTATTTCCATCGTGTCAAACACTGCAGTAGAAATGGATCATTCACACAGAGAATACCTGGACCTTCTTCTAAAAGCTTACTCACTTCGCAACAGACACAATTTTCTTCGTGACTGCATCCAAGAAATGGTCTTACCAAGATCTACTCTTCCTCAAATTTCCAACATCAAACCTCCTTTCTCCGCTACAGCTCGGACCTACCTTGAAGAGTGTGCAGATGACTTAAACAATGCTACAAAGGAAGCTTTTCTCCAAGCCAGAACACTAGGCACAACACTTCGGGGCAACATGAACAGACGCACCACCGAAATCATTCGCAGCAGAGTTACCACAGCGAATGTTCAACAGAAGATCAGACTTACTAGGAAACTACAAACACTCTGCGATAATAGTCATTGGAAAAGTTTAGAAAGGCCTGAAATTATTCAAAATCTTTCATCTCGTCCACTGTCAGCCACAGAAACTGAAGCCCTCAGCTTAGGCCTCGAATCCGCAACAGGAATTACGAATCCAAAACAAGACCTCAATTTCATCGCCAAAAACTACAGACACAATGGCTCCGACTTCCAAAAAGGTTATCTTCAAGGCAGGAATCTGGTGTCTCCCACACTGGCACATATGTGTCCCCAGGCAGGTATCTGGTGTCTCACACACTGGCACATATGTGTCCCCAGGCAGGTATCTGGTGTCTCCCACACTGGCACACATGTTTCCCCAGGCAGGTATCTTGTCTCCCACACTGCCACACATGTCTGCCCATGCAGGTATCTGGTGTCTCCCACACTGGCACACACGCCTCCCCAGGCAGGTATCTTGTGTCTCCCAAACTAGCACACGTGTCTCCCCAGGCAGGTATCTTGTATCTCCCCCACTGGCACATATGTCTCCCCAGGCAGGCATCTAGTGTCTTCTACACTGGCACACATGTCTCCCTATGCAGGTATCTGGTGTCTTCCACACTGGCACACATGTCTCCTCCGGCAGGTATCTTGTGTCTCCCACACAGGCACACACGCCTCCCCAGGCAGGTATCTTGTGTCTCCCAAACTAGCACACGTGTCTCCCCAGGCAGGTATCTTGCATCTCCCCCACTGGCACATATGTCACCCCAGGCAGGCATCTAGTGCCTCCTACACTGGCACACATGTCTCCCCATGCAGGTATCTGGTGTCTTCCACACTGGCACACATGTCTCCTCAGGCAGGTATCTTGTGGCTCCCACACTGGCACACAAGTCTCTCCAGGCAGGTATCTTGTGTCTCACACACTAGCACACGTGTTTCCCCAGGCAGGCATCTTGTGTCTCCCACACTGGCACACACGTCTCCCCAGTCAGGTATCTGGCGTCTCCCACACTGGCACACATGTCTCCCCAGGCAGGTATCTGGTGTCTCCCACACTGGCACACATGTCTCCCCAGGCAGGTATCTGGTGTCACCCACACTGGCACACATGTCTCCCCAGTAAGGTATCTGGCGTCTCCCACACTGGCATTCATGTCTCCCCAGGCAGGTATCTGGTGCCTCCCACACTGTCACACATGTCTCCCCAGGCAGGTATCTTGCGTCTCCCACACTGGCACACATGTCTCCCCAGGCAGGTATCTGTTGTCTCCCCCACTGGCACTCATGTGTCCCCAGGCAGGTATCTGGTGTCCCCCACACTGGCACTTATGTCTCCCAAGTCAGGTATATGGTGTCTCCCACACTGGCACACATGTCTTCCCGGGCATGTATCTGGTGTCTCCCACACTGGCACTCATTTCTCCCCAGGCAGGCATCTTGTGTCACCCACACTGGCACACATGTCTCCCCAGGCAGGTATCTGGTGTCTCCCACACTGGCACTCATGTCTCCCTAGAGGTATC
>NC_069448.1:27867742-27902018 GCF_026875155.1 Cherax quadricarinatus
CCACTCCTTCCCCCTACTCTAATTCGTTTTTACATCTCTCATTTCCCCGCTTCCCTTCCCCTTTTTTTACTTTCACCCCGTTTATTTACCTGTTTAATTTCCATATAATTATAAAAATTTTAAAAAATTTGGGGTTTTTCCGGTTGTTTAAAATTTAAAAGTGAAATTTCTTACCAAATGTTTCCCCCTTTTCAATTTTACCAAAATAATATTTAAAATTTATATTTTAACATATATATATATTATATTTAATTTTTTTTTTATTATAATATATATTTATATAAATATTATATATATATTATATATATATATATATACACACAACCACACACACAAACAAAATATATATATAAATATATAAAATAAATAATATATATTATATAATATATATATATATATTGTGTGTTGTGTTGTGTGTGTTTGTGTGTGGTGTGTGTGTGTGTGGTGGTGTGGTACCCCTGTTGTATCCCCTAGTTGAGGTTGCGGGGGGGAGTCCGAGTCCGGGCCCCCTCTTCCTGACGTATAGGTCACTCTCCTGGCCGGGGTTTTTTATCGTACCTCTGTTAAAGCTTGTATGGATCCTGCCCCCATACTTTCGCTTCCCCAAACTATTCCATTTTAGACTACTCTTGTGTGTGTGTAGGGGTTTTGCATGAGGAGGGAGAGGAGAGAAAAGAGGAGAGTAGTTTTGTAAATCTTGTATATCGTGGGAAACAAGCATAAAAAACAACAAAAAAAAAAAGCAAAAGATAAAATCAATAACAGTTCCATACATGAAAACGTGAAGGTTTACTGTGGCAATAATTTGGACCCAAAAAAAAACGTTTAAAATCGTTTAAATGTAAAAAATGAATAAATTAAAATAGGATGCAGTAGGAAATATAAATAGAACCCGAAATTGTTACTAAGTGGCAGAGCTTGGTGGGCTAACGGGTGAGGGGTCTTGTCTAGGTAGTCTGCGGGTAAAGGCTGCCAGGGGTGTTAAACTGGGCGAGTTTTGGCTTTGTCCTCCCCAGTAATGCATCTAATGTTCTCGTTTTGCCTCTCCTTCGGTTGTTGTCCTTCTTGGGTTGTTGCCCCTCTCCTTAGGTTTTTGTCCTCTCCTTAGTTGTTGTCCTCTCCTTAGGTTGTTGCCCTTTCCCTTTGGGGTTGTTGCCCTTTCCTTAGGTTGTTGCCCCTCTCCTTGGTTTTTTGGCCTCTACTTCGGTTGTTGTCCTCTCCTTAGGTTGTTGTCCTTCCTTAGGTTGTTGTCCTTCCTTAGGTTGTTGTCCTTCTTCGGTTGTTTCCCTCTTTGTGTTGTTTTTGGGTTTTGTGTTTTTGTTGGTTCTTGTGTTTTTGTCTGGTTTTGGTGTTGTCCTTCCTTGTGAGTTGTCTGGTTTGTGTTGTTGCCCTGCCTTGTGTTGTTGTTGGTCCTTGTTATTTTTCCCTGTATTGTGTTGTTGTTGGTACTTGGATGTTGTCCGTCCTTTGTTGTTGTCTGGTCTTGGGTTTTTGTTGCCCTTGTTGTTGTTGGTCCTTGTGGTTTTCCTGTCCTTGTGTGTTGCCCTGTCCTTGTGTTGTTGTCCTGTCTTGTGTTGTTGTCCTGTCCTTGTGTTGTTGTCCTGCCCTTGTGTTGTTGTTGGTCCTTGTGTTGTTGCCCTGCCCTTGCGTTGTTGTTGGTCCCTTGTGTGTTGCCCTGCCCTTGTGTTGTTTTTGGGCCCCGTGTTGTTGTCTGGCCCGTGATGTTGTTGTCCTTGTGTTGTTGTCTGGTCCTTGTTTTGTTCCCCCCTTCCCTGGTTTGTTGCCCCTGGCCCCTTGTGTTGTTTTTTGGCCCTTGTGTTGTTTTTTGGGTCCTTGTGTTGTTGTTGGCCTTGTGTGTTGTCCTGTCTTGTTTTGTTGTTGGTCCTTGTGTTTTTGTCCTGTCCTTGTGTTGTTGTCTGGCCCTTTGTGTTGTTGCCTTTTTTTGTGTTGTTGCCCTGTCCTTGTGTTGTTGTCGGTCCTTGTTTTGTGACCCGGGAAGTGGTGAAGGGAAAAATACCGAGGGGACAAGGATGGTCACCTGAAGACATGGACCTGAGTGAGGCATTTTTTAACTTCATGTCTTCCCTTTCGAAATTTCAAGATTTTGGAATTCGAGGCTTCAAGAATTCGGACCCTTAAAAACCACCATTCCTTCACCCCTCAATACCTTCCATCCCTAACCAAAAAATCGATCACTCTCACACCCGCCCTCACCCTCACTTGTCCAAACACACCCACCCCAGTCCCTTTTCCCTCACCAAGTCCCCCACCCTCCCACCGCCACCCCTACCACCAGTCAATCACCCCACCACCGTCAATACCCCGATTCAGTCCTCACCCTCCCCCCGTCCATCCCCTCATCACGGTCCCCCCCTCAACACCAGCCATTCCATCACCACCATTCCTTCACTCACCCCGTCCATCACCCTCACCCCCAGTTCACACCCCCACCGCCAGTCCATCACTCTCCCCCGTCCCCTCCCTTCACGCCAGTCCCCCGTCACCTCCAGTCCCTCACACTCCCGCCAATCCAACCCTCCACCAGTCCCGCCCTCACCACCAGTCTCCCCTCACCGGAGTTCATCGCAATCGCATCGGTCCCTTTACAAGCTCAGTGTTCCACAATCGTCAGTCGTTTATCCCAACGTCGGTTTTATCACAATCGTCAGTCGTTCATCCAAAAGGGTGGTCATCCAATGTCAGCGTTGCATAATCGTCAGTGTTGTTAAACGTCAAACGTTTGCACAATCGTCAGTCGTTCATCACAGCGTCGTCGTTCATCACAATGCCAGTCGTTCATCACAAACGCCCCGTCGTTCATCCCTCGTGACTGTCGATACAAAGTACAGGTTCACACCCACACCCCGTCCATCACCCTCCCGAACAGCCAATAACTCTCCCACCAGCCATTTACCCCACCATCGTCCCCTTTTTACCATGTCCGTCACTCCCTCCCCCAGCCATCACCCGCACGCCAGTCCCCCCCACCACCCTTTCCCTCACTGCTCCACCGTCAATCACCATCACCACCAATTTTACCCTTCACCCCCAGTCCATCACACTTTACCTTTAAACCATCACCCTCAACATCAGTCCATCCCCCTAACACAGTCCATCACCCTCACCATCAGTCCATCACCCCCACCCCCCAGTTTTCCCCCCTCACCCCCAGGGCCATCAAACTCCCCCACGAAGTCCCTGAAATTCAGCACCCGCCAAAACCCACCCGGCAAACCCTCACCACCAGTCCCCTCGCCCCCAGTTCATCACTCTTACCCACCAGTTCTTTACCCCCCCACCCGTCCCCCACCCTCAGTCCTTCACCCCCCACCGCCAGGCAAACCATTAAAAACCAGTCACTCAACCCTAGTCCTTTTACCCCAACCGCCCCGTCCATCACCCTCAAACCCCCCCAGTAAATCACCCTCACCCCCGAGTCCATCCCCCTCACCCCGAGTCCCAAACACCCCCACCACGAGTCCTTTATCCACCACCAGTCCATACTCTCAAACCCCCAGTCCCTCACACCAAACCAAAAGTCCCTCACTCTCCCACCCGGGGCCTAACCCCCACCACGAATCCCCTCACCCCCAAACGAGTTCATCACTTCACCACCAGTTCCCCTTTTACTTCACCCCCTGTCCATCCCCTCCCCACCAGTCCATCACTCTCAACCCCGAGGGGGATCCCCTCACCACGGTCCAACTTCCCCACCAGTTCCCTTTCCCCCTCTCACCCCAGTCCATCACAACCCAATTTGTCCATCACCCTCCCCCACGAGTCCATCCCCCCTCCACCACGAGTCCTTTACCCTCACAGAGTTCATCACTCTCACCACCAGTCCCTCCTCTC
The DNA here is from genome assembly GCF_026875155.1 of Cherax quadricarinatus. NCBI lineage: Eukaryota > Metazoa > Arthropoda > Malacostraca > Decapoda > Parastacidae > Cherax > Cherax quadricarinatus. The sequence continues at coordinate 27,871,595 of NC_069448.1, forward strand.
ACCCCAGCCATTTACCTCTCCCAAAAGTCCCCTCACTTCACCCCGAGCCATCACCCCCACCACAGGTCCTTCCTTCCCCCCGAGTCCATCACCCTAAACCCCCAGTCCATCAAATTCACCACCCCGTCCTTTACCCTCCACGGTCCATCACTCTCAAAAACCAGTCCAAACAAACCCCCACCACGAAATCCAAACACTCTCACCACCAAATCCATTCCCTTCTTTACCCCCCAAATCCATCACTATCCCACCAGTCCTACACTTAAACCCCCCAGTTTCCCTCACTCTCACCCCCAGTCCATCACTCTCACCACGGTCCATCAAATCTCACCACCAGTCCTTTACTCTCACCACCAGTCCCTCACCCTCAACCCCAGTCCATCCCCTTCACCACCAGTCCATCACCCTAAACCCCGGTCCACACTCTCAACCCCCCAGTCCCTCTTTCACCAACCCGTCCATCACCCCCACCAAATCCCTCACTCTCAAAACCGTCCATAAATCCACCCCCAGTCCATCAAATTCACCCCGGACATCACCCCCACCAAACCAAATTCATCACCCTCCCACCGTCCATCCACCCCCCACCACCCGGCCATAACCCTCACCACCAGTCCAAACACTCTACCAAACGTCCCTCCCTCTCAACCCTCAGTCCCTCACCCTCACCCTCCAAACCACATCTTCGCCACCAGTCCCTAAATCTCACCACAGTCCTCCCCCACCACCAGTCAATCCTCCTTTACCACCAGTCCTTTTCCCCTTTACCATCAGTCCCTCACTCTCACCCTCAGTCCTTTTTCCCCCCCCCCCAAACCCCCTCAAACCCCCACCACCAGTAAAATTCAAACCCCCACCAATCTTTCCCTAACCTCACCACCCACCCGAATCCTTTTAGCTCACCATCAAACCATCATTTTTCGCCCCAGTCCGGCTCCCTCCCCCCATCCCGTCCCCTCACTCTCACCCCGGGCCATCCTCTCACCTTTAGTCCCTCCCCCACCATCAGTTCCCCTCTACCTCACCACCAGGGTTTTTACCCCCAAACCCCCAGTCAATTTACCCCCAAACCCCTAGGTTAAAATTTACTTCAGTCCATCACCATCAGTTCATCACCCTCTCATCCCGTCTGGGCACCCCTCACCCCCAGTTCATCACTCTCACTACCATTTCATCACTCTCACCACCAGTCCATCACCCTCACCACCAGACACTCACCATCAGTCCTTCACCCTCACCGCCAATCACCCTCACCGCCAGTCCATCACCCTCACCAATAGTCCCTCACCCTCACTACGAGTCCATCACCCTCACCACGAGTCCATCACCCTCACCACGAGTCCATCACCCTCACCACGAGTCCATCACTCTCACCACCAGTCCATCATTCTCACCACCAGTCCATCACTCTCACCACCAGTCCATCACTCTCACCACCAGTCCATCACTCTCACCATCAGTCCATCACTCTCACCACCAGTCCATCACTCTCACCACCAGTCCATCACTCTCACCACCAGTCCATCACTCTCACCACCAGTCCATCACTCTCACCACCAGTCCACCACTCTCACCACCAGGCCATCACTCTCACCACCAGTCCATCACCCTCACCACCAGTCCATCACTCTCACCAGCAGTCCATCATTCTCACCACTAGTCCATCACCCTCACCACCAGTCCATCATTCACCACCAGTCCATCATTCACCACCAGTCCATCAATCTCACCAACAGTCCATCAGTGTCACCATTAGTCCACCACTCTCACCAGCAGTCCATCACTCTCACCAGCAGTCCATCACTTTCACCAGCAGTCCATCATTCTCACCACCAGTCCATCACCCTAACCACCAGTCCATCATTCACCACCAGTCCATCAATGTCACCACCATTCCAATGTCACCACTAGTCCATCATTCTCACCAGCAGTCCATCAGTGTCACCACCAGTCCATCACTCTCACCACCAGTCCATCACTCTCACCACCTGTCCATCACTCTCACCACCTGTCAATCACTCTCACCAGCAGTCCATCACTCTCACCAGCAGTCCATCACTCTCACCAGCAGTCCCTCACTCTCATCAGCAGTCCATCACTCTCACCAGCAGTCCCTCACTCTCATCAGCAGTCCATCACTCTCACCAGCAGTCCATCACCCTCACCACCAGTTAATCACTCCCAGTCCATCACCCTCACCACCAGTTAATCACTCCCAGTCCATCACCCTCACCACCAGTTAATCACTCCCAGTCCATCACCCTCACCACCAATTAATCACCATAAGTCACTCACAAAAACATCGGGAAATGGGAAGTGTGGCAGGATTGACATCCGGGGGTCCACGGATGGAGACCTGGAAAAATAAACCACAACTGACTATGACCACACCTGATTGTAACCACATCTATGACCACACCTGATTGTAACCACATCTATGACCACACCTGACCGTGACGACATGTGACTACGACCAGCCTTGTGTGGAGAGCCAGAAATGTGTTTATTTGTATGGTTAATGAGAGAAGCTCAGATTTAGTTCTTTAATTTCATAACATCAAATGCTCAATCTGACCCGAAGTTCAGTGAGTACAAGAATGTGAGTACAAGAATGTGAGTACAAGAATGTGAGTACAAGAATGTGAGTACAAGAATGTGAGTACAAGAATGTGAGTACAAGAATGTGAGTACAAGAATGTGAGTACAAGAATGTGAGTACAAGAATGTGAGTACAAGAATGTGAGTACAAGAATGTGAGTACAAGAATGTGAGTACAAGAATGTGAGTACAAGAATGTGAGTACACCTGACTTTGTCCACACCTGGCCCTGCCCACACCTGGCCCTGCCCACACCTGGCCCTGCCCACACCTGGCCCTGCCCACACCTGACGATGACCACACCTAACCCTACCCACACCTGACCCTTCCCACACTTGACCCTGCCCACACCTGACACTGCCCACACCTGACCCTGCCCACACCTAACCCTACCCACACCTGACCCTTCCCACACCTGACCCTGCCCACACCTGACCCTAACCACACCAGACCCTGCCCACACCTTTCCCGGCAAACACCTGACTAACCACACTTGACCCTGCGCACACCTGACCCTAAGCATATCTGACCCTAACCATACCTGACCCTGCCTATACATGACCCTGCCCACACCTAACACTAGCCACACCTGACACTGCCATCACCTGACCCTGCCTACACCTGACACTGACCACACCTAACCCTGCCCACACCTCACCCTGCCCACAGCTGACCCTGCCCACACCTTACCCTAACCACAGCTGACCATGCCCACACCTAACGACGACCATATCTGACCCCGCCCATACCTGACCCAGCCCATACCTGACGATGACTATATCTGACCCCGCCCATACCTGACCCTGCCCACACATGACCCAAACCACAACTGACGATGACCACATCTGACCCTGCCCACGCTTGTCCCTGCCGGCGCCTGAACCTGCCCACACCTGACCCTTCCCACAATTAACCCTGCCCACACCTGACCCTGCCCACACCTGACACTAACCACACCTGACCTTGCCCACACCTGACCCTGCCCACACCTGACACTGACCAAATCTGACCCTTCCCACACCTGACCCTGCCCACACCTGACCCTAACCACACCCAGACCCTGCCCACACCTTACCCACAAACCACCTGACTAACCACACTTGACCCTGCGCACACCTGACCCAACCATACCTGACCTTAACCACACCTGACCCTGTGTACACATTACCCTGCCAATACCTAACACTAGCCACACCTGACCCTGCCCACACCTGACCTGCCCACACCTAACACTGACCAAAAACCACACCCCTGCCCACAAACCCCACACCCCGCCCACAGCTGACCCTGCCCACACCTAACGCTAACCCACACCTGACCCTTCCCAAACCTGACCCTGACCACACCTGACCCTGCCCACACCTGACCGGCCAACACCTGACTAATCACACTTGACCCAACTACACCCGACCCTAACCCCCTGACCCTGCCCACACTTGACCCTGCCCACACCTAACCCTAGCCACACTTGACCCTGCCCACACTTGACCCTGCCCAAAGCTAACCCTGCCCACACCTGACCCTGCCCCACACCTCACCCTTCCCACACTTAACCCTTCCCACACCTAACCCTGCCCCACCTGAACCTGCCCACACTTCACCCTGCCCACACCTCACCCAGCACAGACCTGACGATTACCACACTTGACGATGATCACACCTGACGATGACCATACCTGACCCTGCCCACACCTGATCCTGCCCACACCTAACCCTACCCGTACCTGACCCTGGCCACACCTGATCCTGGCCACACCTGCCCCTACCCACACATGACACTGCCCACACCTGACCCTGCCCACACCTGACCCTGCCCCCACCTGACCCTGCCCACACCTGGCGATGACCACATCTGATCCCACCCGTACCCAGCCCACATCTGACCCTAACCACATCTGACCTCGCCCAAACCTCACCCTGCCCACATCTGACCCTGCCCAAGCCTGACCCTGCCAACACATGATCCTGCTCACACCTGACCCTGCCCACACCTAACCCTGCATACACCTAACCCTTCCCACACCTGACCCTGCCCACACCTTACCCTAATCAGACATGACCCTACCCACACCTGACCCGGCCAACACATGACTAACCACACCTTACCCTGCGCCCCACCTGACCCTAACCACACCTGACCTTGCCCACACCTAACCCTAGCCACACTTGAACCTGCCCACACCTGACCGTGCCCAAAGCTAACCCTGCCCTCACCTGAACCTGCCCACACCTAACAGTGCCCACACCTCACCCTTCCCACACCTAACCCTGCCCACACCTGACCCTGCCAAATTGACCCTACCCACACCTAACCCTGCCCACACCTCACCCTGCCCTCACCTCATCCTGCCCACATCTGACCCTGCCCACTCCTCTTCCTGCACACACCTGACGATTACCATACCTGACCCTGTCCACACCTGACCGTGCCCACACCTAACCTGCCCACACCAAACCCTGCCCAAACCTGACCCTGCCCACACCTGACCCTACCCATAAAAGACCCTGCCCACACCTGACCCTGCCCACTCCTAACCCTGCTCACGCCTGACCCTTGTGACACCTGAACCTGCCCACACCTGACACTGCTCACACCTAACCCTGTCCACACCTGACCCTGCCCACACCTGGCGATGACCACATCTGATCCCGTCCGTACCTGACCCAGCCCACACCTGACCCTAACCACACCTGACGATGACCACATCTGACCCCGCCTACATCTGACCCTGCCCACATCTGACCCTGCCCAAGCCTGACCGTGCCAACGCCTGACCCTGCCCACACCTGACCCTGCCCACAACTGATCCTGCCCTCTCCTCACCCTGCATTCACCTGACCCTTCCTAAATCAGACGATGATCACACCTGACCCTGCCCACACCTAACCCTAACCACACCTGACCCTGCGCACTCCTCACGATGATCACACCTGACCCTACCCACACGTGACCCTGAAGAAATATGACAGAGAAACCCGTCCAGAACAATGAAATATGAGAAGGAAACAGTCCACAACAATGAAATACGACAGGGAAACCCGTCCAGAAAAAAGAAATATGACAGAGAAACCCGTCCAGAACAGTGAAACATGTGACGGAAACCCATCCAGAACAAGGAAATATGAGAGGGAAACCCGTTCAGAACAAAGAAATATGAGAAGGAAACCCGTCCAGAAAAATGAAATATGACAGGGAAACCTGTCCACAACGATGAAATATGACAGGGAAACCCGTCCACAACGATGAAATATGACAGGGAAATCCGTCCAGAACAATGAAATATGAGATAGAAACCCGTATATAACAATGAAATATGACAGAGAAACCCGTCTAGAACAACGAAAAATGAGAGAGAAACCCGTCCAGAACAATGAAATATGAGAAGAAAACCCGTCCAGAACAATGAAATATGACACTGAAACCCGTCCAGAACAATGAAATATGACAGGGAAACCCGTCTAGAACAACGAAATATGAGAGAGAAACCCGTCCAGATCAATGAAATATGAGAAGAAAACCCGTCCAGAACAATGAAATATGAGATAGAAACCCGTATATAACAATGAAATATGACAGAGAAACCCGTCTAGAACAACGAAAAATGAGAGAGAAACCCGTCCAGAACAATTAAATATGAGAAGAAAACCCGTCCAGAACAATGAAATATGACACTGAAACCCGTCCAGAACAATGAAATATGACAGGGAAACCCGTCTAGAACAACGAAAAATGAGAGAGAAACCCGTCCAGATCAATGAAATATGAGAAGAAAACCCGTCCAGAACAATGAAATATGACAGGGAAACCCGTCCAGAACAATGAAATATGACAGGGAAACCCGTCCAGAACAATGAAATATGACAGGGAAACCAATCCAGAAGAATGAAATATGACAGGAAAACCCGTCCAGAACAATGAAATATGACAGGGAAACCAATCCAGAAGAATGAAATATGACAGGAAAACCCGTCCAGACCAATGAAATATGACAGGGTAACCCGTCCAGAGCAATGAAATATGACAGATAAACCCGTCCAGAACAATGAAATATGACAGGAAAACCCGTCCAGAAAAATGAAATATGACAAAGAAACCCGTCCAGAACAAAGAAATATGACAGGAAAACCCGTCCAGAACAATGAAATATGACAGGAAAACACGTCCTGAACAATGAAATATGACTGGAAAACCCGTCCAGAACAATGAAATATGACAGGGAAACCCGTCCAGAACAATGAAATATGACAGGGAAACCCGTCCAGAAGAATGAAATATGACAGGGAAACCAGTCCAGAACAATGAAATTTGACAGGAAAACCCGTCCAGAACTATGAAATATGACAGGAAAACCCATTCAGAACAATGAAATATGACAGGTAAACCAACAGAAATATACAGGAAACCCGTCCAGAACAATGAAATAGACAGGGAAACCCGTCCAGAACAATGAAATATGACAGGGAAACCCGTCCTGAACAGTGAAATATGCGAAGAAAACCCGTCCAGAACAATGAAATATGACAGGAAAACCCGTCCAGAACAATAAAATATGACAGGGAAACCCGTCCAGAACAATGAAATATGACAGGGAAACCCGTCCAGAAGAATTAAATATGACAGGGAAACCCGTCCAGAACAATGAAATATGAGAAGAAAACCCGTCCAGAACAAAGAAATATGACAGGGAAATCCCGACCTAAGAATAGAATATGACAGGGATACCGTCCATAACAAATAAAAATGAGAAGGAAACCCGTCAAGAACATGAAATATGACAGGGATAGCCGTTCCAAAACAACGAAATATGACTGGGAAACCCGTCTAGAAAAATGAAATATGACAGGGAAACTAGTCAAGAAGAACGAAATACGAGAGAGAAACCCGTCCACAACAATGAAAGATGAGAAGGAAACCTGTCCAGAACAATGAAATATGGCAGGGAAACCAGTCCAGAACAATGAAACATGAGAAGGAAACCCGTCTAGAACAATGAAATACGACAGAGAAACACGTCCAGAAAAATGAAATATGGCAGGGAAACCCAATAAGAAAAATAAAATATGGCAGGGAAACCCTTTCAGAACAATGAAATATGACAAAGAAACCCGTCCAGAACAATGAAATATGACAAAGAAACCCGTCCAGAGTTTATAGATAGATTTGGCATTTCCTCCTATGATTCTCTCACTATACACTAGTCAGTTGAATATAGGTCAGTTACTAAAACCTTGGCTGTTTAACTATTCACTTCTTTCCCACGACTGGCACTGAGGGATAACCGTCTTATATCCCTGGAGTTTTGTATTGTAGATGTCTCCTGTGTTTCCCTCTCGTCATCACTGGTACAGGTGATATGATGGTGGTACAGATATAATGCTACTGTCAGTACAGATGAACGTCAGTAAAGATGAGAACTTCACTTCGCTAGTTGTACATCTGGCAGAAGTTGGTGTTTGGATGCCGGTCAGCCATGTTTAAATGCTCAATTCTTTCCCTCGTTTGGCACTGAGGGAAAAAAGTCCTGCAGACCTGTCATTTCCTTGGAGTTTTGTTGACTGGGTTTTCTGGCAGGTTGTCTTCCCGTTGAACACTGGTGCAATTGATATGGAGGTCAGTTATTTCAATGTAGTGGAAAACGTCTCATGTTTGGTTCCCGTCTGGCAGCAGGTCTGGTACTTGAATGCCGGTCCCTCTTTTGTCATATTTAGTCCATTTCGTTGTCGTCACCGTCAGTTTTCATATCACTATAGGTTCCTTGCATGTTGTTGTAGCAGTACTTGCAATTTGGCCATCACTGGAGTTCGGATAGGCCCAGGGGACGCCAAAATATAGGAGCAGCCTAGTTGCTGCTTACTGGGTTCAATATGGACGGTGGAATATCTTTTACCTGGGAAGGAGTTTTTGCCCTCGAAGAAAATCCGCGTTATAAGTTTCAAGATCCACTTGATCACAACGACTGATGTGCACCCTGGGAACGGGGTGATATTTGCACCGCCTTCCTTTATCTGTCTGGTTATTGTCACGAGGGATGATATGGGTAGGACGATCACAGTTATGAGTTACTTGGTCACTGTTTGGCAGCCAAACAGTGCAGGCGCACAGCTTCCCTCTCGATTCTCTTCTTTTAAAAATGCACTTTAGAACAATGTATCAATTAGGCACACCTACATTATAAAAAACATACAGCATAATTTTGGGAAATTATTTTCCACAATTACCAAGTGTACTCACACTCTCTCTCGTGAGGCCTGGCTGTTGTCACTGTTACTGTGCTCACCTTCTAGAGATAACTGCTTGTAAAGTTACCAAGTTTTTGTATGTACCTAATTCATCGACCAGGTTTTTGTCAAGAACTAGTTCACCTATTTTACATAATAATAATAATAATAATAATAATAATAAATAATAATAATAATAATAACAATAATAATAATAATAACAATAATAATAATAATAATAATAATAATAATAATAATAATAATAATAATAATAATAACAATAATAATAATAACAATAATAATAATAACAATAATAATAATAACAATAATAATAATAACAATAATAATAATAATAATAATAATAATAATAATAATCAGTCTGTCATCCGTTCTGTTCTTGATGGTATACCATTAAATTCATTTAAACTTTATATGATCACAACACATAATAACAGAAAAAGAAATATATACACAAGTTACAAAAAGACTAATTATAATACTCTGAGATATATTTAAAAGTGCTCTATTTTTTGTTCCCATCTAACAGCCAATAACATTGTTCCTTCATTTATAAACTAAACACTAAACATATATGAACACAATAATGCATAAGTGCATCTTATATTTCCTAAATATTGGTATTTTATACCTGGCGTTAAATTTTGATGTTTCTCATCAATGGGAGATCTAGTTTCAACATGGACGGCGGATTAACATTTCCCGGGGAAAAGTTCTTATCCTTGAAGATAATCTTAGGTGTTACTTTTACGATCAGCTTGATGCCAACCACATATGTGCGCCTCAGAATCTATTGGTTGAATGTTTCAGCGCTGGGTTCAGTATGGACGGTGGAATATCTTTTTCCTGGGAAGAAGTTTTTGGCCTCGAAGACAATCTGCGTTGTAAGTTTCAAGATCCACTTGATCACAACGACTGATGTGCACCCTGGGAACAGGGTGATATTTGCACCGCCTTCCTTTATCTGTCTGGTTATTGTCACGAGGGATGATATGGGTAGGACGATCACAGTTATGAGTTACTTGGTCACTGTTTGGCAGCCAAACAGTGACCAAGCAAGAGTAAATGTTGCTCAGTAGATCTGGAAGAGTTGGGCGCTTACTGTGGTCATGATCCACTGCCAAGTTGAGCATATTTGACAACATTGGGTTTCGCTGAAGAAGCATCCAGATGGAAGGTTGAACTTCCACTAATTGCCATATTAGTTTTCCAAAAGAGTAAACGTCTGAGGCAAAGGTACTTGGGTGTCTCTGAAGGATCTCGGGGGCAATCCATGGATAAGTGCTAGGGTCTCCGGACATAAAAATGTTTTCGCCATTTCTGCAACTCAAGCCAAAATCTATTATGCTCACTTTTGGATCGTATGGTAAATTTTCAATCATTACATTGCTACACTTTAAGTCATTATGAATGAAATATGCTTCGTGAATATCTTGCAGCTAGCATCCAATCTTGTAGCCGACCTCCAAGAGGTTAATCCGATAATCATTCATAACATCCATTAGGGACTGTGAGCCTTTAAACTCCATGAGTAAGGCAGGTGGATCATTAGACATGCCAAACACTTTTGGAGAGCCTCCCCTTCCATCAAGACAAGACAGAATATTTGTTTCACGTAAAAGTGACTCATAATTACTACTTGATTTGGCTATTTTAAGAGCTGCTGGTTGACCTTGCCAGTTGATGACAACGACGTCACCATAGGTTCCTGAACCCAAAACTTTATGTTCTGGAACCCACAAATAGTATGTATCTGGAGCCAAAATCTCCATTGTGATACTTTGTGAAATATTTTCACACATATACAGATTAGATTTTATCCTCTTATATTCAGTCAATGTGATCCAAGTAAACTTGTATATATTTGGTGTGAGAAAGAAGTGAACTTGCCTCCAGGAATTTATACTTTTATTATTATTATTATTATTATTAAAGATTCGCCTGTGTTCTCTCGGCCAGGCCTTTTCCAAGTGATGGTCCACTGCTTACTGATCTTATAAAATATCATACCCACTAAAAATAGTTAAGTTAGAATAGGTGATAATAGTGGTGCCAGTAGCAGTGATAATGGTGGTGCCATTTGTGGTGATAATAGTGGTACCAGTAGTGATATTAAGTGTAGTAACAGTAGTGATAGTGTAGTACCAGTAGTGATATTAAGTGTAGTATCAGTAGTGATATTAAGTGTAGTACCAGTAGTGATATTAAGTGTAGTACCAGTAGCGGTATTAAGTGTAGTGAGAGTAGTGATATTAAGTGTAGTACCAGTAGTGATATTAAGTGTAGTATCAGTAGTGATATTAAGTGTAGTACCAGTAGTGATATTAAGTGTAGTACCAGTAGTGATATTAAGTGTAGTATCAGTAGTGATATTAAGTGTAGTACCAGTAGTGATATTAAGTGTAGTACCAGTAGCGGTATTAAGTGTACTACTGGTAGTGATATTAAGTGTAGTAACAGTAGTGATGTTAAGTGTAGTACCAGAAGTGGTATTAAGTGTAGTACCAGTAGCGGTATTAAGTGTAGTACCAGTAGCGGTATTAAGTGTACTACTGGTAGTGATATTAAGTGTAGTAACAGTAGTGATGTTAAGTGTAGTACCAGTAGCGGTATTAAGTGTAGTGAGAGTAGTGATATTAAGTGTAGTACCAGTAGTGACATTAAGTGTAGTAACAGTAGTGATATTAAGTGTAGTACCAGTAGTGGTATTAAGTGTAGTACCAGTAGCGGTATTAAGTGTACTACTGGTAGTGATATTAAGTGTAGTAACAGTAGTGATGTTAAGTGTAGTACCAGAAGTGGTATTAAGTGTAGTGCCAGGAGTGGTATTAAGTGCAGTGCCAGTAGGGGTATTAAGTGTAGTGTCAATAGTGATGTTAAGTGTAATACCAGTAGTGATATTAAATGTAGTAACAGTAGTGATATTAAGTGTAGTAACAGTAGTGGTATTAAGTGTAGTACCAGTAGTGGTGTTAAGTGTAATACCAGTTGTGATACTAAATGTAGTAACAGTAGTGATATTAAGTGTAGTAACAGTAGTGGTATTAAGTGTAGTACCAGTAGTGGTGTTAAGTGTAATACCAGTTGTGATACTAAATGTAGTAACAGTAGTGATATTAAGTGTAGTAACAGTAGTGGTATTAAGTGTAGTACCAGTAGTGGCATTAAGTGTAGTACAAGTAGTAGTATTAAGTGTAGTACAAGTAGTAGTATTAAGTGTAGTGAGAGTAGTGATATTAAGTGTAGTACCAGTAGTAGTATTAAGTGTAGTGCCAGTTGTGATATTAAGTGTAGTACCAGTAGTAGTATTAAGTGTAGTAACAGTAGTGATATTAAGTGTAGTACCAGTAGTAGTATTAAGTGTAGTGCCAGTTGTGATATTAAGTGTAGTGCAAGTAGTGGTGTTAAGCGTAGTGCCAATAGTTGTATTTTAAGTGTAGTGCCAGTAGTGGTATTAAGTGTAGTGCCAGTAGTGGTATTAAATGTGGTTCCAGTAGTGGTATTAAGTGTAGTAACAGTAGTGACATTAAGTGTAAAATAAGTAGTGATATTAAGTGTAGTTCCAGTAGTGGTATTAAGTGTAGTGCCAGTAGTGGTATTAAGTGTACTGCCAGTAGTGGTGTTAAGTGTAGTACGATTAGTGGTATTAAGTGTAGTAACAGTAGTGATATTAAGTGTAGTTCGAGTAGTGGTATTAAGTGTAGTACCAGTGGTGACATTAAGTATAGTAACAGTAGTGATATTAAGTGTAGTACCAGTAGTGGTATTAAGTGTAGTACCAGTAGTGATATTAAGTGTAGTACTAGTAGTGGTATTAAGCGTAGTACCAATTGTGGTATTAAGTGTAGTGCCAGTAGGGTGTTAAGTGCAGTGCCAGTAGTGATGTTAAGTGTAGTAACAGTAGTGATATTAAGTGTAGTTCTAGTAGTGGTATTAAGTGTAGTGCCAGTAGTGACATTAAGTGTAGTGCCAGTAGTAGTGTTAAGTGTAGTACCCATAGAGGTATTAAGTGTAGTAACAGTAGTGGTGTTAAGTGTAGTGTAGTACCAGTAGTGATATTAAGTTTAGTGACAGTAGTGATATAAAGTGTAGTACCAGTAGTGATATTAAGTGTAGTACCAGTACTGGTATTAAGTGTAGTACCAGTAGTGATATTAAGTGTAGTACCAGTAGTGATATTAAGTGTAGTACCAGTAGTGATATTAAGTGTAGTACCAGTAGTGATATTAAGTGTAGTACCAGTAGTGATATTAAGTGTAGTACCAATAGTGATATTAAGTGTAGTACCAGTAGTGATATTAAGTGTAGTACCAGTAGTGATATTAAGTGTAGTACCAGTAGTGATATTAAGTGTAGTACCAGTAGTGATATTAAGTGTAGTACCAGTAGTGATATTAAGTGTAGTACCAGTAGTGGTATTAAGTCTAGTAAAAGTAGTGATATTAAGTGTAGTACCAGTAGTGGTATTAAATGTAGTGCCAGTAGTGATATTAAGTGTAGTGCGAGTAGTGGTGCTAAGTGTAGTACCAGTAGTGATATTAAGTTAAGTACCAGTAATGGTATTAAGTGTAGTGCCAGTAGTGGTATTTAGTGTAGTGCCAGTAGTGGTGTTAAGTGTAATACCAGTAGTGATATTAACACAGTCACCAGGTACTAAGATTAGTGGTAGGTCAGGCACTACGCCGGCTGCCTGGTGGGTGGCTGGTGAGTGTTGGGTGTCCAGCCAGAAGGTATTTGATCCAGATGTCTGATACCTGGTTGAGGTGAGGTCACTTCAAGTAACTGATAGTGCGGTCACTCTGACAGCCAGCGGGTGATGGTCACAGAAGCCGGGTGACACAGGCACCCACTAAACTGGGTGACAGACCAGGGCAGCAATACAGCAACTGGGTGACTGAGTTACAGCAGGTGGGTAACTGGTCAACTTCTCTTTCCTCTGTAAATATTCGTTTTGGCCATTAATTGTTTCCCCAGAAGTCTCGCCCAAACACTCACGCTCTCCACCACAAATCTCAGAGTATCAACACTCCCAACTCCTCTACCAAATATATTAAAGTTTCAAGCACAATAAAGAAATTTAAGAAAGAACACACGCAAAAAAAATATCAAGAGGAAGAACTGAGACCCGCGCTCACAACGGGATCAACTAAGGTCAACTAGGGTCAACTAGGGTCAACTAGGGTCAAGTACGGTCAACAGGAAATTTTCCACTATACCTTATTCACTTTTCATAATAGCACACAAATATTTACTTCAACTTTACACGAAAAAAAAAAATGCTAGCCATAAGCAGTGTGACAAATCAACATATCTTCCCGAGCAGTCAAAAGTCACATGAGACTGACTTTAACTATAACAATAATAAAAATCACTACCGCTTAGACATCATGTGTGTGTGTGTATATATGGATGTATAATGTATATATGTACATAGATACGTTTGTGTTATTACCCTCTTCAAGGAGGTGATCATTCAGTACAGTTAATAAATAATAATAATAATAATAATAATAATAATAATAATAATAATAATAATAATAATAATAATAATAATAATAATAATAATAATAATAATAATAATAATAATAACTGACGGGTCACCTTGATTGTTACTGAAGGCAGTTTCTTAGGAAACTCATGTACTAAACAAAAGGCAACGTCCTTAAGGTGATACTTGCAACACAGTTCGCGGAGAAAATATACTGTATACATTGTGCTGTGTTTAGTTTATGATGTCAACATCAGACTAAGTGAATTGGAAGAAACAGTATCAACTGACCTGAGAGTGATGGACGTGTGACACCAAGCTCACTGAGACTGACAGTACATCATATATCTGATGAGAATTTTACCAGGCGTTCCTCCTTATCTTCTGCCTCCTCACCTTCCCCTCTTGAAGACACCAGCTGTTTCACTTCATTCCAGTCTTCCCCACTCATCCCATATATTTCCTATTCACTAACCCTGTTCCATTTTGAAAATCATTAGCGGGTTCCCACTTCTGCCTTCTTTCTACACTCTCACAGCGATACATGTTCGCGCAAGTGTGTCAAGAAGCAACATGTATAGAAACCAAAAAAAAAAAAAACACAAAAGGAAACTATGGCTCAATGGACTTTGCTAGTAACCAAAACTTAAATGAAAGGGGCAGAGTGTTTTTTCAGTAGATACTCTACAATAGTAAACAAAGAGATGCAGGTTCTACTTCTCAAGGAGGAAAATAAGAAACTGAAAATTTGCCTGGATAATAACAATGAATGTGAGGTGATTGGGGTTAGTGAAGGAAAATAGGTTACCAGTAGTGAGGAGCAGATTGGCAGCCGTTACAAGTGGGTACATGTTTCCAGTACAGGAAGAAATATGAACATAAGAACATAAGAATGAAGGAGCACTGCAACAGGCCTACTGACCCATGTGGAGCAGGTCCACGTCCTCCCCTCCCGGATTAGCCCAATGACCCACCCAGTCTGGTCACCTCCTCTCAAGGAATGAGCACTGCACCAGACCCAGCAGCACAAGCTAGTCAGGTCCAACTCACACCCACCCACACCCACTCATGTATTTATCTAACCTTTTTTAAAACTACACAACGTTTAAGCCTCAATAACTGTACTCGGGAGTTTGTTCCACTAATCCACAACTCTATTACCAAACCAGTGAGGAACGTTCATAGAGAAGATAGGAAATCGCTTCTCTGTTTCCCAGAACGCATGTACGTCAATGGTCATTGAGGTAAGATATATTGACCGTACTTTCTGTAAGGAAGGTGAGAGAAAACGTGTGTTTCTTAGGATGTGGTGTTGGTGACAGTCAACAGATTGGATAATATCATGTCAGGTAATGGGAACAAACCCATTATCTGCTTCATTGCCGGAGACAACAATGTTGGGAAGGGAAGGCAACAGGAGTTACTAGATAAGTACAGGATAGCTACGTATGTAGCAATGAATGGATGTCCGTGAATATTGGTGCAAATTGCTGGCTAGGCAGGTGCTGCAAAGAACTTGCGATCACACTTATTGACAAATGGGTCAAATTCATGTAAGCAGGAGATCCGGCGCATCCCTCTGAGGCAGTGTTAGCCATCTTTGTCGAGGAGCCGTTGCTGAGTACTTTATGACTTTAAATTGATAGAGGAGCCGTTGCTGAGTTGTTCAGGACTTTAAACTGATAGACGAGATAGATATGAGTGTGTGGGTAACAATTAGTTTCCAGAACGAGGGAAGACATTGTTAATCATAAAGTTATTAAATGCAATGGAACTGGTCAACAAACAGAGACAGTAGAGGGTAGCGAGTGACTAACTCCCTTAAGCTTTACTATATTAACTGGAGCAAGATCCCTGTCTACAGGACGTAGTGGGACATTACGACTCCTCACCTCTAAAATCTGAATTGTGGTGATACAACCAAGTAGTGACAGGATTTTCAGAACATGGGACGAACACCGCCACCCAGGATAACCAACACCATTTCTTCTAAAACATCATCAGAAGACCATCCTGGGCATAAGATTCTCATGTCTCAACATCCTACTGGAACCACAGCGGCCAATATTTATTTTATTTATTTTTAATTAAAATCATGAGAAAAATATAATTATTATCCATCAAGTTATTCATTTGTTATTTTTCCTTTCTTTTGTTCAATAGGAAGGCTTTCCCCCCCTGACACTGGTAGACCAGAAGACCAGTACAGACACACAGAAGAACAAATATAGTTCAGTAACAGAGAAGACCAGTACAGTAACAGAGAAGACCAGTACAGTAACCCCAGAAAATGAGTTACGAAACCCAGAAACGACCAGTACAGAAAATTAAAACAAAAGACGGTAGAATGCAGTACAGAAATGCATTTACAGTAGCAAAGAAAAATGTACAGCAACAGAGATGAACAATAAGGTTTATGCAGTACGGGATACCTTTCTGGGATCACGGGATACCTTTCTGGGATCACGGGGTTTACCTTTCTGGGATCACGCATGATTATAATTACATCAGCCTTACATCACTGCCTCTGCTGCTGCCTCTATATTAAACTGAAAGCCTTATGTGTAGGCGAAACGTTTTTGATTGAAGACACCTAACTGTTGGGTCTCACTCCAGCAACACCCACGGTATTGTCCGGCCCGGGACTTTAACAGATGACCCACGTTATGTTAGAGTACCAGACATGTGTACCAGGAGACCTGTCATCTTCACATCGCTCAACGACTCTCAAACATATATTACTGCCATTTCTAGTTGTTGCAATGTTATCTCTGTTGGTTAATAAAAAATAAGAACATATTTTTATTAATGTTATTTGTATTAAAGTTAACTTCGGTGAATGAAAAAAATAAAAACACTACCGTGGCTCCTATGAGAGTGGCTGGAGTGGAAATAATACCACCCTGGTAGACGCTTTTGAATCCAAAATTTGCAAATCTTGAATTATAATAACATTAATAATTTGCCGACCCCTGTCAGCCTCAGAGTATCTCTGAGTTACCAGACCTTGCCACGTGGAGGCCAGTGGTTCGTCTTTTAAGGTCGCCCCCCCCTCGCCCTTCCCA
The DNA here is from genome assembly GCF_026875155.1 of Cherax quadricarinatus. Classification (NCBI taxonomy): domain Eukaryota; kingdom Metazoa; phylum Arthropoda; class Malacostraca; order Decapoda; family Parastacidae; genus Cherax; species Cherax quadricarinatus. The sequence goes on from NC_069448.1 coordinate 27,888,983, forward strand.
GGTTCATGTGTCAGGAATCCATCCGTGGGCCCCGGATGTCTACCCTTTTCCCCACTTCCCTAAGGTCAGCCTCGCCTCTCTCTCTCTGCCTTCCAGCCTCAGCCCTTCCCTAGGTTTTGTAACCAGGATTCATCCCGTCCGCGCCGGATGTTTCCTTTCCACTTTCCCAAGGTCTGCCTCACCAACCTGTCTTCATGCCTACCCAGGTCATGTATCCAGGGAAACCATTACGTTACCGCCAGTTGTCTCCCCTTCCCCTTAACCAAGGTTAGCCTCAACAAATCAACCTTACCAAGTTTATGTATCAGGAATTCATCCGTCGTCCCTGATGTCTTACCCTTCCCCACTTACCTATGTAGCGAGTTTAGGTCAGTGCCTTCCCGGATCAGTGTCTCCGGAGTCCAATACTAGGTGTTCACCTCAGGTGGAAATCCCTTCTCACACTTCTCAAAGTCAGCGGTATTTCTTGCTTTAACCAGGTTCAGTATCCAGGATTCGAGTCCGTCTACCGCCGGATGTCTTCCTTCCCCACTTACCCAAGGTCAGCTCAACTGTCACGTATTCATGCTTTCCCCAGGTTCATGTATCCAGGAATCCATCCGCTCGACTCCCAGATGTATCCTTCCCACTCCCAAGGTTTGCCTCAACAACAACCTTCCCCAAGTCTTATGTATCCAGGAATCCATCCGCTCGCTCGGATGGTCTCCCTTCCCCACTTACCTAAGGTCAGCGAGTTAGGTAGTGACCTTCCCCAGAGCGTGTCTCAGGAGTCCACTTGGTGTCACTCAGGTGGAATCCCTTCCCACTTCCCCAAAGTCTGCGGTATTCTTGCTGTACCCAGGTTCATGTATCCAGGAATCGATCGTCTACCGCGGATGTCTTCCTTCACACTCCCATGGCAGCTCAACTGCACGTATTCATGTTACTTTCCCAGCAGTTCATGTATCAGGAATCCATCCGCTCGCTCCCAGATGTATCCCTTCCCACTTACCAGGTTAGCCCAACAACAACCTCCCACTAGGTTTATGTATCCAGGAATCCATCGGCTCGCTCCGTGATGTCTTCCCTTCCCCACTTACCTAAGTGTTTCGGGCGGGGCTCCCCGGTTCAGTGTTCCAGGAATCCACTTGTGTCACTGAGTGGACTCCCTTCCCACTTCCCAGACTCAGCGGGTGCCACCCCTCGTGACCGTTGAATGGTTAACTTGGTCTTTTCTAGCTGGTCTACGGTGAGACTGTCAGGTAGGTGGGATAACTGGAGGGGACAATCAGTAAAAACTGTGTCCAGTAATACATCACCAAGACAGCCCTGGAACCGGACCAGATGGACGAGACGATGCTCGTACACAGCTCGGCAAACTAGGGGGCTAATTTAATTACATTTCCTTGGATGTCCTCTTATGTTACACTTTGAATTTATATGAGAACAAGTTTTTATATAACTTAATTAGCAGTTTAAATGGTTTGTGAGCGGACATTCTTATGTGGAAAATGTAATATATAAGATGAACACGTTGCGGACAATAGTGGAGGACTGTGTAGTGTGTGTTACATGTTATTTTTGTATAATGAATGTAATATCTACGTGTATTGTATATTGGTGACATATGTACCTGTCTTGTGTGTTCCGAATGTCATGTGTACATGTTATTATGTATGAAAGGTATCAATTCAAATCTCTAAATTTCCTCTATGAAAACTATAAACAAATTTATTATAATAGCTATTCTGGTGTTTCGTAAATGAATGTGAGGTCGGATTATACATACTGCGCGCACCCATATATATGTGTGTGGGTGGGTTTACTGGTTTTTACATTTGTGTTAATAAAGCTGTGTTTCGAAGTGACACCTGGTCTACATGATGGCGTACTCTGTATTACTGTCTTCTGAGCAAAAGTATAATGGAATCACACGTCTTTAAGATCACCAGGTGACATCACAGTCTTGAGACCACAGGTGACTTCACACGTCTTTAAGCCTCAGTTGGAATCCAAAACGTCTTTAAGACACAGGAGACATCACCACGTCTTTAAGACACAGGTTGACATACACGTCTTTTAAGACACAGGGTGACATCACACGTCTTTAAAGCTCCACAGGTGACTTCACACGTCTTTTAAGTACACAGGTGACATCACAGTCTTAAGAACACAGGTGGGGGGGGACATCACAGTCTTTATGACCACAGTGACAACACACGTCTTTAGACCTCAGGTGTCATCAAACGTCTTTAAGACCACAGGTGACATCACACGTCTTTAAGCCACAGGTGACATCACACAACAATTATCTAACATCCAGTTTTTTGTGTAAGTCTTTACCGTCTTTCTTGCATATTATAACTTAATTTCAACACTATGCCTCTCAAAACATTGCTTAGATTAAATACATTTTAACTCGAGTATATTTTATCAAACCTATAAATCACTAAGTGTGCTTCCCTTTATATATGTGTTTTTCACTTGGGTATTTCATTGTTTACTCATGATGCATATATTAATTTCCCTTTTTTCCGGTTCAACTCTTCTTTGGTACACATATTTTGTTTTTTTCCATCTTTCATCCATATATTTCTGACACACTTTATGGTCAACAGTCTTATTCCATTATAATTTTTATTTTCTTTAAAGTTTCCCTTTTCTTTTATAAACATTTTGAAAAACATAATCATTAAGTATTCCAGGACGTTTATTACAACTGCCTCACAAATTCAATCTTAATACATTATTAATTTACATTTTTATTCTTCTTTTTGAAGCAGTCTTTTATTCTGACTGACTAAACTGGTGACAGCAGGCAGGCAGGCTGACAGCAGAGTCAGCAGGCTGACAGCAGACTCAGCCTGGCTGACAGCTGTTCACCACAAGAACTGGTGCTCTTCTTTATTGTGTATTATTTGTAGTTCATATGAGTTTTCTTCGGATGTTCTACTTTTCACTTTCATCTACACTTAATCATCACTCAAACCACACTACTACGTCACATTATACATTACTTGTGTACCGTACACATCATACAAACACACTACTACGTACACATATACATACATGTGAACCGTACACACTACTACGACACATTGTATTTTACATGTGTACACGTTCTATAGCATAATCTACACTCTCCCACGCATGTTTAAATAATGAGTTTATAACCAATAGTGTAAGAAAATTAAGAAAAATTCTTGATCATGTTATTATTTTCTTAAGTAAACTGGAATTGCGGGGGTTACTATATTTTTGATGAAATACTTTGGAAAAGGGTATAATATGTGAAGAAGTGATTAACTTCAGAGATGGAGTTAAAACAAGAGATATTCTTATAAATTAATCTTAAAAAACATTTAGTTTAATTAGAATTATATTATTAAATAATTCTCTCAGTTTTTCTCATACTCTCTTTCTTCACCTCTTCAATAATGACATAAGAAACTTCACCACAACAGATGGAATAGATAAAATTCGGTGATGAAAATAAAAACTATCAACCTGGATGATTCGTTTACTGTTAATAAGGATTTTTGGTGATGGCTGCCACAACATGGCAGTACGACTGTGTGTTAATGTCTCCCATACAGTTATGTACTGTGTTGTATCAATGGTAACAATATTTTAACACACTGATGGTTGTGTGCACTATGTTGCAGAGATATATGACACATTGAATGTTGTGGGCACTATGTGGCAGAGATATCTGAATATAGCTGGGAAAGTTTTGAAAAGCAAAACTGTAGAAGGGAATATGAATGAAGGAGTTTGTTTCACAGGTGAAAAGTTCCTCCTCTGTTCTTATGTGTTTTTTCACACCATCGTTGTGTTGTGATGTGTATAAAGGTCTGTCTGTTACACCAGAGTTAATATACTCTATGTAACCTGTCTGGTAAATACCTGCTAGAAACCTTATTGACAGGATTCGTTTCTTAGGATTCTGTTGGTAGGAATCAAGTTTATAAGACTGGAACGCTATATGAGATTCTAACTGGAAGGATGATTACCAGAAGAGTTTTAGTAGAAGACTCCGGTAGGTTTCTGTTTGGAATAGTTTTGGCAAGGCACTCTATTGGTAACGACTTTAGGTAGCGATTCGTTTGTAAGTATTAGAGAATAAACGAGACTCACGAAATCGTACTGCCGATTGCAAACAACCGAACCACGGGCGGGATTTGAACCCGCGGTCAGAGAGTTCAATTCCCGCCCGTGGTTTGGATTCGTTAAGATGAATCAAGTCAGATGGTTTTACAGTGACATATAAAACAGTGTATTAAACACACAAAACATGAAAGTAACTCATAAGTATCATAACAATAAAAAATTATAGTGACCAAATCATTAGAGAAAACACATAAAAAAGTAAATTGGAGACATATAGACAAACATTGTAGTGACAATAAATTAGTATATAACACACACAAAAAGCTTAATAAACAAACAAACCATCATAATTACACACAAAAATATATGTAATATAAAACAGTACAATATCACCGACGTCCAGTACACGTCATAAACACAGAGACCTGTACAGTACAAACACAGAGACCAGTTAAATACAGTACAATAACACAGAAGACCAGTACAGTACAATAACACACAAGACCAGTACAGTACAATAACACAGAAGACCAGTACAGTACAATAACACAGAAAGACCAGACACAGTACCCTAACACAGAAGACAGTAAAGTAAATAACACAAAAAGACCAGAACTGTACAATAAACACGAAGACCAGTACAGTTACAATAACACAGAAGGACCAATACGTACAATAACACAGTAAGCCAGTACGTTACATAACACGGAAGACCAGTACAGTACAATAAACCCGAAGACCAGGGCAGTACAATAACACAGAAGACCTGTACAGTACAAAATAAACACAGAGGACATCAGTACAGTCAATAAAACAGAAGGGACAGTACTGTACAATAACACGAGACAGTACAGTACAATAACCAGAAAGACCAGCCACAGTACACTACTCAGAGGACCGTACAGTACAATAACACAGAAGACCAGCAAGTACACTTAACACAGAACGACCAGTAAAGGACAATAACACAGCAGACCAGTACAGTATAAGTACACACAGTACTAGTGCAGTACAGTACAGTAACGAAGAGGACCAGTACGGAACAGTACGCAGAAGGACCAGCACAGTTCACTTACACAGAAGACCCAGTTAAAGTACAATAACACAGAAGAGCCAGTACAGGTATAATACACACAGTACTAGTGCAGTTAAAGTACAGTAACGAAGAGGACCTGTACGGTACAGAAAACACAGAAGACCAAGCCACAGTACCCATAACCAGAAGTCCAGTACAGATATTAAAATACAAAACAGACCAGTTACAGTAACACAAAAGACCAGTACAGTGCAGTAACACAGAGACCAGTACAGAAACTAAAAAATAACACAGAAGAACCTGTCAGTAACTAAACAAGACCAGCACAGCAATACAGAAAACCAGTACCACCCCCCCACCATGCAGTAATACAGATGACCAGACTGTATAGTAACACTGAGAGGAGTACACCCCCTCCCCCCATAACACAGAATACGAGTACAGTTACAGTAACACAGTGGACAGTACGGTACAGTAACAAAGAACGCGGTTACAGTACATTAACAGAGGACTAGCACTGTACAGTAGACGGTGGACTAGTACAAATAACACAGAAGCGGTATAAGAACTGTTACACAGAGACCGTACAGTAAATAACACAGAAGACCAGTACAGTACAAAACCAGTAGACCAGTACGTACAATAACACAAAAAGGACCCAGAACAGTACAGTAAACACCGAAGAGCCAGTGCTGAGCTATAAACAACAGACGAGCAATACAATTCATTAACACAGAAGACAGTACAGTACATAATAAAGAGAACCAGTACAGTACAAAAAACACAGAAAACGAGGAACAGTACAAATCACAGAAGTCAGTGCAGAACAATAACACAGAAGACCGGTACAGTACATTAACGACAGAGGACCAGTACAGTACTATTCCATAAAAAGGACCAGTACAGTACAATAACACAGAAGACCAGTACATTACAATAACAGAGAAGACCGTACAGTTCACTATACATAGACAAGTACAGAACAATACACAGAATACAGCGCAGTACATTATATCACAGAGGACTAGTACGGTTTACAGTAACACAGGCGACCAGCACAGTACACACCAGTATAATTAACACAGAAGACCCGTCTCGTACAAAATCACAGAAAAAACCAAAAGAGCTCAAACAAAGAAGACCAGATTACAGTAAAATAACACAGAAGACCAGTTACAGTAAATATACACAAGACCAGTACAGTTAAAATAAAACAGAAGACAGTAGAGTAATATAAAACAGAAGACCGTACAGAACAATTCACAGAATTACCATAACTTATACGACCAGCACAGTACACTAACACAGATCAGTAAAGCTTAATTACACTGAAGACCAGCAATGTACAATACACACAATCCCAGTGAAGTACAGTACAGTAACGCAGAGGACCAGTACGGTACAGAAACACAGAAGACAAACACAGTACAGTAACACAGAAGACCTGTACAGTACAATAAACAAGAAGGCCCGTACAGTACAATAACACAGAAGGCCAGTACAGTACAATAACACAGAAGACCAGTACGTAAAATAACACAGAAGGCCCGTACAGTAAAATTAACACAGAAGACCAGTACAAAACAATAACACAGAAGACCAGTACAGTACAATAACACAGAAGGCCAGTACAGTACAATAACACAGAAGACCAGTACAGTACAATAACACAGAAGGCCCGTACAGTACAATAACACAGATGACCAGTACAGAACAATAACACAGAAGACTAGTACAGCACAATAACACAGATCAGTACAGCACAGTAACAAGGAGACAGATACAGTACAGTAACACTAAGCCCCAGTACTGTACAATAAAAAAATACCAGTAGAATACAATAAGACAGAAGACCAGTATATTACAATAAGACAGAAGACCAGTACAGTACAGTAACACAGAACATCATTACAGTACAATAACGCAGAAAATCAGTGCAGTATAATAACACCGAAGACCAGTACACAACAAACAACAGTCAACGGACACCACACAGGTAACCTCCCTGGAAATTGGAGATGAGTCAATGCACAGGACCTACCTGCAATGAATGATGAAACAGAAAAAACACTATGTAACCATGGTACCTGTTAAGGTGATAGGTGTTAAAGGAAGCACTAACCCAGAAGTGCCATCCTCCGGAGAGGTTTGGGATTCGCCTGCCCTTTCCTCATATTATAACAACTTTCCAGAAAAAATTGAGCATCTTGAACAGATCCCGACAAGTTTAATAAATAATGTAATCAGGTTTGATGCTCTTGAGCATGGTGTGATGTCCAAAGTGCAGCAATCTCCGTTCAGCTTCCAGCAATTTGTGAGAAAGAAGCCCATAACTCTTGCCTTCAAGACTTGCCTTTTAACTGGCTGCCAAGATGCCGAAAAATGCTTAAAAATAAAGGTCTGAAGATAAAGACATACAAACTATGCTATTTGCTCTTAAGTGCCTGCACATTTGCAGTCAAAGCATAATATTTTACCATCTTATGAGCAAGAGATTGTAATAACTCACTACAATGGATACATTACAAATCTTTTCATGGAACATTGCTTCCATCAGGAAGCGGTTGCCTGACTTACATCATATTAGTGCAACCAAGAATATTGATGTCATCTGTTTGCAGGAATGTGAATTGAAAGATGGGCACCTCCACCAACTTGCCTGGATATGCAGCTTATAACCTAAGGTCAACCAACTGTTGTGTGATGTATGTCAGAAAGAACTTGCCACATTCACTCCTTTCTTTGCAGAGTCGAGTTAACATGCAGTTCATGGTGTCAAAGTATATGCAGGCGATTTTTCCATAAACATTTTTAATCTCTATGCCCCAGCGAACCAGCTTCGACCTGATGTTTTACCAGATCGCTTTCAATAGTGAACCTACCATCATTCTTGGAGATTTTAATGCCAACAAAAGGGAATATTGGTGGGTCTATTAAAAACACCATGGAACTAAACTAGTGAGATTGCTGAATGAGCTGATAATGTTGGAATTTGGGCCTACTGAGCCTACTCCATATATGGTGGCATACTAGATCTGTGTCTTGGATTTAATTTAACATCATAACGATTGCATGACTCTGTCATAGTTGATGATCTTCTATCTGATCACTTCCCAAATAACAACTGTCAATCTTGATCACATCTCCAGAAATAAAGGGAGCTAAATACAGAAGGAGGAAACTTATTCTCAAACCAGAACACAGAGACAACTTTATTAACCACTTGGATCAATGGTATAAGAATTACGAGCCCACTGGCACACAAAATTTAATGATGTTTTTTAATTTACCCTTTATTGAGAGTGTTCCCACAGATCAAGTGGGCAGGAATAGGAAACAAAGACCCTCCACTATAAATAACAATAAAAACCAATGTAAATACTAAAATGATCCACAGCTACGCAATCTAACACATGCAGCTAGGAGGATTGGAAAAGCATACCGTGAATGTAGAACCCCAGCCCTGCTCAAACGTTCCAAGCTGCACTACAAATGCAAGGAATAGAAAGGAAAACTTAGGCAACAGGAATGGGAACAGTTTGTTAGTGGATTAAATAGTCCACCCCTTTGAGTTTGGCTTGGAAAGGTATAAATAAAATAACCAGGAAAAAAGACTGGCAATGTTGCTCATCCCTTTTCTCTTGAAAAAAGCAAATGACCTCTAAATGACTGGTTCAAAACATCCAGGCATGAAAGCCTTCCATCTCATATTAGAAAAAATTTAGAGAGTACTTCTGAAGAAATGTTGAAACTGATTAATTTTATGAGCTAAAATATTGATGAGAGTGATTGCCTCTTTACCGAGTATGAATTAGATAATGCGTTAACCAAAGGTCGATAAACTGCTCCGGGAGAGGAGGTATAACCTATGATATTCTCAGAACTCTAAGGCAAGTGCCTGATAACCCTTTGTTGGCACTGTATAATCTCAGTTACATTGAGGGCGTTCTTCCTACTTCCTGGACCAATAGTCTCATTGTGCCTATCCCTAAGCCCCAACAGCCTGATACATTTAGGCCGATCTCCTTAATAGTTGTCTTTGCAAAACTTTTGAAAGAATGATGCTTAACAGACTGTAACTACAGAATCAACATCAACTTTCCACCTACCTCTATGGTTCAGAAAGGTAAAAGTGTGCAGAACTGTATTTTCCACCTTTTCTCACTGCACACACCTCTACTAGTTTTACCACTTTTCTTGATCTAAAATCTGCATTTGATATTGCAAACAGAACCGTTATACTACATGAACTAGCCAAAATGAATATTGGTGGTAGCTTACTCTGCTGGATAATAGGGTACCTGTCAAATAGAGTATCCTCTGTCCTTTACCAAGGCTTCAGAAGGATTCTAAAGAAATGTCTTTAGGTACACCGCAGGGAGGAGTTCTTATCCCATGCTATTTAATTTTTCTGATTAATGCTCTCCTAAATGCTCTACCTGCCTCACCTAAACATATAGCTATAAGCTATGCTGATGATTTTGTCCATACAACAAGGGCATAAGAAGATGAATAAACCATTCTTAATGAAGTTCAAGCAATTTGTAATCGACTAGGCCTCATAATATCTCCTCTAAAACAAAGATATTAACAAGCAAACGACATCCCCCACCCATCTATTTTTCAGGGTGAAAAACATTTGCTACGTTAAAACTTACAGATATCTTGGTGTAGATGTACCCTTTAACAAATCCACTATACCACAACTAAACAAGAAATGTAAAGCTAGGCTAAATGCTCTCAAAACTGTTTCTGGCTACAATCCCAACTATGGTGCTAATGGGGAAAACGGAGAATATGTACATAGCCCATGTTAGGTCCTTAATTGATTAGCTGCTCCCATGTTGATATTTGCTAGAGAAAGTTCCCTCCGACCCTTGGAGTTAATGCAAATGGAAGCTCTCAGGACTATTCTTTGGGTGTCCCAGATCTACAAAAGTTCTTAACATGAGGGAAAGGGGCTTGGTATTTCTAGTATCATGATAGGATTGTTGAAATTAACACTGTACTCGGTTTAGAATGTTGAGAAACGACCAACACTGTCACAGTGAATCTTACCAATGTCGAGAGGTAAATACACACAGATCTAAATGGATTGTGGAAACGTGCAATTGCATTAAGTTTTATAACCTGCATGAACTGTATCACTGTAGGCAACAAGAGCATTTCACCCCCCCATGGAAGATGTGGGTTTATTTAATATTTACAATACCTACAAGTCCCCCCCAAGAAGCTCATTGCTAGTAATCCCTTCCTTAAATCTCTTGTTAGAGCAACTGCTCAAGAAGAAATTTTTTCGCCCAGCTGGTAGTAATAAGTTATCACAAGTTATATACACTGATGGATCTAAACAGGAGTCTTCTGGCAGGGCTGCTCTGCTCTTGTTTGGGCCCCCTCCCTAGTTAAGAACGATAATAAATTTGTTGATTTAGGCATAAAAAATTAACAACTGGGCGTCTACACTGCAAACTGAAATTTTTTGCAAATCCTAATGGCGCTAAAGCTAACCTATGACACTGAGCTTGACTCTATCATCATTACTGATTTATGTCATCATTGAAGGCTCTTGGGTCATATAATGAAATCCAACAACATGCTCATTGGGAAGCCAGGTTTTAGATACTCAAAAATTAGGGACAAAGGAATTAATGTACAATTGCTATGGATCCCATCACACATTGGATTACTCCTTCATGATAAAGTTGATATGTTAGCCAAGAAGAGTATAAACCAGAAGGAGAACGTAGAATATAACTTTGGTATAACTGTGTCTAGCATTAGGAATAATATTAGGAGAGAAAGTAAATAATGAAGATGATTGTTATAGGGAAAGCAGTTAAAGCCTGAGTAGATTTTATAACCCACTATGATAACATGAACGTAGATAAGTATGTTTATGGAGCAACTTGGAATGTGAACAGACTGACTGATGTTGTAGTGGCCAGCTTAGGCTTGGTTACAAGTACTGTACTTCTGGCAGTTTGGGAGCACACAGATGATGATCAAACTAAATGTAAATTTTATGTGACAGGCATATGGTCACTCTCTTGAACACTTGTGCTTAATTGTCCACTTATTGAGGAATACAGAGACAGACAGTATAATAACCTATGTGACATGTCAAGATATCTTATTAATGAAAATAATACCAGATATACTAAGCAAATTTCCTAAATTGCATGTAAAGATAAGTGAACTATAGATAGTAGATATAAAAACCATATGTATTCCTGTTAACCCTTTGGGGCCTAGTTCCTAGGCCTTTTGTGTATCCACATGCTCTCGCGCTACCGTCCACAGGATGGATATGGGATGCACAATAAACTAGCCACTTCGGTGGCAAAATCTAATCTCTTGTACAATAATGGTGGGACATGAGACAGATTCCCTGAGTTACTTTTAAGTGACTTTATAATCTCGGTGACTTCCATGGGCTCAGTTGGAGCAAGATAGAAGGAATTTGGGAAATTCCCATCTAGGTAGTCCCCGGCATGGGCATTGGTGCGTGGGATTTTATTGGCGAGATTAGAACCTATGGTTGAGAAGAAGTCGTTTATCTTGTTAGCTGTGTCAGTGGGATGCAGTGGTGTTTCATTAGGTTTAGTTAGGGCAATATTCTTGTTTTTTTTCAGTTTGTGGGTCCCTAGAATCTGAGAGAGTGTTTTAAAGGTCTTTTTTTATATCTCCTCTTGTGTCAGTGAATCTTGGGGTCCAGTCACTGGACCCATTATGTACCTTTGTAATCTTTTGACTACCGCCCACAGGATGGGTATGGGGTGCATAATAAAGATATTAAACTAAAGTGTGTGTGTGTGTGTGTGCGTGTGTTGTGTGTGTGTGTGTGTGTGTGTGTGTGTGTGTCTCAACAATCAATATTTGCACCAATAACTCATTACAGTTGTGACCGGGTGTGGAAGTGTGAATTGCTCATTACACTATAATTTGTTTATGATTGTAGCCATGTGTAAACGTAAGTAACCATTCTTACAGAATTCATTACCTTTGTAACTTGTGAGCTCATTACCTTTGTACCTAGTTCAGCTATCAAAACTTTGGGGGCCCAGTCCCTGGACCCATTACGTACCTCTGTAATCTGTAAATACCTTTGTAACTTGTCATGATTGTGACCAGACCTACCTGGAGTTCATTACCTTTGTAAATTGTGAGTTCATTACCTCTGTAACTTGCTCAGCTATCAAAACTTTGGAGTCCAGTCCTTGGACCAATTATGTACCTCTGTAATCTTTTGACTACCGCCCACAGGATGGGTATGGGGTGCATAATAAACATATTAAACTAACTAGAAGACCAGTACAGAACAATAACACAAAAGACCAGTACAGTACTATAACACAGAATGCCAGTACAGAATAATAACGCAGAAGACCAGAATAGTACAATAACACAGAGTACCAGTAGAGTACAATAACACAGTAGACTAGCACAAAGAATAACACAAAAACGGTACTTTACAATAACGTAGACTAGCAATACCGTTCACTAACACAGAAGACCAGTACAGTACAATAACACAGAATACCAGTACAGTACAGTAGCACACAGGAACAGTTCTGTACAGTTACACAGAGGACCACTACGGTTCAATAACATAGAAGACCAGTACAGGACAATAACACAGTGAAGAAGTACTGAAGTGACTGAAGAAGTAGTTCCTAATATTCCTGTGACTCGTCTGAGTCTTCAACTTCAAATTGTGACCCTATGTTTCTCTGTTCAATAACACAGATCAGTACATTACAGTAACACCGAAGACCAGTACAGTACAGTAACACGGAAGACCAGTACAGTACAATGACACAGAAGACCAGTACAGTACAATAACACAGAAGACCAGTACAGTACAATAACACAGAAGACCAGTACAGTACAATAACACCAAGACCATACAGT
>NC_069448.1:27902518-27920695 GCF_026875155.1 Cherax quadricarinatus
GATCCACCCAGCCTCCTACCCATCCATATGGAGATGCTGTTTCCGCCCCTCCTCCCCAACCAACTTTCTCCCCACCCAGTGGATTTTGAACTGTGCCCCCCACTCAGGGGGTTTGTTTTTTAAACCTTTTTATCCAGGAAAATTTGTAATTCCTCCCACCCAGATCGCACCTTCTCCCCAGCTAAATATAAATTTAGAATTGTTAGTAGTTTTTTATTGCGATAAATGCGAAGGGCGAGATGGAATTTTTTAAAGAAAAATTTCCCCCAAACCTAGTTCAGGGTTTTATGAGGATTCCCCAAAATTTTTTTAACCACCAGCTTCCCCCAAAAATTTTACCCAAACCAGTTTCCCCCGGATGAGGTTTCCCCCTTTTAAATTAAACCCCCCATTTTCCCCCCCGAATTTTAATTTATAACAGATGGGGAAGAAGACGACGACCCTGAAAAAAAAAAAAAAGGGGGCCCACAAAAATTTTCTACAAAAAGAAGAAAAATTACTACTTTGTTTTTAAAGCCCAATGAATTGAGTTTTTTTTCAATAAAATTGTTTTTTGTTTTATTACCAGAAAGGGAAAGGCTGTATAATAAATAATAAAAAAAAAATTTTGTATTAGTTTTTATCCTGAAATGTGTCTTTCTGATGAGAAAATTTTTTCCCCCTATAAAGTAGGTACTATATCCCCTTTTTAAACTTTAATGAACTAAAAGGATCGACAAGTTTAAACCCTGTGTGCGCGTGACGTCACTACTATTCCCCTTTTTAAACTAAAAGGGTCACAAGATTCAACCTGTGTTCGCGGGGTCCTTTTTAGTTCATTTAATTTAAATGAAGGATACTGCCCGGCCGAGTAAACCCCCCTTCTTTTTGACTTTTTTTAAAAACCGTATTAAGCATGCTTACCCCCAGGGGGGGGAAATTTAAAAAAACTTATCCGAGGGATTGGAAAATTTCGAAAACCCCATAGGGGGGAATCCAAAAAACTTAAATCCGAGGGATGGAGAATTTCAAAAAACCCCATGGGGGGGGGGAACCCAAAAACTTGTTTGCCCGAAAAAAATTTGGGGGGAAAAGGAGGGTACCCAAAAATTTGACCCAAAGGGAAATTGGAAAATTAAAAAACCCTGATCCAAGGAGAGGGGAGACTTTGTTTCCGAAAATTTTAAATGGGGGGAAAGGGGAGGGGGGAACCCCAAAAATTTGAAACCGAGGGGATGGAGAGCACAAGAAAATAAATTCCAAAAAAAATTTGAAACCCCATAGGGGAGAAAACCAAAAACCCGGGTCCAAGGGGATCAAAAAAGAAAAAAAATTTCGAGGCGCGGGGGGGTCCGGGAAAGAGCGCAGAAGGCGCCCGGGGGGGGGTCGAAAGGGCGCGGGGGGGCGGGGCCCCGCGGGCGGGCGCGCGGGGGGGGGGCCGGGGGGGGCGGGCGGCGGGGGGCGCGAAGGGGGGGGGGGTCGCGAAAAAGGGGGGGGTCGTGGGGGGGGGGAAATTTGGGTTTGGGGGGTTTTAAGGGGGGAGGTAGTCTCGAGGGGTCCCTGGTCAAAACCGGAAGTAACCCTAGGTGGTTTAAAAGGGGACCCTCCACCCGCTGGTCCCAGACCGGAAGGGATGCCTCAGTGGAAGGCCTAAACCGGAAGGGATGCCTCAGTGGAAGGCCTAAACCGGAGGGATGCCTCAGTGAAGGCCTAAACCGGAAGGGATGCTCAGTGGAAGGCCAAAACCGGAAGGGATGCCTCAGGGAAGGCCTAAACCGGAAGGGATCCTCAGTGAAGGGCCCTAAACCGGAAGGGATGCCTCAGTGGGAAAAATCCACTACTTTATATATATTTTATATATATATATATAATAATTAATATATAAAATATATATATATATATATATATATATATAATATATATAATATATATAATATTATATATATATATAATTTATATATATATATATGATGATATATATAGATGAACCTTTGAAATCACATGATTGTTCATCAAATAGCGCTGATGATATCTCCTTTATGGGAACTGTATAT
The DNA here is from genome assembly GCF_026875155.1 of Cherax quadricarinatus. Classification (NCBI taxonomy): domain Eukaryota; kingdom Metazoa; phylum Arthropoda; class Malacostraca; order Decapoda; family Parastacidae; genus Cherax; species Cherax quadricarinatus. Next base: position 27,904,552 of record NC_069448.1, read on the forward strand.
TTCATTCTGTGCATTTCCTTCTTCGAAATATTACTTAAATGGTCAGTAGACTAAATGAATGAGTGGCAGGCAACATACACTGAGAACTCTGTCTTATTTTGTAAGTTGGTCTTACTTCTTTACAAGAACAGTTTTCATGCTCATTTCCTTATTATTTATCTTGGACATTTTTTGGTTATGCTTTACTAATTCTCCATATTTGTTTGAATCACTTCTATGGGCTCCAATTTAGGTTTGACGGACTTTACAGAAAGTTTTCGTGCCATCATTTTCACATCAGTAAACCACTTTAGAAAACAGAGAGATTTTGCTCTAGAGTCTTGAACAATCCTCGTATATAAACCCTCTTTAATCACTTAGTGAGTGAGTGAATGTAATGTTCCTTACGCCAATCTTCTCCACTGTTAAATAATCGAAGTACAAACGGCGCTCGCGTTGAGTCAAATGTCCGATTTATGCCTGCTGGAGGCAGTCATGTACTTAAATTGGAATGGATGTTAACAGAATACTAAATATTTTGCAGTTAGTACCTCTAAATCAGGAATTTGTCTGTTCACATTGCATAAGTATATTCGTATTCCAAATGTATTTTAATAAATGCAAAACATTGCAAGTAGCGCAGTCCAAATTTAGTAGAGAAGGAACAGCGACAGTAGCCCAATTTGCTACTTGTAACTCAATCTGGCAACACTGAAAGATGGAATTACCGAGACGTAATTGTGGTATTTTATGAAAGAGAACCTCGCTAAATACATGTTCCCCAGACGTTAACAGGCAATTACAACCGTTAAGATAAACTCTTTACTGTTCACAGTGTAACTCAATAGGTACAAGTGTGCAATACTTAATATAATGGTCATCGAGCAAGGCCTACTTCACATTATGGTGTTTTATGCTTCGCACAATATGGCTCAATATCCAGACTTTGGAACAGAACTTCTCCAGGCTGAGGGACTGACAACCTCAAATCTACGACTTCAAGGGTGATGGACTGATTACATCGTCTTCACATCTCTACTGCTCCTGCCTACTTTCTGTACTCGACTGAAGAAGCCTACTGTGTAGGCATAACGTTTCGGAAAAAAGTTGCCTACGATCCTGCCTTCTGACAAGACGACTGAGATGCCATGACACAGAGGCCCTAGAGCGAGCTTGACAAAGAGAGCAGATGGTGGATGGCTGGAAGGTGTAATATTTGAGAGCACCACGTGATGCTTTCCTATAAATTAAATATATGTTAATTTTAATACGTGCCAATTTTTAAATTAGTCTGTCTACAAGTAATTCAAACATAGCTTTGTAAATATCTAAGAAGGTAACCCAGAATTGGAATCTTTAATAAGTTGCCTTGTTATTTAGACCCGATGGGGTACCTTGAAGAGGGTGACTGACTTTGTTTTTTTCTCCCTCCAACATTCTGATCTTATTTTGCTCATGAGTCGAAAACGACTCATCTTGGATGAGTTTTCAAATTTTCAACAGGTGTTTAGTAATGAGTACCAAATTCTTGAAGTAAAGGGCATGTTTATGAGCTCTATGACCAATGTTGTTGAACCCAGTCAAAGCATCATGGAATGGCCCGAAAACTACTATAATCCTCAGTGGCATACCTTGACGTTCAAAAAAGGTACCAAAAATAACACTAAAGCAGAGAGTGAAACTCAGATTTAACAATATAATATGCGGTGTGAAATGTTTATCTCCTTTAAATCGCCTAAAATAAATTTCAGTTTAGCTCTTCTGAACCACTGATCATCTTAGTGTCAGGACAGTACCTATTAAGTTCCGTCTGCATGCAGGTATATTAACTGGTGTAGTAAAATAAAAAAAAATCTTGGAATCATTGGAATCCATGCCAGAACCGGAGACCAACGCTTCTGATTGGCTTCAGTTTTCACCAATGGTGTGGTTTCCTGATCACAAGGGTCATGTTGCCATTGGCTGCATAAGCCCCAGTTCGCCAATTTTATTGAAGAGGACATTTATTTTCATTTAGTAACTAATGAATACTTCTAATTGGCTTCATAATATTATTGACAACGTAGAAGGTGCAACGAGAAGGTGAAAAACTGCAATTTTTCTGAAATAATGAAAAAAAGTCGAATCGCTGGAGTCAAATTAATTACTAGAGAACGTCTTTTCTGGTCGACTTCAAGATTTCGCTATTTGTGACCTTCAGTAAAACAAACCAAATTTTGCATTTCTGGTGAAAACAATAAAATGTTAAAAGATGACCAAGATGTTGTGGTCGGAGACAATTGCAAAGTTGCACTCCAAGGAAAAGAAATTAACGAATGCATTTAAAAACTAGATATTCTGGACATTGTTTGTCAGCAATTTTATAAACATGATTTAGCTTCAGCTGTTTTACTCTGTCTTCAACATTCAGCATATCCAACTGCTGTAATTCATCCTGGCCTACATGTTCTCTTGGTCCCAGCCCCAGGATGAATCTTACGATTTTGTTCTGGGTGATTTGCAGTCTATCTTTCAGTTTTTTTTTTTTTTTGTCGAGGCAGAGTACCATGAAGACCATGCGTAATCCATATGACATTTTATACGGGCTAGACATAGGGTCCTGCGAGCCTCAGTAGGTAGACACTGTGCTTGTCTATACAGGAACTTCAGGCTGGCATTCGCTTTCTTTACTACACTGTTCCCTATCAATTCTCCTGACATGTATGGGTCAAAGGGGATTCCCAGATATTTTACTGATGAAACCAAAGTGATGGACTCCCCATTACACTGGACATTAAAATTATTTACCCTTCTCAGTTTATGTTTCGTGCCAAAGAGAATGGCTTCAGTTTTCCCTAGGTGTAATGATAGTTTGTCTACTAACCATTTGCTGCAGGACTCCAGTTCCAGTGTTAATACATTAGCTATATCTTGTGGGTCTTTACCTGACAACTAACAGAGCATTGTCATCTGCATACAGTAGAGTTGTACTTGACACTGATAGGCATGTCATTGACATAACATAAGAATAATAAGGGACCCACAATACAACATTGGGGAACCCCACATGCTATCGGCAGGGTTCTGAATCCGGTTTGTTGATTTTGACAATTGTGTCTCCTGTTGCTAAGTAGGACTTAAACCTGTCTACATAACCTATACAGATAGCTTGAAGTTTCTTAACATAATATACTGATGGTAGATCAGTGTCGAAGCCCCTTTGGCAGGTCTAAATGGTTAAACCATACCTATGAGGTTCCCCTTTGACATTTCAGTTCTCAGTAATCCATCAGATTAATTAGGTAAGTGTCGGTTGAGTAAGATCTTCTAAAAGCCTGATTGATAGCTATGTGAGAATGTTTTGTTGTATTAAGGTACTTAACTACTTGAACAGTCACCAACCCTCTCTAGAATTTGGATATTATACTTAGTATACTAACAGTCTATAGTTGCTGACATCAGACCTACTATTTTTCTTGAAGACAGGAGAACTCTGGCCTCCTTGAACCCCTCCGTTTATGTATTAGTGGTGATGACAGATTTATTATGTGAGTCAATAGGGATTGACAATTCATAAGCACCATCTTTTAGGAACTTAGACGGGGGGATGTTATCCGGGCCAGTGCTCTTAGATGGGTTTAACCTGCTTAGTTATTTTTGAATAAAGTCCATGAGATATCACTTACAAATTGAACAACTGTTTGGGGTTACCCCTTTATTGCATAGTAGGTTTGAAACTAATCAGGGTCCTGTGTTAAAGGTATTTGATGCAGCTGGTAGTTTATTACTTACTAGTGTTGATTGCAACAGTTTTGTGTACTACGAATTAAAGCAATTTGCCACCTTAGATGGTCGTGGAAACATACCTCATTACGATAGTGAGTACTATTTAGACCTATCACTGGTTTATAGTTGTTGCCCTAGAGCATTCTGGGTTATCTTATACTCCTTCAATTTTTGAGCCAATGTGCTTTTGCCTTTGCTCCATGTATAATCTCTGCACTCTGTTCCTCACATTTGGAATTCATTTAAGTGCTGCATATCCTGTCGTTTGCTTTAAATCTTTTATAGAAAGCTGGTACTCTGAATTTTCATATTATCTATATCTCAGTAATCATCCAGGGTACAGTTCTTCCGTTTAATCCTAACCTCTTTAACTGGTGTAATATTATCAAGGATGGTAGTGAACATAGCTTTGAAATTTTTCCCAGCATCGTTTACGTCCGTGCGAACCTTTATGTCTGTACAGTCCACAATTGTTAGCCTATTTACCCGTGTTTCCTTACTGTAGTTTCTAGTTGACCTGCATTTTTTTTTGTCCTGTGTAGGCCTATCCTATCATACCCTAGTGATTTTCCTGTGCATAGATGATAAATGATCACTAAGGCGTTAATGACGCCTGAAACTGACCATGTGTCTCAGAGCGGTTACAAAGTAATGTGGACAGATTAGGGTAGCTTGAAACTGTAAATGATATCCGGTTGTAGTAATTAGTGAGTGAACTATTTAAACCAAGATTTTTCTTAACCTTTTGCCAGCAAGCACCGTTATTTTGCTGCTGAAAACAGATATTGAAGTCTCCCGTATTATTTGTCTCGCAATTGTTTTCATGTTCGGACAATACTACTGCTGAAAAGTCTTCGAAGAACTGGTCCTGGGTGGGAAGGCGGTAACTAGTTCCCTACTAAGAATGGGTTTATCCTTGGGAAGCAGCAACTTCAAACCAAAGAATCTCCAGTTTTATTGTTTTTTAAATCATGTCTTGGGTGTTAAGCTAAGAGTCATTTCTAATGTAGGCACATACCCCACCACCCTTTCTGTTCCTGTGCTAAGCGTTTTAGATATTGTAACTCTTCTATTTTGACCTCGTCGTCAGTCCCACCGTATCATCCACAGGATTCATGATTTATAACTGCAGCCTCTAATTTGTGTTATTCTAAATCCTAAATCTCTCCAATTTTTAGAAGAAGTTATCTGCATTGACATGAATAAAGTGAAGGCCTGTTTTTAGAAAACAATTATAATTGCTTCAATATATGGCAATGGGCATTTGTATTAAAATTAGGTAAATCATTGGTCACACTGCTAAAGGTAACGAGTGGCCAAAGTGCATTGTTACACACAAAATTAATTCTGGCACGTTACTATAATTGTAACAAACATCCAGCATGCACCCACACCTTACACAATTTAACATAAGGTGTCTTTTCTGTTTTTTCCTGCGTACTTTAGTACAGTGTATGCTCCTGTTTGGTGGTGTTTGAATAATAATGGCTGGTATTTGTTCTCACATTGACTCTATGGTATGCATTACATATGGAGTTAAGGTTTATCATTCTAGCTACTAACCGTCAGTATCACCGTCTATTATCCTGTCTGTTTTGCCTCAGCACAATAGTTTGAGGTCCTGATTAATTTGGATAGTCACCACTTTAAGAGCGCTACAATAAGAGCTGTGTGCCACTGTTTTTGTTTGGGTATGCGAGTGTTGCCAATACCTTGCGGCGATAGTGACATTTTATTTTTCTGGTAAAATGCAACTGTTGGGCTTTTAACTGTCCAGGTGGCCTATTACTCCATTCGCCTTTTCCAGCCCTCGACCCATGATCGATTTCTATTTTCATGGAATTGGCAGAAAAGATAAATTAAATATGGCATCCTGTTTACCCCCCTAATGCCTCCATTTTCACTCTTTCTCTCTTTAATCATATACAACAATATTTATTTCTCTTTCCAGTTACCTGGCAAACACCTAGTCTATGCTTTAGCAATCACCCACCACTGAATAACTAGTAAATTTTCTTTTCAAATCCCTCTTCCCTGCTCACTTTTTTCCCCTTAACTTCACAAACCCTTCAGTTAACCCCTTATTTCACACTCCCCCTTGCCCGCCTCACTTCACAGTCCGGTTTTCACCTATAACTTTCTAACTTCTTTCCATTCAGGTAGGACCAGAAAGGTTTTAATCAATGGGTTTTATCCGTCAATTCCCCCTCATTCCAATTATCGCGGGTTGTGTCGTGTTGTTGACAGCCGGCCTGGTCTTGCTGACTCAGCCATTTTTAAAAAGCACTGAGTGGAATAAACGGCACCTGCAAGCTGACTTTCCATGAGGTTTAAGATAGAATTGGCATTTCCCGCCTATGATTCCTCACTATACACTAGTCAGTGCATATGTAGTCAGTTACTACTAAAACAATAAACCTTGGCTGATTAACTATTCATCACTTCTTCCCACGACTAGCACAGAGATAACGTCCTTATATCCCTGAGTTTTGTATTGTAGAGTCTCCTGTGTTTCCTCTCGTCATCACTGTAGTGGTGATATGAATGGTGGTATCAGAAATAATGCTACTGTCAGTTTTAAAAAAAACAGAGGAACGTCAGTAAAGATGATAACTTCACTTCGCTAAGTTGTACATCTGCAGAAGTTGGTGTTTGGATTGCCGGTCCAGCATGTTTAAATGCACAATTCTTTTCGCCTCGTTTTGGCACTGAAGGAAAAAGTCATACAGACCGCTGTACCAGTTATGAGCTACTTGGTCACCTGTTTGGCAGCCAAACAGTGCAGGCGCACAGCTGCCCTGCTACGATTCGCTCTTTTTAAAAATGCTCTTTGAACAAATGTAGCAATTAGGCACACCTACATTATAAAAACATACAGCATAATTATTGGGAAATTTATTTTACCACAATTACCCGTGTACTCTACACTCCTCTCGTGAGGCCTGGCTGTTGTCACTGTTACTGTGTCACCTTCTAAGATAACTGCTTTAATGTTACCAAGTTTTTGTATGTACCTAAATCATCGACCAGGTTTTTGTCAAGAACAGTTCACCTATTAACATAAAAATAATTATAATATAATAAATAATAAAATAATATTAAAAATAATAATAATAATAATAATAATAATAATAAAATAAATAAAACAATAATAAAATAATAACAATAATAATAATAATAAAATAATAAAATAATACAAATAATAATAATAATAATAAAATAAAAATAGATAACAACAATAATAATAATAACAATAATAATAATAACAATAATAATAATAACAATAATAAAAATAAATAATAATAATAATAATAAATACTCATTCTGTCATCCGTTCTGTTCTTGATGGTATACCATTAAATTCATTTAAAACTTTATATGATCACAACACATATAACAGAGAAAAGAATATATACACAATTTACAAAAAAGACAAATCATAATACTCTGAGATATATTTAAAAGAGCTCCTAATTTTTTGTTCCCATCTAACAGCCAATAACATGTTCCCATCAATTTATAAACTAAACACCTAAACATATATGAACACACTAATGCATAAGTGCAACTTAATTCGTAAATATTGGTATTTTATACCTGGCGTTAAATTTGAATGTTTCCATCAATGGGAGAACTATTTTCAAACATGGACGGCGGATTAACATTTCCCGGGAAAAGTTCTTATCCTGAAGATAATTCTTAGGTGTTACTTAAACGATCAGATTTGATGCCAACCACATATGTTGCGCCTCAGAATCTATTGTTGAATTTTTCAGCGCTGTCATTATGGACAGGTGGATATCTTTTTCCTGGGAAGAAGTTTCTTTGCCCTCGAAGACAATCTGCGTTGTAAGTTTCAAGATCCACTTGATCACAACGACTGAGTTGCAAACCCTGGGAACAGGGTGATTATTTGCACCGCCTTCCATTTATTCTGTCTGGTTATTGTCACGGGATGATATGGGTAGGACGACACAGTTATATAAGTTTTACTTTTCACTGTTTGGCAGCCAAACAGTGCCAAGCAAGATGTAAAATGTTGCTTCAGTAGAATCTGGAAGAGTTGGGCGCTTACTGTGGTCATGATCCACTGCCAAGTTGAGCATATTTGCAACATTGGGTTTCGCTGAGAAGCATGCCAGATGGAAGGTTGAAACTTCCACTTAATTGCCATAAGAGTTTATTTCCAAAAGAGTAAACGTCTGAGGCAAAGTACTTTGGGTGGTCTCTGAAGGATCTCGGGGCAATCCATGGATAAGTCTAGGGTCTCCGACATAAAAATGTTTTCGCATTTCTGCAACTCAAGCCAAAATCTATATGCTCACTTTTGGATCGTATGGTAAATTTTCAAACATTACATTGGCTACACTTTTAAGTCATTATGAATGAAGATATGCATCGTGAAATATCTCAGCTAGCACCTCCAATCTTGTAGCCGACCTCCAAGAGGTTAATCCGATTATCATTCAAAACATCCATTATGACTGTGAGCCTTTAAACTCCATGATCAGGCAGGTGGATCTTAACATGCCAAACACTTTTGGAGAGCCTCCCACTTCCACAAGAGAACAAGTCAGAATATTTGTTTCACGTAAGTGACCCATAATTACTACTTGATTTGGTAATTTAAAGAGCTGCTGGTTGACCTTGCCAGTTGATGACAACGACCGTCACCATAGTTCCACCCCCCCCTGAACCCAAAACTTTATGTTCTGGAACCCACAAATAGTAAGTATCTGGAGCCAAAATCATCCATGTGATCTTATGGTGAAATATTTTCACACATAACAGATTAGATTTTATCCTCTTATATTCAGTCAAAGTGATCAAGTAAACTTTGTATATTTTCGCGGTGTTAGAAAGAAGTGAACTTGCTCCAGGGAATTTATACTTTTAATATTAGTATTCTTATTATTAAAGATTCGCCTGTGTTCTCCCGCCCAGCCTTTCCAAGTATGGTCCTACTGCTTACAGATCTTATAAAATAATCATACCCACTAAAAATAGTTAAAGTTAGAATAGTGAGAATAGTGTGCCATAGGCAGTGATAAAGGGGCTTTTTTTAGGTGCCATTTGTGGTGATATAGTGGTACCAGTAGTGATATTAAGTGTAGTAAAAGTAGTGATATTAAGTGTAAACTAGAGTGGTATTAAGTGTATTTGCCATAGTGATATTAATTATCGTGCCAGTAGTGTGTAAGTGTAGTACCAGTAATGATATTAAGTGTAGTACCAGTATGGTATTAAAGTGTAGTGAGAGATAGTGTAATTAAGTGTAGTACCAGTATGACATAAGTGGAGTAACAGTAAGTGATATTAAGTTAGTACCAGTAGTGACGTTAAGTGTATGAATCAGGTAGTGATAGTAAGTGTAGTTCCAGTCGTGATATTAAGTGTAGTTACCGTAGCGGTATAAAGTGTAGTGATAGTAGTGATATTAGGTGACGTACCAGTAAGTGGCATTAAGTGTACTACTGTAGTGAATTAAGTGTAGTAACAGGTAGTGATGTTAAGGTAGTACCAAAGTTGGTTATTATGTGTAGTGCCAGGATTGTATTAATTGCAGTGCCCAGTAGGGGTATTAAGTGGTAGTGTCAATAGTAAGTTAAGTGTAATCAACCAGTAGTGATATAAATGTAGTAACAGATTTGATATTAGTGTAGTACAATAGTGGTATTAAGTGTAATACCAATGTGTAATTGTAATACCATTGTGATACTAATGTAGTAACATAGTGGATATAATGTTAGTAACAGTAGTGTTATTTAAGTGTAATACCAGTAGTGGCATAACGTGGAGTACAAGTAGTAATATTTAAGTGTAGTACAAGTAGTAATAATAAAGTTGTAGTGAGAGTAGTGATATGTAATGTAGTACCAGTGAGTGACATTATGTAGTAAACAGTAGTGACATTAAGTGTAGTAACATTAGTGAACATTAATGTAGTAACATTAGTGGACATTAAGTGTAGTCACAGTAGTGTTATTAAGTGTAGTACCAGTATGACATAATTGTATATCAGTAGTGATTTAAGTGTATTATCAGTAGTGATATTAATTTAGTAACAGTAGTGATATTAAGTGTATTACCATAGTGATATTAAGTGTATAACAGTAGTGATAGTGAGTACCAATAGTGATAGTAAGTGTAGTACGAGTAGTGATAATTAAGTGTAGTAACAGTAGTGATAGTGGTAGTAACAGTAGTGATATTTAGTGGTAGTACCAGTAAGTGATATTAAGTGTATTAACCATTAGTGATATTAAGTGTAGTAACCATAGTGATAATATAGAGTGGTAGTAACCAGTAGTGATAGAAAGTGTAAACCAGTACGTGATATTAAGGTGGTAGTAACCAGTAGTGATATAAATGTAGTATCAGTAGTGGCTATTAAGTGTAGTATCCATTAGTGATATTAAGTGTAGTACCAGTAGTGTAATTAAGTGTAGTTACCATTAGTGATATTATAAGTGTAGTACCAGTAAGTGGATATTAAGTGTGATTACCAGTAGTGATAGTAAGTGTAGTACAGTAGTGATATTAGTGTAGTATCAGTAGTGATATTACGTGTAGTACCATTATTGATATTAAGTGTAGTACAGTAGTGATATAATTGTAGTACCAGAAGTGATATAAGTGTAGTAGCCAGTAGGAAATTAAGTGTAGTACATAGTGATATTAAGTGTAGTACCAGTAAGTGATAATAAGTGGTAGTAACAATAGTGATATTTAAGTGTAGTAACAGTAAGTGATAATTAAGTTTAGTAACCAGTAGTGATATTAAGTGAGTACCATTAGTGAATTAAAGGAGTTTACCAGTAGTGATATTAAGTGTATGTACCAGTAGTGATATTAAGTTTAGTACCAGTAGTGATATTAAGTGTAGTACCAGTAGTGATATAAGTGTAGTACCGTAGTGATATTAAGGTAGTATCATAGTGATTATGAAGTTAGTACCAGTAGTGACATAATGTGTAGTAACAGTATTGATATTGTAGAACAGTAGTGATATTTAAGTGTATTACCAGTAGTGATATTAATGTATACCATAGTGATATTAAGTGTAGTATCAGTATGGGATATTAAGTGTAGTACCGAGTAGTGACATTAAGTGTAGTAAAACAGAAGTGGAAATAAGTGTAGTACCCAGTAAGTGAATATTAGTGTATAACAGATAGTGAATTAAGTGTATATCAGTAGGATATTAAGTTTAGTACCAGTAGTGATATTAAGTGTAGTACCAGTAGTGGACAATAATTGTAAGTACAGGTAGTGATATTAAGTTTAGTACCAGTAGTGATATTAAGTGTAGTACCAGTATAGTATTAAGTGTAGTACCAGTAAGTGATCTTAAGTGTAGTACCAGTAGTAGTATTACGTGTAGTGAGCCAGTTGTGATATTAAGAGTAGTGCAAAGTAGTGTGTAAAGCGTAGTGCCAATAGTTGTATTTTAAGTGTAGTGCCAGTAGGTGGTATAAGTGTAGTTCCCGTAGTGTATTAAATGTGGTTTCCAGTAGTGGTATTAATGTATAGTACCATAATGAGTATTTAATGTAGTACCAATAGTGGTATTACGTGTAGTACCAGTAGTGATATTAAGTGTAGTACCAGTAGTGAATTAAGTGTAGTACCAGTAGTGAAATTAAGTTTAGTACCAGTAGTGATATTAATGAGTAGTACCAGTAGTGATATTAAGTGTAGTACCAATAGTGATAATAAGTTTGTAATACCAGTAGTGATAATTAAGTGTAGTACCAGTCGGCATTAATTGTAGCACCAGTAGTGATATTAAGTGTAGTACCAGAGTGATATTAAGTGTAGTACCAGTAGTGATATTAAGTGAAGTACCAGGAGTGAAATTAAGTGTATACCAGTAGTGATATAAAGTTAGTACCAGTAGTGATAAACATGTAGTACCTATTGGAATTAAGTGTAGTAACAGAATGATATTAAGTGTAGGTACCAGTAGGTGGTATTAAAATGATAGTGTCCATAGAGAAATTAATGTATGCGAGTAGTGGATGCTAAGTGTAGTACCAGTAGTGGATATTAAGTTTAATTACCAGTAATGGTAATAAGTGTATTCCAGTAGTGGTAATTTAGTGAAGTGCCAGAGTGGTGTAAGTGTAATACGCAGCTAGTGATATAACACAGTCACCAGGTACTAAGATTAGTGTAGGTCAGGCACTACGCCGGCTGCTGTGGTGGCTGGTTGAGTGTTGGGTGGTCCAGCCAGAAGTATTTGATCCAGATAGTCTGATACATGTTTGAGGTGAGGTCATCTTCAAGTAACTTTATAGACGGTCACTCTGACAGCCAGCGGGTGATGGTCCCAGAAGCCGGGTGGAACACATGCATCCCATAAACTGGTGACAGACCAGGCAGCAATACAGCAACTGGGTGAATTGAGTTACAGCAGGTGGGTAACTGGCAACTTCTCTTTCCTCTTAAATATACGTTTTGGCCAATAATTGTTTTTCCCCAGAAAGGTTCCCCCCCCCCCCCACCCCCCCTCGCCCACACACTCACGCCTCCTCCCACCACAAATCCTCAGAGTATCAACACTCCCAACACCTCTACCAAATATAATTAAAGTTTCAAGCACAATAAAGAAATTTTAAGAAAGACCACAAGACACAAAAAAAATATCAAGAGGAAGACGGAGACCCGCGCCACACAACGGGATCAACTAAGTTCAACTAGGGTCAACTAGGTCAACTAGGGCAAGTTACGGTCAACAGAAAATTTTCCACTATACCTTATTCACTTTTTATCAGATAGCACATACAAATATTTAATTCAACATTAGCCACGAGAAAAAAAAAATGCTAGCCATAACAGTGTGAACAAATCACATACTTCCGCGACATCAAAATTCACAATGAGCTGACTTTAGACTAAAACAATAATAAAATCACTAAACCAATACCGCTTAGACATCAGAGTGAGTGTGTATATATGGATGTAAAATGTATAATATGTACATAATACGTTTGTGTTATTACCCACTTCAAGGAGGTGATCAATTCAGTACAGTTAACATAATAATATATTAATAATAATAATAATAATAATCAAAATAATAATAATAATACTAATAATAATAATAATCATAATAATATAAAAATAAAAATAATAATAATAACTGACGGGTCACCTTGATTGTTACTGAAGGCAGTTTCTTAGAAACACAAGTAACTAAACAAAGGCAACGTCCCATAAGGTGATACTACTTGCAACACGTTTCCCAGGAGAAATTTACTGTAACATAGTGCTGTGTTAGTTTATGAAGTCAACATCCAGACTAAGTGATTGGAAGAACACAGTATCAACAGACCTGAGAGAGATTGGACGTGTGACACCAAGCTCACAGAGTCTGACAGTACATCATATATCTGATGAGATTTTTACCAGGGGCCGTTCCTCCTATCTTTCTGCCTCCTCACCTTCCCCTCTTGAAGACAACCAGCTGTTTCACTTCATAGTCCATCATTACCCCACTCACCCATAATATATTCCTATTCACTAACCCTGTTCCATTTTGAAAATCATTAGCCGTTCCCACTTTCTCCTGATCGTCTACACTCTCACAGCGATACATGTTCGCGCAAGTGTGACAAGAAGTCAACAATGTATAGAAACCAAAAAAAAAACACAAAAGGAAACTATGGCTCAATGGACTTTGCTAGTAACCAAAACTTAAAATGGAAAGGGGCAGAGTGTTTTTTCTGTAGATACTCTACAATATTAAACAAATAGATGCAGGTTCTACTTCTCAGGAGGAAAATAAGAAACTGAAAATTTGCCTGGATAATAACAAGTGAATGTAGGTGGATTGGGGTTAGTGAAGGAAAATAGGTTACCAGTAGTGAGGAGCAGATTGGCAGCCGTTACAAGGGGTAGATGTTTCCAGTACTGAATAAATATGAAATAAGAACATAAGAATGGAAGGAGCACTGCAACAGGCCTACTGACCGCATGTGGAGCAGGTCCACGTCCTCCCCTCCCGGATTACCATGACCCCACCCCATCGGTCAACCTCCTCTCAAGGAATGAGCACTGCAACCAGCCAGCAGCACAAGCTAGTCAGTCCAACTCACACCCCACTCCACACCCACTCATGTATTTATCTAACCTTTTTAAAACTACACAACGTTTTAAGCCTATCTTCAATAACTGTACTCAGGAGTATTGCTTCCACTTATCCACAACTCTTTACCAAACCAGTGTGAAACGGGGGTTGTGTATTCATAGAGAAGATAGGAAATCGCTTCTCTGTTTCCCCAGAACGCATTGTACGTCACAATGGTCAATTGAGAATAAAAGTACCATTAACTCAATACCCTTGAGGGCGGTGGCTCCACAGGTAAGATATATTGACCGAACTTTCTGTAAGGAAGGTGAGAGAAAACGGTGTTTTCTTAGGATGTGGTGTTGGTGACAGTCAACAGATTTGTATAATATCATGTCAGGAAATGGGAACAAACCCATTTATCTGCTTCATTGCCGGAGACAACAATGTTGGGGAAGGGAAGGCAACAGGATTTACTAGATAAGTCCAGGATAGCTAAAGGGGGGGACGTATGTAGCAATGAATGTATGTCCGTGAATATTGGTGCAAATTGCTGGCTAGGCAGGTGCTGCAAAGAACTTGCGGATCACACTTAATGACAAATGGTCAAATTTTATGTATGCAGGAGATCCGGGCGCATCCTCTGAGGCTCGTGATAGCCTATCTTTGTCGAGGAGCCGTTGCTGAGTACTTTATGGACTTAAAATTTGATATAGAGCCGTTGCTGAGTTGTTCAGGACTTTAAACTGATAGACGATAGAGATATGAGTGTGTGGGAAACAATTAGTTTCCAGAACGAGGGAAGAAAGCGGCAAAAATTGCCAGAATACCTCAAGAATATGTTCAAAAGACATTGTTAATCATAAAGTTATTAAATGCAATGGAACTGGTCAACAAACAGAGACAGTAGAGGGTAGCGAGTGACTAACTCCCTTAAGCTTTACTATATTAATAGTAGGAGAGTAAGAAATAAGTTGATGAGCTAAGATTAATTACATAAGCAGAAAGCATAGATTATTATTGTTATAACAGAAAACCTGGTTCAACCTGAAAGAAAGAGAAATGCCTTCTGAATGCCACATACATAGGATTAATAGGGAGGGAGGTGGAATGGCGATGTTTGTCAGAGATATAAAATCAGAAGAGACGAGCATTGAATCTCTTTCGCTATAGTCTGGAGGGTCGTCAAAAACTAATCTTGGCTAACAAATCTTGATAGTTAACTCGGTAATCTTCTATGGGACGAAATTCATAAGGCATGTAAATACGAAAATGTTGTGTTAGTGAGAGATTTTTAACATAGGCAAATTAATTGAAGTAATTTGACAGAAAATTTTGAGTCTAGTGACTTTCTTGATACTATCCAGGATTGCTATTTTAAACATTTTGTAACAGAACCAACTAGAGGAAACATCCTGCTTGCCAACAAGTAATAATTAATTAGCTTAATGATGAGCTTGGGGAAAGCGATCACAAATCACTCACTTTCGATATATCATGGAATTACCTTAATAACTACTACTGCTTGGCCGATTTCATGGGCCTGAGAAATTACCTGGGTGTTTTGAACTGGTGTGACCTGACCTGTCTTTATCATGTAGGTTATTGTTCAAAGCATAGTTCAATCTTCCCAGGTTACTTATGTTCCAAATAGGGAAATTATATGAAGCATAAAAATCCTAAATAGGTCGTAAAAGAGACATGTGCAGATTAGGGAAGAGGGGCATTTAAGACATTAATATATTCAATTAAAAATAAAAATAAAAAATATAATAAGAAAAGCCAAAATGGATTATGAAGTTTTAAAGTCACAAGGTAATCGAAGATTAACCCAAAAAAGGTTTCTTTCAGGTCTATAGGAATAAGATTAGGGGCAAAATAGGCCTATTTAAAAGCTGCTCGGGTCAGCACACTGACATTGACAAAGAAATGTGTTCATTTTTAACACTTATTTCTTCTCGGTTTTTACGAAGAAAGATACTAGAGAAGTCCAGGAAATAAAACAAAATATGTAGATAGGGACGAAAATAAGTTGTGTACGATCAAAGTTACTAGTGACATGATTCTCAGACAAACTGATGTCTTTAAGACATCAGTTTGATGAACTATTTACACGGGTTATAAAGTAATGTGAAGAGAAACTTAACAAAACCATTGGCTGATTTTTTAACATAACGCTATAAACTGCCATAGTGCCAGATAATTGAAAAATGGCAGATGTGGTACCTATCTACAAAGCAGGAGACAGGTCTTTAGATTCGAATTATGAACCAATAAGCCTAACTTCTATTGTGGGAAAATTGATGGAATCAATTTAAATTCCGGGGC
>NC_069448.1:27921195-27954438 GCF_026875155.1 Cherax quadricarinatus
GGGGGCGGGCGCCGGGCGGGGGGCGCGGGCGCGACGGCGTCGCGAAGGGGGGGGGGTCGCGAAGGGGGGGTCGTGGGTGGGGGTATTTGGTTGGGGGTCAAGGTGAGGAAATTTCTCGAGGCGAGGTCATGGTCAAAAGGGAAAGTAACACCTAGGTGTGAAAAGGGAAAACCTCCAGCTGTGTTAGACCGGAAGGATGCTCAGTGGAAGGCCTAACGGAAGGATGCTCAGTGGAAGGCCTAAACCGGAAGGAATGCCTAGTGGAAGGCCAAAACCCGGGAAGGGAGCCTCATGGAAGGCCTAACCGGAAGGGATCCTCTGGAAGGCCTAACCGGAAGGGATGCCTCAGTGGAAGGCCTAAACGGAAGGGAATCCCTCAGTGGAAAATCCACTACTTTTTTTTTATATTTATTTAATATTATATATTTTATTTAATATATTTTATATTTATATATATATATATATAGATATTATATATATATAATTTTATATATAATATTATATATTTATATATGATATTTTATAATGAACCTTTGAAATCACATGATTGTTTCAAATAGCGCTGATGATATCCTCCTTTATGGGAAATGTATATTCATTCTGTGCATTTCCTTCTTCGAAATATTCGTAAATGGTCAGTAGACTAAATGATGAGTGGCAGGCAACATACATGAACTTGTTATTTTGTAAGTTGGTTCTTACTTCTTACAAGAACAGTTTTCATGTTCTTTTCCCTTTAAATTAATTTATCTTGACATTTTTGGTTATGTTTTTATAATTCCCCATATTTGTTGAATCACTTCTATGGGCTCCAATTTAGGTTTGACGGACTTTACAGAAAGTTCGTGCCATCATTTTACATCATAAACCACTTAGAAAACAGAGGTTTTGCTGAGTCTTGAAAAATCCTCGTATATAAACCCTCTTTAATCACTTGTGAGTTAGAATGTAATGTTCCTTCGCAACTTCTCCACTGTTAAATAACGAAGTACAAACGCGCTCGCGTGAGTCAAATGTCCGATTATGCTGCTGGAGGCAGTCATGTAACTTAAATTGGAATGGATTTAAAACAGAATAAAATATTTTGCAGTTAGTACTTAAAACAGGAATTTGTCTGTTAAAAATGCATAAGTAAATCGTTTCAAATGTATTTTAATAAATGCAAACATTGCAAGTGCGCATCCAAATTAAAGTAAGAAGGAACAGCGAATACCCAATTGCACTTAAATCAATCTGGCAACACTGAAAGATGGAATTACGAACGTAATGTGTATTTTATGAAGAGAACCCTAAAACATGTTCCCCAGACGTTAACAGGCAATTACAACCTTAAGATAAATCTTTACTTTCACAGTGTAACTCAATAGGTACAAGTGTGCAATACTTAATATAATGGTCATCGAGCAAGGCTACTTCACATTATGGTGTTTTATGCTTCGCACAATATGGCTCAATACCCAGACTTTGGAACAAAAATTTCCCTCCAGGCTGAGGGACTGACAACCTCAAATCTACGACTTCAAGGGTGATGGACTGATTACATCGTCTTCACATTTCTACTGCTCCTGCCTACTTTCTGTACTCGACTAAAGAAGCCTACTGTGTGGGCATAACGTTTGGGAAAAAAAAAAGTTGCCTACGATCCTGCCTTTGAAAAGACGACTGAGATGCCATGACACAGAGGCCTAGAGCGAGCTTGACAAAGAGAGCAGATGGTGGATGGCTGGAAGGTGTAATATTTGGGGAGCAACCACGTGATGCTTTCCTATAAATTAAATATATGTTAATTTTAATACGTGCCAATTTTTAAATTAGTCTGTCTACAAGTAATTCAAACATAGCTTTGTAAATATCTAAGAAGGTACCCAGAATTGGAATCTTAATAATTTTGCCTTGTTATTTAGACCCGATGGGGTACCTTAAAGAGGGTGACTGACTTTGTTTTTTTCTCCCTCCAACATTCTGATCTTATTTTGTCATGAGTCGAAAACGACTCATTCTTGGATGAGTTTTCAATTTTCAACAGGTGTTTAGTAATGAGTACCAAATTCTTGAAGTAAAGGGCATGTTTATGGCTCTATGACCAATGTTGTTGAACCAGTCAAAGCATCAGGGAAATGGCCCGAAAACTACTATAATCTCAGTGGCAACCTTGACGTTCAAAAAGGTACCAAAAATAACACTAAGCAGAGAGTGAAACTCAGATTTAAAAATATAATATGCGGTGTGAAATGTTTATTCTCCTTTAAATCGCCTTAAATAAATTTCAGTTTAGCTCTTCTGAACCACTGATCATCTTAGTGTCAGGACAGTACCTATTAATTTCCCGTCTGCATGCAGGTATATTAAACTGGTGTAGTAAAATAAAAAAAAATCTTGGAATCATTGGAATCCATGCCAGAACCGGAGACCAACGCTTCTGATTGGCTTCAGTTTTCACCAATGGTGTGGTTTCCTGATCACAAGGGTCATGTTGCCATTGGCTGCATAAGCCCCAGTTCGCCAATTTTATTGAAGAGGACATTTATTTTCATTTAGTAACTAATGAATACTTCTAATTGGCTTCATAATATTATTGACAACGTAGAAGGTGCAACGAGAAGGTGAAAAACTGCAATTTTTCTGAAATAATGAAAAAAAGTCGAATCGCTGGAGTCAAATTAATTACTAGAGAACGCTTTTCTGGTCGACTTAAAGATTTCGTATTTGTGACCTTCAGTAAAACAAACCAATTTGCATTTCTGGTGAAAACATAAAATGTTAAAAATGACCAAGTTTTGTGGTCGGAGACAATTGCAAAGTTGCACTCCAAGGAAAAGAAATTAACGAATGCATTTAAAAAACTAGATATTCTGGACATTGTTTGTCAGCAATTTTAAAAACATGATTTAGCTTCAGCTGTTTTACTCTGTCTTCAACATTCGCATATCCAACTGCTGTAATTCATCCTGGCCTACATGTTCTCTTGGTCCCAGCCCCAGGATGAATCTTACGATTTTGTTCGGGGTGATTTGCAGTCTATCTTTCATTTTTTTTTTTTTTTGTCGAGGAAAGAGTACATGAAGACCATGCGTAATCCATATGACTTTTTATACGGGCTAGACATAGGTCCTGCGACCTCAGTAGGTAGACACTGTGCTTGTCTATACAGGAACTTCAGGCTGGCATTCGCTTTCTTTATACACTGTTCCCTATCAATTTCCTGACATGTATGGGTCAAAGGGGATTCCCAGATATTTACTGAGAAACCAAAGTGAGGGGACTCCCCATTACACTGGACATTAAAATTATTTACCCTTCTCAGTTTTGTTTCGTGCCAAAGAGAATGGCTTCAGTTTTCCCTAGGTGTAATGATAGTTTGTCTACTAACCATTTGCTGCAGGACTCCAGTTCCAGTGTTAATACATTAGCTATATCTTGTGGGTCTTTACCTGACACTAACAGAGCACTGTCATCTGCATACAGTAGGAGTTTGTACTTGACACTGATAGGCATGTCATTGACATAACATAAGAATAATAAGGGACCCACAATACAACATTGGGGAACCCCACATGCTATCGGCAGGGGTTCTGATTCCGTTTTGTTGATTTTGACAATTTGTCTCCTGTTGCTAAGGTAGGACTTAAACCAGTCTACAGAACCTATACAGATAGCTTGAAGTTTCTTACATAATATACTATGGTTGACAGTGTCGAAGCCCCTTTGCAGGTCTAAGGTTACCATACCTATGAGGTTCCCCTTTGACATTTCAGTTCTCAGGTAATCCATCAGATTAATTAGGGAAGTGTCGGTTGAGTAAGATCTTCTAAAGCCTGATTGATAGCTATGGAGAATGTTGTTGCTATTAAGGTACTTAACTACTTGACAGTACACCGCCCTCTCTAGAATTTTGGATATTATACTTAGTATACTAACAGGTCTATAGTTGCTGACATCAGACCTACTATTTTTCTTGAAGACAGGAGTAACTCTGGCCTCCTTGAACCCCTCCGGTATGGTATTAGTGGTGATTGACAGATTTATTATGTGAGCAATAGGGATTGACAATTCAGAAGCACCATCTTTTAGGAACTTAGACGGGATGTTATCCGGGCCAGGGCTCTAAGTTGGGTTTAACCTGCTTAGTTATTTTTGAATAAAGTCATGAGATACACTTACTAGTTGACAACTTTTTGGGGTTACCCCTTTATTGGCATAGTAGGTTTGAAACTTATCAGGGTCTGTGTTAAAGGTATTTGATGCAGCTGGTAGTTTACTTACTAGTGTTGATGCAACAGTTGTGTACTACGAATTAAAGCAATTTGCCCCCTTAGTGTTTCGTGGCTCCCTCATTATCGATAGTGAGTACTATGTTAGACCTATCTACTGGTTTATAGTTGTTGCCAGAGCTTTCTGGGGTTATGCTTATACTCTTCAATTTTTGAGCAATAGTGCTTTGCCTTTGCTCCTTTTATAAGTCTCTGCCTCTGTTCCTCACTTTTTGGAATTCATTTAGTGCTGCAATATCCTGTCTGTTTGCTTTAAATCTTTTTGAAGCTGGTCTCTGAATTTCATATTATCTAATATCTCAGTAGTCCCCAGGGTTCAGTTCTTCGTTTAACCCTAACCTCTTTAACTGGTGTAATATTATCAAGGATGGTAGTGAAACATAGCTTTGAATTTTCCCAGGCATCGTTTACGCCCGTGCAACTTGTATGTCTGTCCAGTCACAATTGTGTACCCTTTTACCCGTTTTTCCTTACTGTATTTTTCTAGTTGACCTCATTTTTGTCCTGTGTAGGCCTATCCTATCCCTAGTGATTTTCCTTGTGCATTTAGATGAAAAATGATCCAAAGGGGCTGTGGTAATGACGCCTGACTGACCAATGTTCTCAGAGCGGTTACAAAGTATGTGGTCAATTAGGGTAGCTGAGAACTGTGTGATCCGGGTTGTATTAATTAGTTGAGTGTAACTATTTAAACCAATGAATTTTCTTATACCTTTTGCACAGCCGTTATTTTGCTGCTGAAAACAGATATTGAAGTCCCCCAGTATTTTGTCTCGCAATTGTTTTCAAGTTCGGAAAATACTCGGGGAAAAAGTCTTCTAAGAACTGGTCCTGGGTGGGAAGGCGGTAAACTAGTTCCTACTAAGATGGGTTTAGTCTTGGGAAGCAGCACTTCAAACCATAGAATCCCCAGTTTATTGTTATTAAATCATGTCTTGGGTTGTAAGCTAAGTCATTTCTAATGTAGGCACATACCCCACCCCTTTCTGTTCCTGGCAAAGCGTTTTATATTGTAACCTTCTATTTTGACCTCGTCGTCAGTCACCGTATCACCCAACCAGGTTTCAGTGATGGTTATAACTGCAGCCCTAATTTTGTTAGCTAAAATCCTAATCTTGCCAATTTTAGAAGAAGTTATCTTGCTTTGACATGATAAGTAAAGGCCCTGTTTTTATAAAACAATTATAATCTTCATATATGGCAATGGGTCATTTGTATTAAAATTAGGTAATCTGTCATCACTGCTAAAGGGTAACTGTGCCAAAGTGCATTTGTTCCCACACAAAATGAATTCTGGCACCGTTACTATAATTGTACATACATCCATCATGCACCCACACCTTACACTTTTTTACATAAGGTGTCTTTTCGTTTTTCAATGCGTATTTTTAGTACAGTGTATGCTCCTGTTTGGTGGTGTTTGAGATAATAATGGCTGTATTGTCTCACATTGACCTATGTATGCATTACATATGGAGTTAAGGTTATCATTCCTAGCTACTAGACCGTCATTATCACCGTCATTTATCTGTCTTTTTTGCCTCTCCCACAATAGTTTGGGTCTGGATTAATTGGTATCACCACTTAAGAGCGCTACAATAAGAGCTGTGTGCCACTGTTTTTGTTTGGGTATGCAGTGTTGCCATACCTTGCGGCGATAGTGACATTTATTTTTCTGGTAAAATGGCAACTGTTGGGCTTTTACTGTCCAGGGTGTTTATTACTCCATTCGCCTTTTCCAGCCCCATGACCGATTTCTATTTTCATGGAATTGCAGGAGAAAGATAAATATAATTATGGCAGCCTGTACCCCCTAATGCCTTGCCATTTTCACTTTTCCCTCTCTTTTAATCATATACAACAATATTTATTTCTTTTTTCCCAGTTACCTAGCAAACCCTAGTTTTATGCTTTAGCAATCACCACTGAATTACTCGTAAATTTTCTTTTTTCAAATCCCTCTTCACTGCTCACTTTTCCCTTAACTTCAAAAACCCCCTTTCATTTAAACCCCCTTATTTCACACTCCCTTCCCGCCTCACTTCACAGTCCGGTTTCACCTATTAATTTTCTAACTTCTTTCCATTCAGGTAGGACAGAAAGTTTTAAATCAATGGTTTTATCCGTCCAAATCCCCCTCAATTCCAATTATCGCGGGTTGTGTCGTGTTGTTGACACCCTGGCCTGGTCTGCTGACTCAGCCCATTTTTTAAAAGCACTGAGGGAAGTAACGCCCCTGCAAGCTGATTTCCATGAGTTTATAGATAGATTTGGCATTTCCTCTATGATTCTCTCACTATACACAGTCAGTTGAAATAGGTCAGTTACTAAAACAATAACCTTGGCTGTTTAACTATTCTCACTTCTTTCCCCGACGGGAACTGAGGGATAACCGTCTTATATCCCTGGAGTTTTGTATTGTAGATGTCTCCTGTGTTTCCCTCTCGTCATCACTGGTACAGGTGATATGATGGTGGTACAGATATAATGCTACTGTCAGTACAGATGAACGTCAGTAAAGATGAGAACTTCACTTCGCTAGTTGTACATCTGGCAGAAGTTGGTGTTTGGATGCCGGTCAGCCATGTTTAAATGCTCAATTCTTTCCCTCGTTTGGCACTGAGGGAAAAAAGTCATACAGACCTGTCACAGTTATGAGCTACTTGGTCACTGTTTGGCAGCCAAACAGTGCAGGCGCACAGCTTCCCTCTCGATTCTCTTCTTTTAAAAATGCACTTTAGAACAATGTATCAATTAGGCACACCTACATTATAAAAAACATACAGCCATAATTTTGGGAAATTTATTTTCCACAATTACCAAGTGTACTCACACTCTCTCTCGTGAGGCCTGGCTGTTGTCACTGTTACTGTGCTCACCTTCTAGAGATAATGCTTGTAAAGTTACCAAGTTTTTGTATGAAACCTAATTCATCGACCGGGTTTTTTGTCAAGAACTAGTTCACCTATTTTACATAAAAATAATAATAATAATAATAATAATAATAATAATAATAATAATATAATAATAATAATAATAAAATAATAATAATAATAATAATTAAAATAATAATAATAATAACAATAATAATAATAATAATAATAATAATAATAATAATAAATAAAAAATAAAAAATATTAATAAATAACAATAATAATAAAACAATAATAAAAATAACAAAAATAATAATAACAATAATAATAATAAAAATAAAAATAATAATAAAATAATAATCAGTCTGTCATCCGTTCTGTTCTTGATGGTATCCCCCCCCCCCCCCCTTAAATTCATTTAAACTTTATATGATCACAACACATAATAACAGAAAAAGAAATATTTTACACAAGTTACAAAAGACTAATTATAATACTCTGAGATATATTTAAAGTGCTCTATTTTTTGTTCCCATCTAACAGCCAATAACATTGTTCCTTCATTTATAAACTAAAACACTAAACATATATGAACACAATAATGCATAAGTGCATTTATATTTCGTAATATTTGGTATTTTTTACCTGGCGTTAAATTTTGATGTTTTCATCAATGGGAGATCTAGTTTCAACATGGACGGGGGATTAACATTTCCCGGGAAAAGTTCTTATCCTTGAAGATATCTTAGGTGTTACTTTTACGATCAGTTTGATGACAACCACATATGTGCCCCTCAGAATCTATTGGTTGAATGTTTCAGCGCTGGGTTCAGTATGGACGGTGGAATATCTTTTTCCGGGGAAGAAGTTTTGCCCTCGAAGACAATCTGCGTTGTAAGTTTCAAGATCACTTGATCACAACGACTGATGTGCACCCTGGGAACAGGGTGATATTTGCACCCCCTTCCTTTATCTGTCTGGTTATTGTCCGAGGATGATATGGGTAGGACGATCACAGTTATGAGTTACTTGGTCCACTGTTTGGCAGCCAACAGGGGACCAAGCAAGAGTAAATGTTGCTCAGTAGTCTGGAAGAGTTGGGCGCTTACTGTGGTCATGATCACTGCCAAGTTGAGCATATTTGACAACATTGGGTTTCGCTGGAAGAAAGGGAAACTTCCAAATAAGGTTATATTCCAAATGAAAATAGTTCAAAAGAGTGGGGCCAAAGGATTTTGGGGCTCGGGAAAGGATCCCCGGGGCCCCAAATTCGGGATAAGTCTATGCTCCGGACATTAAATTTTCACCATTTCTTGCACTCAAGCAAAATAAACTTTATTTTATGCCCCAACTTTTGGACCCCCGAGGTTTAATTTAATCATTAAACTTTCCTTACACTTTAACCTTATAATGAAAAAGGGGGTTCGTGAAAATCTTTGCAGACCCTCCCCTTTACCGACAAGCGGTTTTCCGTAATATCAAAAACATATTAGGGCTTGAGCCTTTCCCTTCCATTGGAAAAGGCATGGTCATTGAACCAAAACTTTTGGGAACCCCCCCACAAAAAGACAGAAATTTGTTTACGTAAAATTTTCAAATTACAATTAAATTTCCCCTATTTGGGCTGGGGTAGGACCTTGCGTTGAGAAAGAAGTCTTCCTAGGTTTAAAAAATTATGTATTAACAAAAATGTTGTTCTGGGGGCCAAAACTCCTTTGATCTTTAAATATTTAAACCCCCATAACAATATTTTTAATTTTATATTATAATGGGGTCCAAGTAAATGAAAATTTATTTGGGGGTGATAAAGTGAGTGGAAATTGTAGAAATTTATATTTTTATATTATTTTTAAATTATATATATTTTAAATTAAAGGATTGTGTGTTTGGACCAGGTTTAATGTGATGGTATTGTTATGATTTATAAATAATTATCCCCATAAATTAAGTTAGTAAAGTAGTGAAAATTAGTGGTGAGAAAGTAGTGATTAAGGGGGTGATGTGGTGATAAAAGTGGTACCAGTAGTGATATTAAGTGTAGTACCATAGCGTATAAAGTGTAGTAGGAGTGTATTAAGTGCATTCCAGTAGGGGAATTAATGTATACTGAGTGTGTTTAAGTGTAGAACCAGTATGATTTAAGTGTAGTCCAGAGTGGTATTAAGTGTAGTGAGGAGGGGTATTAAGTGTAGTCCAGTAGGGGAATTTAAAGTGTATTTAAAAATAGTGATTTAAGTGTATACCAGTAGTGAATTAATGTAGTACAGTAGTGATTTTTAAGTTTTGTACCAGTAGTGTATTAAGTGTAGTACCAGTAGGGTTTTAATTAAAGTTGTGTAAAAGAGAACGTAGTGATTTTAAGTGAGAAACAGTAGGGGATTAAGTGTCCCATGTAGTGATTTAAGTGTAGTAAAAAGTAGTATTTAAGTGTAGTCCCAAGAGTGGTATTAAGTTTTAGTGAGGAGGGGTATTAAGTGAGTCAGTGGGGGATTAGTGTATTTCAATAGTGATTAAGTGTATACCAGTAGTGATCATTAATGTAGTAACGTAGTGAATTAAGTGTAGTACCAGTAGGGGTTATTAAGTGTAGAAACCAGTAGTGGTGTTAAGTGTGAATTAAGTTGTAATACTAAATTATTTAACCCAGTAGTGATATTAAGTGTAGTCCAGTAGTGGTATTAAGTGTAGTACCAGTAGGGGATTAAGTTTTAGAAACCAGTAGTGATTAAGTGTAGTCCCAGTAGTGTATTAAGTGTAGTAAGTAGTGATATTAAGTGTAGTAACCAGTAGTAAATAAGTGTAGTAACAGTAGTGAATTAAGTGTAGAAACCAGTAGTGAATTAAGTGTAGTACAGTAGTGAATTAAGTGTATTTACAGTAGTGATATTAAGTGTAGTACCAGTAGTGAATTAAGTGTAGTACCAGTAGTGATATTAAGTGAAATTACAGTAGTGATATTAAGTGTAGTACCAGTAGGGGTTTTTAAGTGTAGTACCAGTAGTGATATTAAGTGTGTACCATTTGTGTATTAAGTGTAGTACAGTAGTGATATTAAGTGTAGTACCAGTAGTGATATTAAGTGTAGTACCAGTATTTGATATTAAGTGTGTACAGTAGTGTTTAGTGTTAGTACCAGTAGTGATATTAAGTGTAGTCCCAGTAGTGATATTAAGTGTGTACCAGTAGTGATATTAAGTGTAGAAACCAGTAGTGTTTTAAGTGTAGTCCCAGTAGTGATTTTAAAGTGTAGACCAGTAGTGATTTTAAAGTGTAGTACCAGAATGGGGTGAATATTAAAGTGTAGTACAGTGTGGTATTAAGTGTAGTACCATTTAGTGATATTAAGTGTAGTACCAGTAGTGATTTTAAAGTGTAGTACCAGTAGTGATATTAAGGGTGTAGTACCAGTAGTGATATTAAGTGTAGTACCGTAGTGATATTA
The DNA here is from genome assembly GCF_026875155.1 of Cherax quadricarinatus. Taxonomy (NCBI): domain Eukaryota; kingdom Metazoa; phylum Arthropoda; class Malacostraca; order Decapoda; family Parastacidae; genus Cherax; species Cherax quadricarinatus. Next base: position 27,931,782 of record NC_069448.1, read on the forward strand.
AGTGTAGAAACCAGTAGTGAAAAAGTGTAGTACCAGTAGTGATATTAAGTGTAGTACCAGTAGTGAAAATTAAGTGTAGTAACAGTAGTGATAGTGTAGTACCAGTGTGATTTTAAGTGTAGTCCCAGTAGTTTATTTAAGTGTGTAACAGTAGTGATATTAAGTGTAGTACAGTAGTGTTTTTAAGTGTAGTAACAGTAGTGATATTAAGTGTAGTAACAGTAGTGATAGTGTAGTAACAGTAGTGATATTAAGTGTAGTAACAGTAGTGATAGTGTAGTAACAGTAGTGATATTAAGTGTAGTACCAGTAGTGATATTAAGTGTAGTACCAGTAGTGGTATTAAGTGTAGTACCAGTAGTGGTGTTAAGTGTAATACCAGTTGTGATACTAAATGTAGTAACAGTAGTGATATTAAGTGTAGTAACAGTAGTGGTATTAAGTGTAGTACCAGTAGTGGCATTAAGTGTAGTACAAGTAGTAGTATTAAGTGTAGTACAAGTAGTAGTATTAAGTGTAGTGAGAGTAGTGATATTAAGTGTAGTACCAGTAGTGACATTAAGTGTAGTAACAGTAGTGACATTAAGTGTAGTAACAGTAGTGACATTAAGTGTAGTAACAGTAGTGACATTAAGTGTAGTAACAGTAGTGATATTAAGTGTAGTACCAGTAGTGACATTAAGTGTAGTATCAGTAGTGATATTAAGTGTAATATCAGTAGTGATATTAAGTGTAGTACCAGTAGTGATATTAAGTGTAGTAACAGTAGTGATAGTGTAGTACCAGTAGTGATATTAAGTGTAGTACCAGTAGTGATAGTGTAGTACCAGTAGTGATATTAAGTGTAGAAACGTAGTGATATTAAGTGTAGAATCAGTAGTGATATTAAGTGTAGTACCAGTAGTATATTAAGTGTAGTACCATTTAGTGATATTAAGTGTAGTACCAGTAGTGATTTAAGTGTAGTACAGTAGTGATATTAAGTTTTAGTACCAGTAGTGATATTAAGTGTAGTACCAGTAGTGATATTAAGTGTGTCAGTAGTGATATTAAGTGTAGTACCAGTAGTGATATTAAGTGTAGAAACATTTTAGTGATATTAAGTGTAGTACCAGTAGTGATATTAAGTGTAGTACCAGTAGTGATATTAAGTGTAGTACCAGTAGTGATATTAAGTGTAGTACCAGTAGTGATATTAAGTGTAGTATCAATAGTGATATTAAGTGTAGTACCAGTAGTGATATTAAGTGTAGTACCAGTAGTAATATTAAGTGTAGTACCAGTAGTGATATTAAGTGTAGTACCAGTTGATATTAAGTGTAGTACCAGTAGTGATATTAAGTGTAGAAACCGTAGTGATATTAAGTGTAGTACCATTTAGGGGATATTAAGTGTATTTACCAGTAGTGATATTAAGTGTAGTATCAGTAGTGATATTAAGTGTAGTACCAGTAGTGACATTAAGTGTAGTAACAGTAGTGATAGTGTAGTAACAGTAGTGATATTAAGTGTAGTACCAGTAGTGATATTAAGTGTAGTACCAGTAGTGGTATTAAGTGTAGTACCAGTAGTGATATTAAGTGTAGTACCAGTAGTGATATTAAGTGTAGTACCAGTAGTGATATTAAGTGTAGTACCAGTAGTGATATTAAGTGTAGTAACCAGTAGTGATATTAAGTGTAGTACCAATAGTGATATTAAGTGTAGAAACCAGTAGTGATATTAAGTGTAGTACCAGTAGTGATATTAAGTGTGTACCAGTGTGATATTAAGTGTATACCAGTAGTGATATTAAGGGTAGTCCCAGTAGTGATATTAAGTGTAGTCCCAGTAGTGATATTAAGTGTAGTCCCAAGTAGTGATATTAAGTGTAGTACCAGTAGTGTATTAAGTGTAGTACCAGTAGTGGTATTAAGTGTAGTAAAAGTAGTGATATTAAGTGTAGTACCATTTTGGTTTTAAAATGTAGTGCCAGTGTGATTTTTAAGTGTATTTGCGAGTAGTGGTGCTAAGTGTAGTACCAGTAGTGATATTAAGTTAAGCACCAGTAATGGTATTAAGTGTTTTTTGTGCCAGTAGTGGTATTTAGTGTAGTGCCAGTAGTGGTGTTAAGTGTAATACCAGTAGTGTTTATTAACACAGTCACCAGGTACTAAGATTATGGTAGGTCAGGCACTACGCCGGCTGCCTGGTGGGTGGCTGGTGAGTGTTGGGTGTCCAGCCAGAAGGTATTTGATCCAGATGTCTGATACTGGTTGAGGTGAGGTCACTTCAAGTAAACTGATAGTACGGTCACTCTGACAGCCAGCGGGTGATGGTCACAGAAGCCGGTGACACAGGAAACCCACTAAACTGGGTGACAGACCAGGGCAGCAATACGCAACTGGGTGACTGAGTTTACAGCAGGTGGGTAACTGGTCAACTTCTCTTTCCTCTGTAAATATTCGTTTTGGCCATTAATTGTTTTTCCCCGAAGTCTCGCCCAAACACTCACGCTCTCACCCAAATCTCAGAGTATCAACACTCCCAACTCCTCTACCAATATATTAAAGTTCAAGCACAATAAAGAAATTTTAGAAGAACACACACCAAAAAAAAATTTTCAAGAAGAAGAACTAGACCCGCCCCTCACAAGGGATCAACTAAGGTCAACTGGGGCCCAACCTAGGGTCAACTAGGGTCTAAGTACGGTCACAGGAAATTTCCACTATTCCTTATTCACTTTTTATAATAGCACACAAATTTTACTTCAACTTTACCCCGAAAAAAAAAAATGTGCCATAAGCATGTGGACAAATTTAACATATCTTCCCGAGCAGTCAAAAGTCACATGAGACTGACTTTAACTATAACAATAATAAAAATCACTACCGGGTTTAGACATTTATGTGTGTGTGTGTATATTGGATGTATAATGTATATATGTAATAGATACGTTTGTTTTATACCCTCTTCAAGGAGGTGATCATTCAGTACAGTTAATAAATAATAATAATAATAATAAATAATAATAATAATAATAATAAAAAATAATAATAATAATAAAAATAATAATAATAATAATAAAAAATAATATAATAATAAATGACGGGTCACCTGATTGTTACTGAAGGCAGTTTCTTAGGAAACTCAATGTACTAAACAAAAGGCAACGTCCTTAAGGTGATACTTGCAACCCAGTTCCCCGGGGAAAATATCTGTATACATAGTGCTGTGTTTAGTTTATGATGTCAAACATCCCGACTAAGTGAATTGGAAGAAAAGTATCAACTGACCTGAGAGTGATGACGTGTGACACCAAGCTCACTGAGACTGACAGTACATCATTTATCTGATGAGAATTTTACCAGGCGTTCCTCCTTTCTTCTGCCTCCTAACTTCCCCCCTTGAAGACACCGCTGTTTCACTTCATTCCAGTCCCTTCCCCATCATCCCATATATTTCCTATTCACTAACCTGTTCCATTTTGAAAATCATTAGCCGGTTCCCCCTTCTGCCTTCTTTCTACACTCTCACAGCGATACATGTTTCGCGCAAGTGTGTCAAGAAGCAACATGTATAGAAACCAAAAAAAAAAAACACAAAAGGAAACTATGGCTCAATGGACTTTGCTAGTAACCAAAACTTAAATGAAAGGGGCAGAGTGTTTTTTCAGTAGATACTCTACAATAGTAAACAAAGAGATGCAGGTTCTACTTTCAAGGAGGAAAAATAAGAACTGAAAATTTGCCTGGATTTTAACAATGAATGGGGGAGGTGATTGGGGTTAGTGAAGGAAAATAGGTTACCAGTAGTGAGGAGCAGATTGGCAGCCGTTACAAGTGGGTAGATGTTTCCAGTACAGGAAGAAATATGAACATAAGAACATAAGAATGAAGGAGCACTGCAACAGGCCTACTGACCCATGTGGAGCAGGTTTCCCCGTCCCCCCTCCCCGGGTTTGCCCAAGGGCCCACCCAGTCTGGTCACCTCCTCTCAAGGAATGAGCACTGCACCAGACCCAGCAGCACAAGCTAGTCAGGTCCAACTCACACCCACCCACACCCACTCATGTATTTATCTAACCTTTTTTAAAACTACACAACGTTTAAGCCTCAATAACTGTACTCGGAGTTTGTTCCACTAATCCCCCAAAATCTAAATTTCCCAACCAGTGAGGAACGTTCATAGAGAAGATAGGAAATCGCTTCTCTGTTTCCCAGAACGCATGTACGTCAATGGTCATTGAGAATAAAAGTACCATTAACTCAATACCCTTGTGGTCGGTGGCTCACAGGTAAGATATATTGACCGAACTTTCTGTAAGGAAGGTGAGAGAAAACGTGTGTTTCTTAGGATGTGGTGTTGGTGACAGTCAACAGATTGGATAATATCATGTCAGGTAATGGGAACAAACCCATTATCTGCTTCATTGCCGGAGACAACAATGTTGGGAAGGGAAGGCAACAGGAGTTACTAGATAAGTACAGGATAGCTACGTATGTAGCAATGAATGGATGTCCGTGAATATTGGTGCAAATTGCTGGCTAGGCAGGTGCTGCAAAGAACTTGCGATCCACTTAAATTTACAATGGGTCAAATTTATGTATGCAGGAGATCCGGCGGGATCCCTCTTTGGGGAGTGTTAGCCATCTTTGTCGAGGAGCCGTTGCTGATACTTTATGACTTTAAATTGATAGAGGAGCCGTTGCTGAGTTGTTCAGGACTTTAAACTGATAGACGATAGAGATATGAGTGTGTGGGAAACAATTAGTTTCCAGAAAAGAGGGAAGAAAGCTGCAAAAATTGCCGAATACCTCAAGAATATGTTCAAAAGACATTGTTAATCATAAAGTTATTTAAAAGCAATGGAACTGGTCAACAAAAAAGAGACAGTTTGAGGGTTTGCGAGTGACTAACTCCCTTAAGCTTTACTATATTAATAGTAGGAGAGTAAGAAATAAGTTGATGAGCTAAGATTAATTACATAAGAAGAAAACATAGATTATTATTGTTATAACAGAAACCTAGTTCAAACCTGAAAGAAGAGAAAGCCTTCTGAATGCCACATACATAGGATTAATTTGGGGGGGAGGTGGAATGGCGATTTGTCAGAGATATAAAAACAGAAGAGACGAGCATTGAATCCTCTTTCGCTATGTCTGGAGGGGCGTCAAAAACTAATCTTGGCTAAAAAAATCTTGATGTTTAATCGGTAATCTTCTATGGGACGAAATTCATAAGGCATGTAAATACGAAAATGTTGGTTAGTGAGAGATTTTTAACATGGGCAAATTAATTGAAGTAATTTGACAGAAAAATTTTTAGTCTAGTAACTTTCTTGATACTATCCAGGATTGCTATTTTAAACATTTTGTAACAGAACCAACTAGAGGAAACATCCTGCTTGCCACAAGTAATAATTAATTAGCTTTAATTTATGAGCTTGGGGAAAGCGATCACAAATCACTCACTTTCGATATATCATGGAATTACCTTTAAAAACTACTACTGCTTGGCGATTCATGGGCCTGAGAAATTATCTGGGTGTTTTGAACTGGTGTGACCTGACCTGTCTTTATCATGTAGGTTATTGTTCAAAGCATAGTTCAATCTTCCCAGTTACTTTATGTTCCAAATAGGGAAATTATATGAAGCATAAAAATCCTAAATAGGTCGTAAAAGAGACATGTGCAGATTAGGGAAAGAGGGGCATTTAAGACAAATTTAAAATATTCAATTAAAAATAAAAATAAAAAAAAATAATAAGAAAAGCCAAAATGGATTATGAAGTTTTTAAAGTCACAAGGTAATCGAAGATTAAACCAAAAAAGGTTTCTTTCCGGTCTATAGGAATAAGAAATTTGGGGCAAAATAGGCCTATTTAAAAGCTGCTCGGGTCAGCACACTGACATTGACAAAGAAATGTGTTCATTTTTTAACACTTATTTCCTCTCGGTTTTTACGAAGAAAGATACTAGAGAAGTCCAGGAAATAAAACAAAATATGTAGATAGGGACGAAAATAAGTTGTGTAGGATCAAAGTTACTAGTGACATGATTCTCAGACAAACTGATGTCTTTAAGACATCAGTTTGATGAACTATTTACACGGGTTATAAAGTAATGTGAGAGAAACTTAACAAACCATTGGCTAGTGTATTGTGCATTGGCTAGATTTTTTAACATAACGCTATAAACTGCCATAGTGCCAGATAATTGAAAAATGGCAGATGTGGTACCTATCTACAAAGCAGGAGACAGGTGTTTAGATTCGAATTATGAACCAATAAGCCTAACTTCTATTGTGGGAAAATTGATGGAATCAATAATTGCCGGGGCTGTTCGAAGCCACTGATCAGTGAATCTCAGCATGGTTTTACAAAGGGGCGTTCTTGCATTACGAATTTGCTTACTTTTTTTCACTAAACGTTTTTTTGAGGGGAGGTAGTTATAGTAACGAAAATGATACTGTGTATATGAACTTCAGAAAGGCTTTTGATAAGGTTCCACATCGGAGATTGTTCAAGAAAGCAGAGGCATACGGGACAGGAAAAGAAATTTTTCCTGGATAGAGGCGTGGTTGACGATAGGAGCAGAGAGTTTGTATAAATGTGGGAAAAAACAGAGTGGGGACGCGTCAGAAGAGGTGTTTACAGGGGTCAGTGTTGGGCATTTTTGATCACAGTTATACAAACGACGTTGATGAGAGAATAAATAGGTAATAAGCAAGTTTGTCAATTACACCAAAATAGGGAGTCGGATTAATTGTGACGAGAACACTGGGGTGCTGCAGGAAGATCTAAAAAGACAGACGCTATGGTTAGAGAAGAGCCAGATGCAGTTTAATATAGACAAATGCAAATTTCTAAGGCTTGGAAAAGAAAATAATCATGACGGTCTAAACTGAATAATGTAGATTTTGCTCACTCTGAGTGCGATAAAGATTTAAAGTTCTGATTAACGTGGTGACGTAGACTTGCTAGTGTGGAAACGTACTGTTGTACAATACTTAGATGAATGTTTAGGTTTAAAAAGGATTAACGAACGAGTTAGAATGTGAATGTCACAACGAAGGAAAGACAATCTATGCAAGGAGATTACAGAGATAGAAGAAATACTTAAGTTTTCTGTACCAGACGGAAGGTGTAGAAAGGAAACAAAACACTGTCAAGATATTGCAAAAAACTTTAAATAATTCTTCACAAATGTGAAACCCACATTAAGAACTACCTGTAGAATTGGGACATTAACCACAAGAGTTCGAATACTGACGATGAAACTGAATGATTGAAATTCTGAAAGACCATTATGATTCATTGTTTGAAAGACTAATATTATTCATTGTTTGAAAGACCAATATTATTCATTGTTTGAAAGACCAATATTATTCATTGTTTGAAAGACTAATATTATTCATTGTTTGAAAGACCAATATTATTCAGTGTCTGAAAGGTCAAAAATTATTCAATGTTTGAAGACCAATATTTATCTAAAGTTCAGCCCATTTACTATAGCAAAGCAGAGTGGAGAATGAAATTTCTGGGGTTTAGCTCTGAATCTACACATACCATATAATTAACATAAGAACTAATCCTGGAGAATTAGTAAAAAATGCCCACTCAGTCAGTACCTTGACAGGAATTATAGGATTCCGTATAAATAAAGAAGTGCAAAATACCGCTAGCACGTGCACTCGCTGTCCTTTGGAGAAAGAACTTAGATGTAGGAGAAATACCAGAAACCTTAAGAGTTTGCGACTACTGTCAACCTCAGAAGTGTGCATGGATGAACACTTGGAACCACGGACCTGGAGTGGGACTGCTGACCTCAGGGAAGTGGTGAAGGGTGTGTACCTGGACCCACGGACCTGGGGTGGGACTGCTGACCTCAGGGAAGTGGTGAAGGGTGTGTACCCGGACCACGGACCTGGGGTGGGACTGCTGACTCAGGGGAAGTGGGGGAAGGGTGTGTACCTGGACCCACGGACCTGGGGTGGGACTGCTGACCTCAGGGAAGTGGTGAAGGGTGTGTACCTGGACCCACGGACCTGGGGTGGGACTGCTGACCTCAGGGAAGTGGTGAAGGGTGTGTACCAGGACCCACGGACCTGGGGTGGGACTGCTGACCTCTAGGGGTGGAGGTTGGACTGAGTGAGGGATATAAAAATATGGAAAGAAATTTCCAGAACTTCAGGGGAAGGGAAGACATCCGGGGGCCCACGGATGGATTCTGGGAAACTCTTAGATGCAAGAGTTGAGAATACTGAGTGCAGGATGGGAAGTGCGGAAGGGAGAATATGATGGGACACACACAAATAACCCGCACATAGAAGAGAGGAGCTTACGACGACGTTTCGGTCCGACTTGGACCATTTACAAAGTTACACTAACGAGAAGTGGAGCAGGACGGGTATATATAGGCAGGAAAAGGTAGTGGTGGTGGTAGTAGTAGTAGTAGTAGTAGTAGTAGTAGTAGTGGTAGTAGTAGTAGTAGTAGTAATAGTAGTAGTGGTAGTGGTAGAAGTAATAGTAGTAGTGGTAGTGGTAGTAGTGGGGAATTAAGGAGGAGGAGCCAGTCAAATCCAAAAAAGGGGAGCACTGCAAGGGAGCTAGGTGCACACAGAGGGAGAGCAAGAACACAGAGGTGGGGAAGAAGAGGAAGTGATGAAATAAATAATGAAGGAACAGAAACACGAGACAGAAGAAAGAAAGACAACCACTACTACCACTACTACTACTACTACTACTACTGCTGCTATTACTACTACTACTACTACTACTACTACTACTACTACTACTACCACCACCACCAGCACCACCACTACCTCTTCCTGCCTATATATACCCGTCCTGCTCTACTTCTCGTTAGTCTTTGTAAACGGTCTAAGTTGGACCGAAACGTCGTCGTAAGCTCTCTTCTATGTGCGGGTTATTTGTGTATCGTTCCAGTCACGGTATTGTGCCTTTTTTTTATTATTTAATGAGGGACACAGATGGACTCCTTTTGTCAGGAGGTCGAGTCTCGGAGCTTGAAGATTCTATTTTCTTAACAGACTTTTATTGTTTTATTTGTGTGAGTTTTTGTTTACCAATGTTTTCTCATGATATAGAAGATGTCAGAGAAGTAAAGATGTGACAAAAGTGAGAGAGACGTATTAAATATTTTTCATTCTAGCAACTCTTTAATTTTCGTAAGATAATTTTCAAGCTTCTACTTTACTTTATCTAACACAGATGTTGATTTTTTCTTCCATAATAAAGCGGTTGTAGAGGTGAAGGTATTTATCAGGTGGTTATCTTGAAGATATACCAATGTTACACAAGGAGTGACCATTATTTAATATGTAGTTACAAAAGACACACACTTTTATATTACAGGTTGAGTCCATCTCTGGGCCTGAAACAACAGCTAAGAGCAACTGCACCTTCACAGTTAGTTGTTGTCATTGTGTCAGGTCATGTTTTGTCTTAGTGACATGTTTTGTCTTAGTGACATGTTTTGTCTTAGTGACATGTTTTGTCTTAGTGACATGTTTTGTCTTAGTGACATGTTTTGTCTTAGTGACATGTTTTGTCTTAGTGACATGTTTTGTCTTAGTGACATGTTTTGTCTTAGTGACATGTTTTGGCATCATTCTGTCTCTCACTTCTATCAAATAACATCAGTACCGGAGGATGCAAAACGGCCGATAAATAAAGCAGATTAAAAACTATAATTAATGTTCATTGAACATTAATTATTAGTTTATTAGGTAGCCATAAAGAGAGGCTATAAAAAGAATGCATCAATTATTTTTATGCATCTCACAAGTGGGATCTTTAAGAAGTTTAAGAGTTTTTTCTTTATTTTTGCTTCTTCGTCCAAATGTTATAATCATTTTTCTCTTAACTCAAAAACGCCTCATCCAATCGGTTTCAAACTTTTATTGTTTTTGTACGATAACGAGACTCATATTCATGGAACAAATGGTTTGCCCGGGTGTTGTGCATGTGTCATTTCATCCTGTCGGTATTATATACAATTCTTGTACTACTACTACTACTACTACTACTACTACTACCACTACTACTACTACTACTACCTCCACCTCTTCCTGCCTATATATAGCCGTCCTGCTCCACCTCTGTTAGTGTGACTTTGTCAATGGTCCAAGTCGGACCGAAACGTCGTCGTAAGCTTCTCTCTTTTATGTGCGGGTTATTTGTGTATCGTTCCAGTCACGGTATTGTGCCTTTTTGTTATATATATATATATATATATATATATATATATATAATATATTATATTTATATATAATATTTTATTATATATATATTATTTATATATATATATATATTTTATATATATTTTATTTATATATATAAGTCGTGCCCAATAGGCAGAACCTTGCGATCTTGGCTTAAAATAGCAACGCTCATCTTGCCATATAGGACAAGCGAAAATTTGTGTATGCAATAATTTCGCCAAAATCATTCTGAACCTAACGAAAAAAATATATTTCATTGTGTTTGTTTAGTATTAAATTACTGTAAACAAATCTAAAATATATTTAGTTGGGTTAGGCTAAAATAAATTGCTCTTGTTATAACAAGGTTAGGTAAGTTTTCTATGTTTCTTTTTTTTGGGCCAAAATTAAAAAATTTTACTTTAACATTAATGAAAAAAATATATCCTTTAAACGTATAAGAGAAAATTTTGGAAAGGACCCTTTTTTTAAATGAGTTCTTGCTAATTGACCACTTTTACATATTCGGCACGAATTATATATATATATATATATATATATATATATATATATATATATATTTTATAATATATATATATATATAAAATATATATATGTATATTTTATATATATATGCATAATATAAACATTATGTGAGTGTTTATGTGCTTGTGTACACATGCATGTTCATGTATGTGTAGAATGCCGTGAGGAAATGTATACATGATGTAAGTGCTTGTGTGTACATTTATGGATTTGTGTTTGTCTTGCAAGTTTACAATAATTAAATAAAAAACAAACACAATTTATATTTTGTTTGTTAGATTCAGAATGATTTTTGCGAACTTACTGCATACACAAATTTTTGTTTGCCTTATTCGGCAAGAAGTGCGTTGCTATTTAAGCCAAATCGCGTTTTACTTATTCGGCACAACATATATATATATTTATATATAAAATTATATATATAAAATATATTATATATATATATATATATATTTTATATATTTTATATATATTATATTTTATAAAAATATATACATATATATATATATTTTATTTATAAAATATATATATATTATATATATATATTATTATTATATATATTTTATTATATTATATATATTATATTATATTATAATATATAATATACATTATATTTATATATATTATATATAATATATATATTATTATATATATATATATATATATATATATATATATATATTATATATATATATATATATAATATATATATATAATATATATATATATATATATATATGTCGTGCCGAATAGGCAGGAACTTGCGATCTTGGCTTAAATAGCAAAGCTCATCTTGCCATGTAAGACAAGTGAAAATTTGTGTTGCAATAATTTCTCCCCAAAAAATTCTGAACCTAAAGAAAAAAATATATTTCACTGTGTTTGTTTAGTATTAAATTACTGTAACAAATTTAAAATATATTTAGTTGGGTTAGGCTAAAATAAATTGTTCTTGTTTTAATAAGGGTTTGGTAAGTTTATAAGATTCATTTGGAGCAAATTAAAAAATTTTTACATTAACATTAATGAAAAAAATATATCTTTAAACGTATAAGAGAAAATTTTAGAAAGGACTTAATTTTAAATGAGTTTTTTCTAATTGACCAGTTTTACATATTCGGCACGACATATATTATATCTATATATATATATATATAAATATATATATAATATTATATATATATATATATATTAAAATATATATTATATTTAAAATTTTTATAAATATATATATATATATATATATATTTATATATATTATATATATATATATTTATATATATATATATATATATATTATAATTATATTTTATATTATATTAATATTATATATATATATATTTATATATATATTTATAATATATGTCGTGCCGAATAGGCAGAACTTGCGATCTTGGCTTAAATAGCAACGCTCATCTTGCCATATAGGACAAGTGAAAATTTGTGTATGAAATAATTCGCCAAATCATTCTCAGCCTACGAAAAAAAATATTTTTCACTCTGTTTGTTTAGTATTATATTATTGTAAAACAAATCTGAATATATTTAGTTGTGTTTGGCTAAAATAAATTGTGTGGTTATAATAAGGTTAGTAAGTTTTCTAAGTTCCTTTTGGTGCAAAATTATAAATTTTTACATCAAACATTAATGAAAAAAATATGTCTTATAAGTATAAGAGAAAATCTTAGAAAGGGCTTAATTTTAAATGGGTTTCTTGCTAATTGACCAGTTTTACATATTCGGCACGACATATTATATATATATATATATATATATATATTATATATATATATATTATATATATATATATATAATATATATATATATATATTATATATATATAATAATATATATATATATAATATATATATATATTTTATTTCAACAAGTGGGCCCTTTCTCCACCGAGGCAGGGTGACCCAAAAAAGAAAGAAAATCCCCAAAACGAAAATACTTTCATCATCATTCAACACTTTCACCACACTCACACAGTATCACAGTTTTTGCAGAGGTGCTCAGAATATAACAGTTTAGAAGCTTATACGTATAAAGATACACAACATATCCCTCCAAACTGCCAATATCCCAAACCCCTCCTTTAAAGTGCAGGCATTGTACTTCCCATTTCCAGGACTCAAGTCTGAATTCCTTCACTAAATATTACCCTGCTCACACTCCAACAGATCGTCAGGTCCCAAGTACCATTCGTCTCCATTCACTCCTATCTAACACGCTCACGCACGCTTGCTGGAAGTCCAAGCCCCTCGCCCACAAAACCTCCTTTACCCCCTATCTCCAACCCTTTCGAGGACTACCCCTACCCCGCCTTCCTTCCCCTATAGATTTATATGCTTTCCATGTCATTCTACTTTGATCCATTCTCTCTAAATGACCAAACCACCTCAACAACCCCTCTTCTGCCCTCTGACTAATACTTTTATTAACTCCACACCTTTTCCTAATTTCCACACTCCGAATTTTCTGCATAATATTTACACCACACATTGCCCTTAGAAGGACATCTCCACTGCCTCCAACCGTCTCCTCGCTGCTGCATTTACCACCCAAGCTTCACATCCATATAAGAGTGTTGGTACTACTATACTTTCATACATTCCCTTCTTTGCCTCCATAGATAACGTTTTTTGCCTCCACATATACCTCAACGCACCACTCACCTTTTTTCCTTCATCAATTCAATGATTAACCTCATCCTTCATAAATCCATCCGCCGACACGTCAACTCCCAAGTATCTGAAAACCTTCACTTCTTCCATACTCCTCCTCCCCAATTTGATATCCATTGTTTCTTTATCTAAATCATTTGATACCCTCATCACCTTACTCTTTTCTATGTTCACTTTCAACTTTCTACCTTTACACACATTCCCAAACTCATCCACTAACCTTTGCAATTTTTCTTTAGCATCTCCCATAAGCACAGTATCATCAGCAAAAAGTAACTGTGTCAATTCCATTTTGAATTTGATTCCCATAATTTTAACCCCACCCCTCTCCCGAACACCCTAGCATTTACTTCTTTTACGCCCCCATCTATAAATATATTAAACAACCATGGTGACTTTTACACATCCCTGTCTAAGACCTACTTTTACTGGGAAGTATTCTCCCTCTCTTCTACACACCCTAACCTGAGCCTCACTATCCTCATGAAAACTCTTTACAGCATTTAGTAACTTACCACCTATTCCATATACTTGCAACATCTGCCACATTGCTCCCCTATTCACTCTATCATATGCCTTTTCTAAATCCATAAATGCAATAAAAACTTCCCTACCTTTATCTAAATACTGTTCACATATATGATTCAATGTAAACACTTGATCTACGCATCCCCTACCCACTCTGAAACCTCCTTGCTAATCCGCAATCCTACATTCTGTCTTACCTCTAATTCTTTCAATTATAACCCTACCGTACACTTTTCCTGGTATATTTAGTAAACTTATTCCTCTATAATTTTTACAATCTCTTTTGTCCCCCTTCCCTTTATATAAAGGGACTATACATGCTCTCCGCCAATCCCTAGGTACCTTCCCCTCTTTCATACATTTATTAAACAAAAGTACCAACCACTCGAACACTATATCCCCCCCTGCTTTTAACATTTCTGTCATGATCCCATCAGTTCCAGCTGCTTTATCCCCTTTCATTCTACGTAATGCCTCACGTACCTCCCCCACACTTACATTCTGCTCTTCTTCACTCCTAAAAGATGGTATACCTCCCTGGCTAGTGCATGAAATTACCGCCTCCCTTTCTTCCTCAACATTTAAAAGTTCCTTAAAATATTCTCGCCATCTACCTAATACCTCCGTCTCCCCATCTACTAACTCCCCTACTCTGATTTTAACTGACAAATCCATACTTTCCCTAGGCTTTCTTAACTTGTCTAACTCACTCCAAATTTTTTTCTTATTTTCATTAAAATTTCTTGGCAGTGCCTCTCCCACTCTATCATCTGCTCTCCTTTTGCACTCTCTCACCACTCTCTTCACCTTTCTTTTACTCTCCATATACTCTGCTCTTCTTATAACACTTCTGCTATGTAAAAACCTCTCATAAGCTAACTTTTTCTCTTTTATCACACCCTTTACTTCATCAAATTTCCCCCAATCACTCCTCTTTCCTCCTGCACCACCCTCCTATAACCACAAACTTCTACCCCACATTCTAATACTGCATTTTTAAAACTATTCCAACCCTCTTCAACCCCCCCCCCACTATTCGTCTTCACACTAGCCCACCTTTTTGCCAATAGTCGCTTATATCTCACCTGAACTTCCTCCTCCCTTAGTTTATACACTTTCACCTCCCTCTTACTTGTTGCCACCTTCCTCTTTTCCCCATCTACCTCTTACTCTAACTGTAGCTACAACTAAATAATGATCCGATATATCAGTTGCCCCTATATGAACATGTACATCCTGGAGTCTACCCATCAACCTTTTATCCACCAATACATAATCTAACAAACTACTTTCATTACGTGCTACATCATACCTTGTATATTTATCCTCTTTTTTCATAAAATATGTATTACTTATTACCAAATTTGTTTCTACACATAGCTCAATTAAAGGCTCCCCATTTACATTTACCCCTGGCACCCCAAATTTACCTACTACTCCCTCCATAACATTTTTACCCACTTTAGCATTGAAATCCCCAACCCCATTACTCTCACACTTGATTCAAAACTCCCACGCATTCACTCAACATTTCCCAGAATCTCTCTCTCTCCTCTACACTTCTCTCTTCTCCAGGTGCATACACGCTTACTATAACCCACTTTTCACATCCAATCTTTATTTTACTCCACATAATCCTTGAATTTATACATTTTTAATCCCTCTTTTCCTGCCATAGCTTATCCTTCAACATTATTGCTACTCCTTCTTCAGCTCTAACTCTATTTGAAACCCCTGACCTAATCCCATTTATTCCTCTCCATTGAAACTCTCCCACCCCCTTCAGCTTTGTTTCACTTAAAGCCAGGACATCCAGTTCCTTCTCATTCATAACATCCACAATCATCTCTTTCTTATCATTTGCACAACATCCACGCACAGACTTCCCACTTTGACAATTTTCTTCTTATTATTCTTTTTAGTAATCTTTACAGGAAAAAGGGTTACTAGCCCATTGTTCCCAGCTTTTTAGTTGACTTTTACAACACGCATGGCTTACGGAGGAAAGATTCTTTTTCCCTTTTCCCCGGGATAAAAAAGGGAAAAAGTAATAAGACCAAGAACTATTAAGAAAAAATCAAAGAAAACTCAGATGAATGTATAAAAAAACGTGTAATGTTGTGTGTGTGCCCTAAGTGTAAGTGAAGTGCAGCTACCTGTAATCTTGTATATTTTGAGAGAGACAAAAGACCCGCGCCCTCCCATCATGTAAAAACAATTACGGTTTCTTTTTACCTCACTTGGCGGGGACGGTAGTACCTCCTGGGTGGTTTTTTGTCTAAACCCTATTTTTTATATATAATATATATTATTATATATATTTTTAATATATTTAATATATACAAATATATATATATATTTTTATATATATATTTATAAATATATATATAATATATATATTATATATATTTATGTGTGGGGTGTGTGAAAAAAAAGGGGAAAGAGAAGAGAGAAGTGAGAGAGAGGGGGAGAGAGAGGGAGGGGAGAGAGAGAGGGGGGAGGAGGAGAGAGACAGTGTGGTGTGTTTTCCTATTATTAAGCATGTAGGAAAATAAAAAATTAAACCAATATTTTTCATTTTTTCCTTAAAATGCCTGTTATTCAAAAATTAGTACATCTGGCTTTATTTACACAAAAAAAATTTCCTAATACATTAGGATGGAAGGAATCGTCGGAAAGCCTAGTTGGGGTAAACTACAGTACCTATGTAGGGTCATGAGGGGATTTAACGTGAAGGGCTTGGGGGCATCTACAGTAGTCTCGTCGGAATAATAAGATGCCCACCTGTGATTCAGCATAGGAAGCCATTATCGAGAATCACCTGATCTCCACCTAAAGGCACAAAACGTTTTTGTTATTTTAGCTGTGAAGGTCCAGTTGCTTTGATGTTGTTTAGGCCCCGAGAGGGACTAACCGTAGTAAAAAAGAATTTTTTTTTTGTAATGGATATTAAATAATGGCCACTTTTATGTAACAAAAACTGTTATAGACATCGAATTAAGAAAATCTTTCTGAAAAAGTGAAAAAATTCTCGCTATTAAGATTTTCTTTAAAAAACGAGTCATGGCTTTTTATGTGCTAGAAATAGATCAGTCATTCAAAATGCATTGACTGCAGGCTCATAAGTTTGCATGTGTAAGGGAAAAAATTTTTGCTTAATTTTAAACATTAGCTTTCATAATTCTTTAATTATTGATTACTACCAATTTTAAAAATATCACCTACAAATTTTACCATGACTTACTTCCCCTGAACGTCTGCCTTCAACCCCGTTGTAACTTCCCTCGTTTTCTTTCATTTTTGTTCTTTCATTTTTTGCTTTCCATTCCAAAATTGGGGGTTTCAGTGTTCGAATCTCTACTAGGGATTTGTGCTGCTTTAGTTGTGCATTTTTCAGTCACCTCATGTTCTTGCTTACCACCATGCCCGTAGAGATAACTAGCATTTTCAAAGTATGTTTAATTCACTTTTCGCCCCCCCTTTATCTGGTATCAGCCATGTCCCTTTTTTCTTTTTTGCTTGTCAGCTCTTAAAAAAATCTTAGGAAACGGACGTCTCTCTCTCTCTCTCTCTCTCTTCTCTCTCTCTCTCCCCCGATCAATCTCGCTCCTTTATCTCTCCCCCATTTTTTTTCCTATTAGCTTGAAATTTGCCCACAGTCAAAAATTTTTTGTTTGGTAGTAGTTTGTGATTTGTTTTGACCGAAAATGTTTCACTTGTGAGCTCTCTTAATGCCAAAACCCGGTGGTCCCCTTTTTTATGATGCCACCCCTTCTTCCACCATTACTGATCCCTACTGTGACTTCACATTTGCTACTCAATAATGTTGTCACTGTTAGTGCTATCCCTTGCTGATGTTGCCCTGACACTCCCCCGCAAATTTGACCATACCTTTTATTTGTGCTTCCCTTAATTATTTTTTTAAGGGAAAACTATGTTTGGGCTTTGTATAAAATGACCCCTTTTTTGGGGTGACCCCTGTATGAAAAACGGCAAGACTGTGTCAAAAAAATTTTGAAAGCTTGAGAGTCGCTGCAAGCAATGGCGCAGCGCGCTGCTCCGAGTGTGGCTTTGTGGTCTAAGTACTATGTTGTACCCCCTTTTTGCAGTTTTCTGTATATTTTCGCCCCTCGCAAATTGACTTTTTCTGTCATGTAAATTCACTAGTACTTTTGTAAGTCCCTCTCTGCCATTTTCTTCACTCTTCCATCTGGTAATAGATGATCCCCATAGATGTAATGTTTTCCAATGAATATTATAAGGGCCGAGAAGCCTGGGGGAAAGGGCAGGCTTCTCTGCCCTTTCCACAGTCTCCCGCAGAACATTTTTTTCTTTACAAGTTAGTGACCAACTAACTGTTTCTTAAAGTACATCTTTTGGGTGTGTCGTAAGTGTTTATTTCACGGTTGTGTTATAAATTACGAGACTCATACATGGACATTTTTATGAAAAGAGACGCCAGTGCTTCTCTGAGGAACTGTTAGGTCGTGCTGACAGTCGAACATATTTTGAGTGATTATCTGAAAGACGTGGACTTCATTTCCAGCTTCTACTTGTCTATACCTTCACTCAAACTCTCCTTTAGTAAGTCTCACCATTAATCCAAATATCTTAATGACAACATAAGTTAAACCAAACACCTTAGCATTCCTTCAACTTTCTTTCCACCATTTATTTTATGGTTTACATCTTATTACATTAGCCCACTTGTGATATTCTTTTCCCAAAATTAAAAAATTTTTAACTTCCTCCGGTTTTATAAAGTTTTTCACCTTTTTTTTAGTATTTTCTACATGAGGAGGGGTTACTAGCCCCTTGCTCCCCGGGATTTTATTCCACTAATACGACACGCACGGCTTAGGAGGAAAGATTCTTTTCCACTTCCCCATGGAGAATATAGGGAATAAAGGGAACAAGAACTATTAAAAAAAAGAAGGGAAAAAACCTAGATGTATGTATATATAGCATGTGCGTGCCTGTGGAGTGTGACCCAAGTGTAAGTAGAAGTAGCAAGATATATTGTTATCCAGCGTGTCTATGAGACAGAAAAAAGGACACCAGCAACCCTGCCATCGTGTAAAACAGTTTCACACTCACTTGGCAGGAGGTGTACCTCCATGGGTGGTTGCTGTCTCCCAAACCTACTATTCCTGGTTTTGTAGTGTAAGCTCACCTCTGGCAAGACAGTGATGGTGTAAATGTGGTGAAGTTAACATGGCTCACGAAATCGTTAATGACCCGATTGCAAAAAAACCATACCACGGGCGGGGATAGAACCCGCGATCAAAACTCCAGACCGTCGCGGTAGCCACTGGACCAGCTAGCCACAGTAAGATTCATCCAACTAGGTATATTTCTACACCATAGGAAGGTTAGCCTAGCACCACTGTGACCACAAATACAAGGTTTTTACAGACGAATCTCCAGCTAGGTGGCCGTGACGAACTCTGTTTTTTTTTATTGTAAAAGTTTTTCTTTTTTGGGTCACCCTACCTTGGTGGGAAACGGCCGATGTATTAAAAAAAATTCCTCTGCTCACCTTCATGTGACCTAATCTCAAAATTGTCATTCCTATATCATGGATGTATTTATTAGCATGTTTGTATATAAAAAATTGTAAAAAATTTTGTTGGAATAAAGTCAGACGTCTTTATGAAGACCCTCGATATGTTTCTGCAGAAAATGCCAGAAAACCAAGTTGTAACAAACTATTTGAGCTCGTACGTCACAGCAAAAAGCAGTCTAATTAGGTATCTGTTTACAGGAATGTAGACTACAAGTTGGAGTACCTTCCCCGAAGTTGCCTGGATTTGCAGTGAAAACTTAAGCTCAATAACTGTTGAGTAATCTATGTTTAGAAAGAACTTGCCACATTTACTTCTTGCTATGCAAAGTCGAGTAGAATGCATATTATGGTTGTTCAAAGGGACATGGGAACTTTTCCATAACATTCTTCACTTTTTATGCCCCGGTTAATCGGTTTTACAGTGATGGAGTGAATGATGGTGAATGTTTTTTTTTTTTTCGGGGCCACCCTGCCTTGGTGGGAATCGGCCAGTGTGATAATAATAAAAAAAAACTTTACCAGATCACATCAGTAATGAACCTACTCTCCTTCTTGGGATTTAATGCCAGACATAGAATGTTGGAAGGTCTATAAACATGTTTACTAGAGAAATTTCTAAATGAGTCTTATAATGTTCGAACTGTGGGCATTTACTGAGTCTACTCACAGGTATGGCGGCATACTAGAATGTGCCTTCTTTTTAAATATATCATAACGATGCATGACTTTGTCATAGTTGATCTATCTGATTACTTCCCAAGACTCACGACTGTTAATCTTGTTTCATATTTCCAGCGACCAGCGAGTTAAATACAGTAGTTTAAACTCTTTTTAACCTGGAACCCCAGAGATAACTATATTACCACGATAAATGGTCCTTCACTAGAAATGCAAAACAATAAAAAAGGTTAAGTATAATACTGTTTGGATACCCTTTAGACATGAATCGTTCCCATTTAATCAAGAGTCAACAAATCATTGAAGCCTAAAGACATGAAAACAGGGACCCAAGTCGTCACCAGCTGGATGGTTCCACTGTCCCTCCCTTTCCCAAATGGATGTGGACTTTGCATCTTTACCGGCTGAGGAATATCACCATTGCCAGCACTGTCCAAGGTTGTGACACGTGCCAGAGTTATACCATAGGCGTCTCAATATACACAACCTCATTGAAAAAAAATAGCACTGTTGAGAAAACGAGATGGCAGACTCTCAGATATTTTTTTTCCTGCAGGCCTCACTAAAGCGACACTGTTTAAAGAACACAATAAACCCGATAACAAAGAAGTTTTTCATTACACACCCATAGATGCACTGCTAAAGGTCATCCTCTATATGGTTTCCAGGAAACAGCCAATGAGGTGGTGTAGCCAGAATGTGACACACTAACCCGGAGCAACTTGGCTGCTGTGGTCTCTGCATTTATCAGTGAAATCACTAAGAAGTTGCCCCCTACTCACCAACCCGGGTTCCCTTGTCTTTTATCTACACGAGACGTGTGATCATTGCAAGACGTAAGTAGCAGAAACAGGTAGAAGTTTGTCCATAGGATAAAACAAAACATAAATATGCGTACAACAGGGATGACATGAGTTATGTTTGGGCCCTGGTTACAGAAGCACGGGGTACATTTTAATGGTGCCAGTTAAAAACTCTCACGATTAAACACTGACAAAAATAGCAAGAAGCTATAGTATGTCACTAAACTCTGAACTTAGTAAAAACCTCGCCCATCCACCCCAGAACGGCCATCAATGAACCATAAAATAAAGTCCTGCCACTCCTTCCTGATATTTTAAGCTTATTTTTTTCCCATTTTAATTTACTATAGGGTAGCCAGTTTTCCCAGGACGAACGTTCCAATAAATTGTCAAAGTTATTGCATTTTGTATTTCTTGTAACGTCAGCATTAAGAACAAAAAGAACGTAAAAAAGAAGGAAACTGAACGGGCCCCTACGGGCCCCATGGGGGAGCAGGTCCATGCCCCCCCCCGGATTAGCAATGCCCCCCCCCCGGTTCCCCAAAGGCCCCCCCGCTGGCACCTCCACTAAAGGTTTGAGAGGGCACAGTCCCAGCGCAAAGAGTCAGGTCCAACTCACACCCCCCCTCACCCCCCATGATTTATCTAACCTATTTTTTTAAATACAAACGTTTTGCCGAATAACTGCACTCGGAGTTTTTTCCACTCGCCAAACTCTATTACCAAACCCGTGTTTTATTTTCCTTCCCGAATTGAATTTTTCCAAAATTAAACCATTGCTGCGAGTCCTGTCTTGGGTGGAAAATTTAGCACGCTATTTACTCCCCTATTTATTCTGTTTTCCATTTATACACCTCGATCATATCCCCCTAATTCTACGCCTTTCGGAGAGTGCAGTTTTAGGACCTCATTACTTCTTCCAAAAAGTTATCTTATTTTGTTCATGGTGAGTGTACTTAGCTCTGTGAAGACCTGTTTGCGCGCTCTTCGAATTGAAACAAAATCCCCCCATCGAGCAAACTTTTCCAACAGCTTAAAAGGGAAAAATTGAGGATGGCGAAAATGGAGATTCGGCAGACGAGGAAATCAAGAAATTCGTAGTAGTCCTCCCTTTTTTGGGCCTAGGGCAAGAAAGGAAATGGTCCATGGTGGACAGAGGGGAACGAAGTTGACGTCAAGAAACGAGTGGAAAGGTACAACGTGAAGAAGAAAGGACGGTGGGGAATGTTGTGGAAAAATCTAATCTTCTCTGCTACCCGACGAAAGTAGTCGGGCTACTGGGAAAGTCACGACGAACGCACCCAAAGGAAGGGAAGAATTTGTTGTTGTTGGGGTTTCCAATTAGGTATATGGTAGGGCGCGCTTTAAGGAGGAGTAGGAGACAGAGGTTTGCTTTTCCCGGGGGGGTGGAGGTATTGTTAGCCCTCTGGGGAAATGTTTATTGGTCGATTAGGAAAACTGCCCGGGTAATGCCATGGAAAATAGATAATGTGGGGTCTGCATGACGGGTAATTGTTTAATATGTTTAAAACATGCCCAAGGGGATAGGAGACTATTCCTATAATTATAAGTGGTACATAAGTAGAACAAAGGATTCGGGTGTGCAGGTGGAGTTCCCGGGGTAATGAGTGTGGAAAAAAAAA
>NC_069448.1:27954938-27989245 GCF_026875155.1 Cherax quadricarinatus
ACTTGGTGGATTTTGGGATAGGATTGGGATGTACATAATCCTTAATAACGAGGCTCTGAAATTATTTATGTGAGTACATTTAGGTAAACATTTACAATCTGTATTTGTTAAAAGGATATCTTTTCAAAATTTCTGCCATTCGGTTTTCAGTAATATGATACCCTGACATACGTTACTGTAATATCCGTCTCTTTAAATCTCACTAAGTGGACAGGCAAGCATATATTGTTCAAGAAAGCGACCATGTAACTGGCTACAAATCTAAAATAAGAACATAAGAAAGGAGGAACACTGCAGGAGGCCTGTTGGCCCATACTAGGCAGGTCCTTTACAATTCATCTCACTAACAAAACATTTGACCAACCCAATTTTCAATGCTACCCAAGAAATAAGCTCTGATGTGAAAGTCCCACTCAAATCCAACCCCTTCCACTCATGTACTTATCCAACCTAAATTTGAAACTACCCAAAGTCCTAGCCTCAATAACCCAACTAGGTAGACTGTTCCACTCATCAACTACCCTATTTCCAAACCAATACTTTCCTATGTCCTTTCTAAATCTAAACTTATCTAATTTAAATCCATTACTGCGGGTTCTCTCTTGGAGAGATATCCTCAAGACCTTATTAATATCCCCTTTATTAATCCCTTTCTTCCATTATACACTTCGATCAGGTCTCCCTCATTCTTCGTCTAACAAGTGAATGAAAATTAAGAGTCTTCAATCTTTCTTCATAAGGAAGATTTTAATGCTATGTATTAATTTAGTCATCCTACGCTGAATGTTTTCTAAGGGATATTTATGCCCCATTCTGTAATATGGAGACAGAATTGAGCTGCTAATCTGGGTGAGGCCTTACTAATGATGTATTAAAGCTGCAGTATGACCTCTGGACTTTCTGTTTCTTACACTTCTTGATATAAATCCCCGTAATCTATTTGCCTTATTACGTACGCTTAGGCATTGCTGTCTTGGTTTTGGGTTTCTGCTCACCATAACCCCAAGTCCTTTTCGCAATCTGTATGGCTAAGTTCTACATTCATTTAACTAATAAGTACTAGGGTTATGGACACTCCCGAGCTTCAGAACCTTGCATTTATCTACATTGAACTGCATCTGCCACTTTTTTGACCAAGAACAGAGTTCGTTTAAATCCTCCTGAAGTTCCATAACATCTACGTTTGAATCAATTATCCTACCTATCTTTGTGTCATCGGCGAATTTGTTCATATCACTAGTAATTCCCTCATCAAGATCATTGTTTATATTTAAAAAAAACAACGGGCCCAAGACTGATCGCTGTGGAACGCCACTTGTTACAGATCCCCAGTCGGATTTAACCCCATTTATGGACACTCTCTGCTTCCTGTCTGTGAGCCATGACTCGATCCACGAGAGCACTTTTCCCCTTATGCCATGAGCTGCCACTTTCTTTAACAGTCTATGGTGCGGAACTCTATCAAAAGCCTTACTAAAATCTAAGTAAATAATATCAAATTCTTTATTGTGGTCAACATCCTCAAAAGTTTTACTGAAGAAAGTTAATAAATTAGTTAGACAAGACCGGCCTCTTGTGAATCCATGTAAAGTAAAAGGACACAAGTGCAACTAATGTGACATTTATTGTGGCAACGTTTCGCTCTCCAGGAGCTTTATCAAGCCATTACAAACAATACATGGACACAGAGGGTATATAAAGGCTCAGAGTGAGGTGAATACTAGTGAGGTACCATTTCGATGTTCACTAGTGGTAGTAGTAGTAGTGGTAGTGACAAAAGTAATACAATATGGTAGAGCAATTAATTCGTACATGAGTAAAAGGATATAGAAGCTATTACTTGGGTAACATAAAAATAGGTTGGACAAATATAAACTGGAATGGGCAGGTTGTTTCGTGTTCACTCTCTGTGCTTTGTGTAGTATACAGGAGAGACTATGTGATGGCAGGGTTTATGTTTTCAGGAGGATTCTTTCTAAGCTTCGGGAAGGTTTAAGCTGCCGTTTTTTTTGTTTAATTGTATTTGAACAGCGTCAGTGCTGATTCAAGGCACTTGCGTTTTGCGGAAATTAGTTTCTTTTATCACTAATTGGGCCCTCTCTGAATTTCATAAGATGATTGGTGGAATTTCGGTGTTGTACACAGGCGTTGGGTTTAAGTTGTCGTTCCTACATGCGTATATGTGTTCATTTAAAGGGGGGTGTTCGAGGTTTCTTGCTGTTTCACCTACGTTGATTTGTCACAGCCTCCACAGGGTTTTAGTGTAAACTCCATGCATTGACGGATCGTGGTGCTTGGGTTTTGTCCCGGTTAGATCCTTTATTGAAGTGGTTAGAAGCGATGGCGACTCTGGTGTTAGCTTGGTGAAAATACTTTTGAGACGTTTAGTGCAACTGGCTGTTGGGAAGAATTATAACTTTGTTGGGAGCGGTGTTGATGCGTGGGGAGAATTGATGATTGAAGAGCTCTTTTCTTGCAGTCTTTGATGAAATAGAAGGAAAATTGTAACTCAGTGAATGTTTGGTGAAATAAGTACTTCCTCGTCAAGAAACTCAGGACTACAAATTTGGTATGCTCTTAGGGAAAAACCCGATGAGATGCCTCTTTTGGTCTTGGTATCTTGACTGGAATAGAAGTGTGTGAGATCATTTTTATTGGTGGGTTTCCGATAAACTTGAAATCTTAGGTTGTTGTCTACTTTGTGAATGAGGACGTCGAGGAAAGGTAGCTTGTCATTGGACTCTTCTTCTAGTGTAAACTGAATCGCTGGTTCAACTGCGTTGAGCCTTGCCTGAAGATCCCGTACATCAAAACGTTTTGGAGTTATTACGAGGACATCGTCCACGTAACGTACCAAGTGACGCTTGAAGGGATGATGTTGGCGAAGTGTTCGGACTCTAGGTGTTCCATGTATAAGTTGGCTAGGACGGCACTTATTGGGGACCCCATTCCCATGCGTAGGTTTGTTTGTAGAGCTGTTATTGAAGGAAAAACAGTTGAAGTTAACACAGAGTTCAATCAAGTCAACAAAATCTCGGGAGGTAAAGGAAGATTAAGGTCCTGGTTGACTTTACGTCGTTAGAACCTCGATGGCTTTTTTGGTAGGTACTTTTGTGAAGAGGGAAAGTCACATCCAAACTGCTTAGTTTCTTGTTACGGATGGAGAGGTTACGGATGCGGTTGAGAAGGTCGCCTGAGTGTTTAAGATGAGCGGGGCTGATGGTCCCCAGAAGGCAGGAAAGATGTTTGGCAAGAACTCCGGCTAGTTTGTGTGGAGCACTGCCTATTCCTGACGTGATTGGTCTGAGAGGAATATTGTGTTTATGGGTCTTGGGTAAACCATACATGTGTGCTGGTTTAGGGTTGCTTGGTAACAAGTACAGAAGTTTCTTCCCTTCTCTAGTGCGTTTGAGTATTTGTCTGGTTTTGTATAGAAAGTCTTTGGTATTGTTTGTATTGTTTGTAATGGCTTGATAAAGCTCCTGGAGAGCGAAACGTTGCCACAATAAATGTCACATTAGTTGCACTTGTGTCCTTTTACTTTACATATTGTCGGTAATTCTACCAACTTTATTACAATTTGTGAATCCATGCTGAGTATCATTAATCAAGCTATGCTTATCGAGATGGCTTCTTATAATCTCAGCTATAATTGACTCTAGTAATTTGCCTACAATTGAGGTCAGGCTTATTGGGCGGTAATTTGACGGTAACGACTTGTCCCCTGTTTTAAAAATAGGAATTACATTAGCCATCTTCCACATATCAGACACTACACCTGTTTGAAGAGATAAATTAAAAATATTAGTTAATGGTTCACAGAGTTCTATTTTGCATTCCTTAAGTACCCTTGAAAAAACCTCATCAGGACCCGGCGACTTATTTTGCTTCAGTCTGTCTATCTGCTTCACAACCATTTCATAGTGGACTGTGATGTTACATAATTTATCTTCTTCTAGCCCACTATAAAAATTAATTGCTGGATATTGTTAGTGTCTTCCGGGTGTAAAACTGAGAGAAAATAGTTATTTAAAATCGAGCACATTTCATTCTCTTTGTCAGTAACATGCCCATAGTTATATTTAAGGGGACCTATCTTATCTCTAACTTTTGTTCTATAGACCTGGAAGAAACTCTTTGGGTTAGTTTTAGAATCCCTAGAAACTTTAATTTCATAGTCCCTTTTAGCTTTTCTTATCCCCTTTTTAATGTCCCTCTTAATGTCAATATACTGATTCATAAGATGACCCTCACCTCTTTTGATACGCCTATAAATTCCTTTCTTATGCCCTAGTAGATATTTGAGCCTATTATTCATCCATTTTGGGTCATTTCTATTTGATCTAATTTCTTTATATGGGATAAACGTTCTTTGAGCAGCATGTATAGTGTTCAGAAAACTGTCATATTGATAGCTCTCTTCGTTACCCCAGTCAACAGATGATAAGTGTTCTCTAAGCCCATCGTAATCTGCTAAGCGAAAATCTGGGACGGTTACTGAGTTATCGCTACTATCGTACTTACATTCAATTCTAAATGTAATTGATTTGTGGTCGCTAGCACCCAGTTCCTCTGAAATTTCTAAATTATTAACAAGGGATTCATTGTTTGCCAGAACTAAGTCAAGCAGGTTATTTCCCCTTGTAGGTTCTGTCACAAACTGCTTCAAAAAACAATCCTGAAATACTTCTAAGAAGTCGTATGATTCTAAATTCCCAGTCAAGAAATTCCAATCAATATGACTAAAGTTAAAGTCTCCTAGAATTACTATATTATCGTGCCTTGTGGCCTTAACAATTTCCTCCCATAGTAGTCTCCTTTGGTCCCTATCTAAGTTTGAGGGACGGTATATCACTCCTAAAATCAGTTTTCA
This sequence comes from Cherax quadricarinatus, assembly GCF_026875155.1. Lineage (NCBI taxonomy): Eukaryota > Metazoa > Arthropoda > Malacostraca > Decapoda > Parastacidae > Cherax > Cherax quadricarinatus. The sequence goes on from NC_069448.1 coordinate 27,959,812, forward strand.
TGCCCCTCTGAAAATTCTATCCAAACAGACTCTGTATGTGTTACTTCAGACATAATACCCGTTTTTATGCAACAGTTCAAGCGATCTCGGACATTCAATGCCACCCCAACCCCCTTCCCGATACTTCTATCCACTTGGAACAATTTAAAACCCTGAATGTGACATTCCGCAGGCATATCCCGACATTTTTAATTAAACCACGTCTCATTTAAGGCGAATACATCAATGTTACCTGCACTAGCAACTAATCTCAACTCGTCCATCTTATTCCTAGCACTACGGCTATTAGCATAATAAACATTGAAAGACTCTCCTTTCTCTTTACCCTTCCTGCTCATTTCTGTTTTTCTACTAAACCTATTACTGTCCTTATCACCCAATGTCACTGGCTTTTCAATATCTACCTCGTTATGCTTATTACTAGTTCCCCCAGAACTCATAATATTACTACACTGGGACTTCACTGTTTTCCTGCCAAAACCCATACCACTAACTATTCCTAGTTTAAAGTCCAAACAGCTCCCTCCACTGCAGTTGCCAGTACTCCCACCCCAGACCTAGATAAGTGAACCCCATCCCTGGCATACATGTCATTTCTGCCATAGAAGAGGTCCCAGTTGTTAATGAATGTTACCGCATTTTCCTTACAGTATTTGTCCAGCCAGCAATTGACACCAATTGCCCTGGACCACCATTCATTTCCAACTCCTCTCCTTGGCAAAATACCACATATGACAGGGTTCCCACCCTTCCTCCTAATTATTTCTATTGCTGACCTATACCTGCTAATCAGGTCTTCACTCCTACGTCTGCCAACATCGTTGCCTCCAGCACTGAGACAAATAATAGGATTGCTCCCATTACCTCTCATGATGTCATCCAGAAGTAGTATATATTGGTCGATCTAGGAACACTGCCGGATAATGACCATGGAAAATGAGATAATGATGGGGTCTGCATGACAGGGTAATTGTTTAATATGTTTAATCATGCCCCAAGGGGATAGAGAGACTTATTCCTATACATTAATAAGTAGGTACATAAAGTAGAACAAAGGATTCGGGTGTGCAGGTGGCAGATTCCGGGATAATGAGTGTGGAAAAGAATGTGATAATGGGTGGTCTGCATAAGCACAGGTGCTGTCAGGGGGTACAAGTTTAATATGTTTAGTCATCCCCCCAAGGGGATAGAGAGGCTTATTTCTGTGTAATTACTAAGTATAAGAAGGTAGGTAATGATCACTTCTGACACCCCAAACTCAATCACTCTGATAGATGGGAGAGGCAGTACAAAAAAGGATTCAGGTGAGCAGGTGGGCAGATTCCCAGGATAATGAGTGTGGAAAAAAGAATGTGATAATGGGTGGTCTTCATAAGCTCAGGTGCTGTCAGGGGTACAAGATTTAATATGTTTAAACATCCCCCAAGGGGATAGAGAGAGAGGCTTATTTCTGTGTAATTACTAAGTATAAGAAGGTAGGGTAATGATCACTTCTGACTCCCCAAACTCAATCACTCTGATAGATGGGAGAGGCAGTACAAAGGATTCAGGTGACTGGGTACAAGCTTACCATCTCCGAGGGAGTCCCCCCCCCCCTTCCCGGGGCTGCGACTCACTGACGCGACTGTTGCTACTTCACAACAACAACACTGCTGGGTTTAAAGAACGCGGTAATGGATGGGCAGCTGGTCCCCCGAGGGAACCGGATTCCGGGATAATGACCATGGAAAAATAATGAGATAATGGGGGGTCTGTATGACCTTAGGGCTGACAGGGTAGGAGTTTAATATGTTTAATCATCCCCCAAGGGGATAGAGAGTCTTATTACTAAGTAGGAACAGAAGTAGAGTAATGATCACTTCTGACTCCCCAAACTCTATTACTCTGATAGATGGGAGAGAGAGGCAGTACAAAGGATTCAGGTGACTGGGGTCTCTGATGGAGTGTTGCGGCGGGCCTGCTTCTTTGGAGGTCATCGGGTGTGATTATCAGCCCTGCGCCCGCTCTCCGGCTACATCGGGGGCATCTGTGTGAAAAAGGATAATAACCTAATTTTTCAAAGGGTGAAAACAAAAAAAGTCTCTCTTAGCAAATATATTTATTAGTTAACATTACATTGTTTTATTCCTCCTCTCCCTCAGAACAGCTAGCTTCTAAGAGCATGAAACTACGAGCAGTGGCGGAAGATCTACCTCTCTCGCGTCGATGCTTGACCCTGGGGAAAAAATCTCTTACGGTTTTTTCTCTTCCCCGCCAAAGATTGCAACTGTCTCTCATCTCTAGTTCCTCTTCTTCTGTACTCCCTTCTTCAGTACTGCTATTAGCTTCTTCGTCTTCCTCCACTTTGTCATCTGTTTTATCTTTAAATAATTTAAACTTTGTTTCTCTGGCATCTGGATGACCATAGGATACAGAGTGATAGGCATCTAAGTAAAAGCGCTTATCATCAAATGAGCTAAGACCTCGTTTCCTAGTGGTGATAGTGGTCATCTGACCTTTTAAATTTCTAATTTGACTATATTGGAAGGTATGTTTAGAACCGTCTTCCAGCACACTTCTAAAGTTATTATGAGTTAATAATTGTTGTTCAGACTGAGGAACTCCTTTCGCAGCGATAGTGTTGTTATTTTTCTGCTAGCAGGATGCTATACATTTTGGGTTTAATGCAGACTATTTCTGAAATAAGGCGGTCCCCCACCTCACTTTTAAGTAAGCCTAGAGATCCCTTCCTTGAGTCATTGTAGAGAGGATGATCTGTGGGGAAATTAGATGTGTCTATCCATTTCCTCAATGGTTCCTTACCGATCTCATCAGTAAGGTTTTTGATGCCCTCTAAACAGGCGATGACACTATCGGTATCTGAATAGATTAGTTTTATTTTGTCTTGGTATGTTTTCTTAAGAATCATATACCAAAAATGGTACAGCTTAAATTTGGCAAGTTCTAGTATCTGGTAACCTATGTAATTAGGGTAAGTGAGTTTTATGGCTGGCGTCCCCGTCGTAACCAATACTTTGTTTTCTGAAAGCTTTATGGCTTTCTTAAATAGTGGCTTACTCACCGCTCGCAAAAATGCTCCTGCTGATGTTATGAGCTTCGTTTTGTTGGCATATTTTGATGGATTAAACAATGTCTTGCGAATACAGAATTGGTCAACAATTTAAATAATCGCTGACAGTCTTTACTAGTGCTACTATTGCATTGCCTCACGTTCGTTTCAACAAAGCCGCCAGATATTTTCCTTGTGAGAATTCATATATGCTATGAATTTTTAAATTTGTAGCCCTATCTCCAAGAAAAACTGCAATAAAGGAAAAAAGGATATTAGGTAGTTTCTTTTGGGGGAGATGGTCCCCAAATTTTAGTTTTTTACAGGAACAGTTTCCAGTTCCCCTCTCCGGAAATAAAGCTTCGTAATGAATTTCTCTGGAGGGGTTTAAATCAACCAGAAGGCCGTATTTATCCGCAGGACGGGGACGATATATCCAACAAAATTTGGGGGCATTTTTTTTCCAAAAAATTTGTCCCCCGAGCTTCCCAACTGAGACAGATCTCGTTGTTTAAATAAAATATATTGACAAATTAAGGTGATCGTGCGAGGTATTTTCCTTGTGGAATAAATTTTGGATTGAGATTCGGTTTTGCCGTGTTTCCCTAGTAAAATATTAGCTATAATTCACTCAAACTGCTTCTTTAAAAAAAGGTATCAATTATATACAGAGGCTATTGTTGTTCAAGGGGATTTTGGAAAATCCGGGGGTTAATGGCCCTTTCCTAAAATGATTTTTCCTAAGAGAGGTGTTTTGTTTCAAAGGGTGGTTTTATATCCAGCTGGAAAATGATTATTCTCGGAAAGAACCGCATATTTTTTACTTTAACGCTCCACTAGACTGTCTTGCCTCCCCCCGCAAAAACGCAAAAGTATTCTTGCGGTCTTGAAAATATTAAACTTTTCCCTCTGTAAAGGTACGCCTTGTCCATCTTCCCTCTCAAATGAGCCTTTTTTTGGGGAAAGAATCATCTATATTTTAACATTTTTTTTTTTTCAAAGAGAGGGGGGGAGGGGGGAGTTTACCGGGATGAAGATAACAAGGCAGCTGGTTCTCCCCCCAGAAGCCAAAGAAAAAAACCCCGCCCGACAGTGAAGGTGTCTGGTATTACGCAGTTTACTACCTTCCCTACGCCAGGTGGTGGTGGGTCGAATGGGGCCCAAAGACAAGAGAAGCAGGCCCCGCCACTTTCTCCCGGCAGTCCCTATTTTTTTTTTATTTGGGGGAAAAAATATATTTTATTTTATTTTATTTTTGAAATTTAGTTTTGGGGTTGGACAAATCTATAAATTAATTAAACTTTCCCCCGCTCGGCTTTATACAAAGGGGAATTTTCACTTGACTATGGAAAATTTCGAACCCTCCCTATTGGGGTTTAAAATTCTTATTTTTTCGTTCGGGAAAAGGTTTTTCCCCGATTTTATCCCTTTACTTTATTGCAAAAAAATTTTCTTTTTTGTTAATTTATATAAAGATTTGCGGGGATTTTTGTTTAAAAGATTCTCTGAAAATAGAGAGAGATGTGTAAAAAAACTGTCCCTTACTTTGGGGAAAATTAAGTATTTATGAGCACGCTACCCTAAAGGTCTATAAATACGCTCACCTTTTTCGTTAGGGCGAAAGGTGCTCTTCCCGCTCATCAGAAAGTTACCATTAGATTTGGCGGGTTTTAAAAATTTCTCTTTATGGGAGTTTAAATATTTCTATAATTTAAAAAATTTTGGAAATAGAGAGGAGTGTTTTTTACAGATTTGACTCGTCACCGCTCGCAGTGCCACCATGCGGGCGATTTCCCCTCGGAGCAGCTCACCACACATTCTCCTGTAGTTTCGCGGGCTATCAGTGTGTGTGCGAATGTCCGCTCATCGCGGGATGGTGACGGGTGAGTTCCCCGGTTATTGTTGAATTGATGTTTTCTTAAAACTGTTATTTTCAGATAATGAAATAAGTTTTTGAGCAAATTTAATTTTTTAACAGTTGGGGGGGGGGAAATACTCAAGCAGATGATCGGGGGGGGGGCGGAAGAAAGGGGTCAGCGCTCTTTTTTTAAATCAATTATTTTTTTTTAACAGTAAAACTTTTTTTGTATTTTTTAAAAAGTATCTCACTAAAAAGAAAAAAAATCTTTTTTGGAAATGCAAATTTCCATAGTTTGTTAGCTTCTCCCAGTTTTTATTTTACGAAACTTTTTTTAAAAGTTGCTCGAGTTATAATTAGTTTGTATGGCTCTAAAACAAAAAAATAAAAAATAACTTTCTTTTTTATTATGCAGATCAGTCTGTGTCCCCGTAAATCTTCGCCCGTAACACTCCCACAAGAGCAAGTTGACCCGATTCCCGGCCCCAGGGATGGGGACCACCCGCCACAAGTGACATCCTTTCCCAAGGGATCTTTACTACTCTTTTTTGGGTTCCCCCTTTCTGCTAATCGAAGGTTCACTTCAGGAAAAAAAAAATTTTTTTCAGATGAGGAAGAGAGTGAAATGGAGACGATTCCATTTCAGAAAAACCGATATCTTTCAGCGCCGGAATGTTTTAAAGGTACTTCTGTCGAAAAAATATTCAATTCCTGCCTTCATAAACCCCCCCATTATTTTTGTCTTTCGCAACAAATTTTTTCGGCAATATTACAGTTTTTCCTGTTCTATAGGACAGCACTTTTTGAAAATGCTCTTAGGTTTTATCCCGAACGAGCCTTATTTTGGCAGACGTCGCTACTGGGAGAGGATGACAGTCGTGAGATTATAAAAACTTTTCCCGCGAACTAGTTACCGAGATGTATTCTCGGCTTTTACGGTCTGGAGGGAGACTTGACGCGTTAGAAACTGAAATTTCATCGGGCGAGGGTCGGGGCTTCTACTGTTTAATAAAGGGTTTTTTCTATTGTAATATGCAAGTGGAGTGCGTGGTACTAGGAGTATATAGAATTTTCCCACATCTTACGGGGAAAAATCAGATTTTTAACCCGGAGGAGTAAAAAAATAGCTGTTTTTTTTCAATGTCTGGGGGCCCTTTTTCTGTCGTAGACTTGGTGGGGCTGGTATAAAATAGCGATTTTTATCTAGATGTGATACCCTTCAGAAATTGTCAATTACTCGCGGTGACTCTCCTGTCCAGTGGGTGACATCACAAACTCGGTCTGACAAAAAAAATATAAATATTTATTTTTTGCTTAATTCTTGAAGGGACTTTTGTACTTTATGTCGTCGGGGTAGAAATAAATATTACTGGTAGTGCCCCTGTTATTGTTGGGAAAGACTCATGTAGCTTTAATCAAACACTTCCAGAAATATATGAGAATTTTCTCCAAAAAAATTTTCAGCAAAAAGATTTTTGTTGAATTGTTTAAGTGAAATAGTGACATTTGAACTTAAAAACTCATTCAATTCATGCGACAACCAACAAAAGTTGATTTTTCCCCCAGCTGGAAGGTTTGAAATTCAAAATACTCACAAGGGTCTTGCCTTCTTCTGCCTTTGTGGATTTAGAAGCTTTTTCTCGAAAAATCGTAAGCCAGAGGGGGTAATAAGTAGACACGTAGCAATAGCTTATGGTTATAGTGTAGACGAAATAACATATAAAAGATAGATAGTCCTGGGGGGTAAAATGTATTGATATATGTATGTAGACTTTTCTTTATGGGATTGGATAAAAAGAAATCCCTGTTATCCACTTCTATGCCAGGGAGCAGCATATAATTTTGCCTAAGAAGAAGGGGGCAAATTTTGCATCGGACTTTATCTTCCAAAACCCCAAAGGGGAGGCATCTGACCCTCTAAAAGCCAGGCTAATTATTTAGGAGCACTCTGCATAATTGCAAATTTTAAGGAGAAAAAATTTAGGTAAATATTTGCTGTTATTATTCATAACCTATCATATGTATGGCTTTGTAATTAAAAAACTAAGTTAAAAACCCCAAACAATGTTTTAAAGAAAAAAGGGATTTTTAAAACTAAAAATAGAAATAGGGGCACTAGTTTTTCCCGGATAGTTAGCTTCTGTCGTGGTTTGGCTGTTTGGTCGGCGCACATAGCTTCAAAAACACCCTTTAAATTCACAGAGGCGATGTAAGTACTACCCCCCAAAGTTGGGGATGCTTTTAACCGGCAAACAAGTGTTTCCTTATGAATATTTCAGCTCCCCCGAAAGGCTCGAAGGAAGACTTTACCCCCCAAAAAAGCTTTCTATAGTTCTCTGTCTAAGAAGATATTAAAACCAAGAGAATTCGATCTGTCTTGGTTTGGGAGGGGAAAAAGCTTTTCAACTTAGGAGGGGTATCTCCCAGTTTTTTCTCGCTGTGTGTAGGACTTTGGGTGAATATTCACCTTGATAGGAGGGGTTTTTATACAAAAACTATATCTAGATGTTTTTCACTATGTTTTCTCCCCCGGGTTTTCCCCATGAGCCCTTTTTAAAAACCAGTGGGTGGAATTAGAATTTAAATTTCTGTCGGAGCTTTTACATCATAAGTCTAAAAAAGAGGCGGCTTCATCTGCTGTTAGGACGTTTGCTCGGCCAATACCCCGTTCATTAATCCCAATTTTGAGGAAAAATTAGTAAGTAAATTTTTTGCTTACTGGGATTTAATTCTCTTTATGGGTTTTTGCAGACTGAGGGCTGCCCTCGCAAACATTCGAAAACTCTCACCCCAGAAAAGCGAGTTTTCTCGCAAATGGCGGTTTCTCAAAGAATCCTCAAGACTTTAAAAAAGGTTATGGCTTTTATAGACACTCTAGGAAAAGCCCCCGAAATTAGCTCGCTACACGGATGTTTACCACTTGTCTCTATCACAAACAATAAAATTGGATTATTGAGTACAGCAAACAGTTTGGGCTATCAGTAATCAAAAAAACCCCGTAAAAAATATAAATTAGTGGGGGACCATCTCCCCAAACGAAACTACCTAAATATTGCCTTTATTGCAGTTTTTCTTGGAGATAGGGCTACAAATTTGGGAAAATTCATAGCATATAGAATTCTCCAAGGAAAAAAATTGGCGGGTTTGTTGAAAAGAACGTGAGGCAACGCAAAAGTAGCATAGTAAAAAAATGTCACGTTATTTAATTGTTGACCAAATTTGTATTCGGCAAGACATTTTTTAATCCATCAAAATTGCCAACAAAAAAGAAGTCATACATCAGCGGAGCATTTTTGCGAGCGGTGAGTAAACCATATTTAAAAAAGCCCTAAAGCTTTCAAAACAAATATTTGGTTCGCGGGGGGCGCCAGCCATAAAATCACTTACCCTTAATTTCATAGGTTCCCGTCTAGAATTTCAAATTTTAAAACTGTACCATTTTTGGTATATGATTCTTAAGAAAAAATACCAGCAAAAAAAATAATCTATTCAGATACCGATAGGTCATCGCCGTTTGAGGGCATCAAAACCTACTGATGGATCGGTAAGGAACATTGGGAAATGGTAGAAATCTAATTTTCCCCCAAAATCATCTCTTACAATGATCAAGGGAAGGGTTTAGGTTACTTAAAAGTAGGTGGGGGGCGCCTTATTTCAGAAATGTCTGCATTAAACCAAAATGTATAGCATCCCGCTAGCAAATAATAACAACACTATCGTGCGAAAGGGGGTTCCTCGTTGAAAAAACAATTATTTAAATTAAAAAACTTTAGAAGTGTGCTGGAAGACGGTTCTAAAACATACCCTTTAAATGTCAAATTAGAAATTTTAAAAAGGCAGATGACCCCCTTCACCAAAGGAAACGGGGTCTTGCTTTTTGTGATAAGGCTTTTTTTAGTGCCCCACTCGTATCCTATGGCTCCAGATGCAGAGAAACAAAAATTTAAAATTTTTTTAAAGATAAAAAAGTGACAAAATGGGGAAGACGAAAGAAGCTAAGCGTATGAGAAGGGAGTACAGAAAAAGAGGAATAGAGATGAAGACAGTTGCAAACTTTGGCGGGGAAAGAGAAAAACCGTAAAAGTTTTTCCCGGGTCGCATCGACGCGAGAGAGGGAGATCTTCCCCCCATGTCGTAGTTTCATGCTCTTAGAAGTGCGTTCTGAGGGGGGGGAGGAATAAAAAAAAGTAATGTTAACTAAAAAATTTTTTGCTAAGAGAGACTTTTTTTGTTTTCACCCTTTTAAAAAAATTGGTTATTATCCTTTTTCACAAGATGCCCCGAGAGCCGGGGGGAGGGGGCGCAGGGCTGATAATCCAACCATGACCTCCCAAAAAAAGCGGCGCCGCAAACCCCCCTCAGAGACCCCAGTCACCTGAACCTTTTTCTGCCTCTCTTCCCATCTATCGAGTAATAGAGTTTGGGGAGTCAGAAGTGATCATTACTCTACTTTTTTTCCACTTAGTAATAAGCTCTCTATCCCCCGGGGATGATTAAACTATTAAACTCCTCCCTGTCAGCCCTAAAGGTATACAGACCCCCCTTTTTTTCATTATTTTTCCCTTGGTATTATCCCCGGGAAACCCGGGTTTCCCCCGGGGGACCAGCTGCCCCTATTTCCGGTTTTTTTAAACCCGCGTGTTGTTGTTGTGAAGTAGCAAACAGTCGGTCGTGAGTCGCAGCCCGGGAAGGGGGGGGGGGGTCCCCCGGGGTGGTAAGCTGACCCGTCACCTGAAACCTTTTTACGCCTTCCCTCTTTCAGGTGTTGAGTTTGGGGGGTCAGAAGTGATATTACCCTACCTTCTTATCTTTGTAAATTTCCCGAAATAAGCCCTTCTCATCCTTGGGGATGTTTAAAATATTTAAATTTGTACCCCCCGAAGCACCCGAGCTTATGAAGACACCCCTTATACATTTTTTTTTCCCCCCTCATTATCCCGGGAATTTTGCCACCCGCTCACCCGAATCCTTTTTTTTTACTGCCTCTCCCTCTATCGGTGATTGGTTTGGGGTGTCAGAAAAGTGATCATTCCTACCCCTTTTTTTTTAGTAATTCACGAAATAAGCCTTTTATCCCTTGGGGGGGGTGACTAAAATATTAAACTTGTAACCCCCCCGACGCACCCGTGCTTTGCGACCACCCCTTTCAATTCTTTTCCACATATTATCCCGGAATCTGCCACCGCAACCCGAATCCCCTTTTTTCTTTCTTTGTTCTACTTATTAAGTTAGGAAAAAGTCTCTCTATCCCCTTGGGGCAGATTAAAAATATTAACAATTACCCTGTCAGCAGACCCCCTCATTATTCATTTTCCATGGTCATTATCGGCAGTTTCCTAGACGACCAAAATTTACTACTTCGACGGGTAACAATATCCTCCTCCCCGCCCCGGAACAAACTCTCGTCTCCCACTCCTGTCCCTTTAAGAGAAGCCCTTTTCATATACCCAACTTGGCTTTCCCCACAACAACAATTTTCTTACCCCTTTCCCTTTGGGGTCGTTGTCGTGACGTTCCCCGTAGTCGGGCTCACATTGTGGGTAGCCTGAGAATGTATTAATGTTTCCCAACAGTTTCCACGGCGTCTTTTCTTCTTTGTTTGTACCTTTCCACTCGTCTTCTTGATCGTCAACTTCGTTCCCTGCTGTCCAGCCACTGACCAGTTTCCTTTCTTGACCTGAGGACTCAAAACAGGAGGACTACTACGAATCTTCTTGATTTCCTCGGTCAGTCGCCGAATCTCCATCTTCGCCATCCTCAATTCTTCCTTAAGCTGTTGGTAAAGTTGCTCGATGGAGGGCATCTTGCTTCAATTCGTAGAGAGCGCGCAAACAGGTCTTCACAGAGCTAAGTACACGTCACCACTGAACAAAATAAGATAACGTTTGGTAATGAAGGTAATGAGGTCCTGAATCTGCACTCTCTCGAAAGGCGTAGAATTATGGGGGATATGATCGAGGTGTATAAATGGAAAACAGGAATAAATAGAGGATGTAAATAGCGTGCTGAAAATTTCCAGCCAAGACAGGACTCGCAGCAATGGTTTTAAGTTGGAAAAATTCAGATTCAGGAAGGATATAGGAAAGCACTGGTTTGGTAATAGAGTTGTGGACGAGTGGAACAAACTCTCGAGTGCAGTTATTCAGGCTAAAACGTTGTGTAGTTTTAAAAATAGGTTAGATAAATACATGAGTGGGTGAGGGTGGGTGTGAGTTGGACCTGACTAGCTTGTGCTGCTGGGACTGGTGCCCTGCTCAATCCTTGAGTGTAGGTGACCAGACTGGGGTGGGCCTTTGGGCTAATCCGGGGGGGGGTCATTGGTCTAATCCGGGGGGGGACATGGACCTGCTCCGCATGGGCCAGTAGGCCTGTTGCAGTGTTCCTTCTTTCTTACGTTCTTATGTTCTTAATGCTGACAGTTACAAGAAGATACAAAATGCAATAACTTTGACAATTTATTGGAAACGTTACTGTCCTGGAACACTGGCTACCCTATATGTAAATATAAGTGGGAAAACATAAGCTTAAATAGTCAGGAAGGAGTGGCAGTGACGTTCAGTTTTAGTGGTTCATCTGATGGCCGTATCTGGTGGTGGATGGGGCGAGGTTTGTTAGCTAAGTTCAGTAGTTTAGTGACAGTACTATAGCTTCTTGCTAGTTGTGTAGACAGTGCTTGACATCGTGATGAGTTGTGAACTGGCACCATTAACATGTATCCCTCTGTGCTTCTGTAGACCACGGCCACATAACTCATGTCATCCCTGTTGTACGCATATTTATGTTTGTTTATCCTAGTGGACAAACTTCTACCTGTTTCTGCTACTTACGTCTTGCAATGATCACACGGTCTCGTGTAGATAAAAGACAATGGAACCGGTTGGTGAGTAGGGGGCAACTTCTTAGTGATTTCACTGATGAATGCAGAGACCACAGCAGCCAAGTTGCTCCTGGTTAGTGTGTCACATTCCTGGCTACACCACCTCAGTGGCTGTTTCCTGGAAACCATATAGAGGATGACCTTAGCAGTGCATCTATAGGTGTGTAATGAAAAACTTCTTTGTTATCGGGTTTATTGTGTTCTTTAAACAGTGTCGCTTTAGTGAGGCCTGCAGGAAAAAAAAATATCTGAGAGTCTGCCATCTCGTTTTCTCAACAGTGCTATTTTTTCAATGAGGTTGTGTATATTGAGACGCCTATGGTATAACTCTGGCACGTGTCACAACCTTGTGACAGTGCTGGCAGATGGTGATATTCCTCAGCCGGTAGAAGATGCAAAGTCCAGCATCCATTTGTAAAGGGAGGGACAGTGGAACCATCCAGCTGGTGACGACTTGGGTCCTGTTTGCATGTCTTTAGGCTTCAATGATTTGTTGACTCTTGATTAAATGGGAACGATTCATGTCTAAAGGGTATCCAAACAGTATTATACTTAACCATTTTTATTGTTTTGCATTTCTAGTGAAGGACCATTGATCGTGGTAATATAGTTATCTCTGTGTTCCAGGTTAAAAATGAGTTTATTACTACTGTATTTAACTCGCTGGTCGCTGGAAATATGATCAAGATTAACAGTCGTGAGTCTTGGGAAGTAATCAGATAGATCAACTATGACAAAGTCATGCATCGTTATGATATATTAAATCGAAGGCACATATCTAGTATGCCGCCATACATGTGAGTAGACTCAGTAGTGCCCACAGTTCGAACATTATAAGACTCATTTAGAAATTTCTCTAGTATCATTGTTATAGACCTTCCAACATTCTTATGTCTGGCATTAAATCTCCAAGAAGGAGAGTAGGTTCATTACTGATGTGATCTGGTAAAGTTTTTTTTTATTATTATCACACTGGCCGATTCCCACCAAGGCAGGGTGGCCCGAAAAAGAAAAACATTCACCATCATTCACTCCATCACTGTAGAAACCGATTAACCGGGGCATAAAAAGTGAAGATGTTGATGGAAAAGTTGCCTGCATGTACTTTGACACCATAATATTGCATGTCTACTCGACTTTGCATAGCAAGAAGTGAATGTGGCAAGTTCTTTCTAACATAGATTACTCAACAGTTAGTTGAGCTTAAGTTATACACTGCAAATCCAGGCAACTTCAGGGAGAGGTACTCCAACTTGTAGTCTACATTCCTGTAAACAGATACCTAATTAGACTGCTGTTGCTGTGACGTACGAGCTCAAATAGTTGTTACAACTTGGTTGTTCTGGCATTTTCTGCAGAAACATATCGAGGGTCTTCATAAAGACGTCTGACTTTATTCCAACAAAAATTCTTACATTTTTTATATACAAACATGCTAATAAATACATCCATGATATAGGAATGACAATTTTGAGATTAGGTCACATGAAGGTGAGCAGAGGAATTTTTTTTAATACATCGGCCGTTTCCCACCAAGGTAGGGTGACCCAAAAAAGAAAAACTTTTACAATAAAAAAAAACAGAGTTCGTCACGGCCACGCTAGCTGGAGATTCGTCTGTAAAAACTTGTATTTGTGGTCACAGTGGTGCCTAGGCTAACCTTCCTATGGTGTAGAAATATACCTAGTTGGATGAATCTTACTGTGGCTAGCTGGTCCAGTGGCTACCGCGACGGTCTGGAGTTTTGATCGCGGGTTCTATCCCCGCCCGTGGTATGGTTTTTTTGCAATCGGGTCATTACGATTTCGTGAGCCATGTTAACTTTCACCATCATTTACACCATCACTGTCTTGCCAGAGGTGAGCTTACACTACAATACCAGGAGATAGTAGGTTGGTAGACAGCAACCACCCATGGAGGTACTACCGTCCTGCCAAGTGAGTGTGAAACTGTTTTACACGATGGCAGGATTGCTGGTGTCCTTTTTCTGTCTCATAGACACGCTGGATAACAGATATATCTTGCTACTTCTACTTACACTTGGGTCACACTCCACAGGCACGCACATGCGTATATATACATACATCTAGGTTTTTCTTCTTTTTCTTAATAGTTCTTGTTCCTCTTTATTCCCTATATTCTCCATGGGGAAGTGGAAAAGAATCTTTCCTCCGTAAGCCGTGCGTGTCGTATTAGTGGAATAAAATACCGGGAGCAATGGGCTAGTAACCCCTCCTCATGTAGAAAATACTAAAAAAAAGGTGAAAAACTTTATAAAACCGGAGGAAGTTAATATTTTTAATTTGGAAAAGAATATATCAGCAAGTGGGCTAATGTAATAAGATGTAAACCATAAAATAAATGGTGGAAAGAAAGTTGAAGGAATGCTAAGGTGTTTGGTTTAACTTATGTTGTCATTAAGATATTTGGATTAATGGTGAGACTTACTAAGAGGAGAGTTTGAGTGAAGGTATTAGGACAAGTAGAAGCTGGAAATGAAGTCCACGTCTTTCAGATAATCACTCAAAATATGTTCGACTGTCAGCACGACCTAACAGTTCTCTCAGAGAAGCACTGGGCGTCTCTTTTCATAACATGTCCATGTATGAGTCTCGTATATTTTATACACAACCGTGAAATTATCACTTACGACAACCAATAGATGTAGCTTTAAGAAACAGTTAGTTGGTCACTAACTTGTAAAGAAAAAAATGTTCTGCGGGAGACTGTGGAAAGGGCAGAGAAGCCTGCCCTTTCCACAGGCTTCTCGGCCCTTATAATATTCATTGGAAAACATTACATCTATGGGGATCATCTATTACCAGATGGAAGAGGTGAAGAAAATGGCAGAGAGGGACTTACAAAAGTACTGAGTGAATTACATTGACAGAATGAAGAGTCAAGTTGCGAGTGGCGTAAATGGATACAGAGAAACTGCATTAAAGGCGGACTATCAGTGATGTACTTAGAACACTAAAGTCCAGCCCTGGCGGAGCAGCGTTCGCTGCCTGCCATTGCTGCAGGTCGACTCTCAAGCTTTCACATGTCTTTTGACACAGTCTTGGCGCTTTCATAACAGTTGTCGACCACCAGAGAATAAGGGTCATCTTATACAAAGACTCAAATCCTAGTTTTCTCCCCTGAAAAATATTATATACGGAGGCATAATAACAATGGTGATCGGTCAAAAGTTGGCGGTGGTAGTGTCATTGGCAACATCAGCAATGATAGCACTAACAGTGACAACAGTTATTGAGTCAGCAAATGGAAGTCATCAGTAGGGGAGTCAGTAATGGTGGAAGAAGTGTGAGCATCAATAGAAAAAGGGGTAATCGGCACCAGTGGTTGGCATTAAATGAGAGCTGCACTAATGAAGTGAAATGCATTTATCAGAGTCAAACAAAGTCACAAACTACTAGCCACAATAAAATATGACTGATGGGCAATTTTACAAGCTAATGATGGAAAAAAATGAGGGAGAGATAAAGGAGCGTATGATTGATCTGGGGAGAGAGAGAGAGAGAGAGAGAGAGAGAGAGAGAGAGGCAGGACGTGCCGATTCCCTAAGAGGTTTTTAAGAGTCTGACAACCGCATAAGAAGAACTGGGACTGGCTGCTACCAGATTGATGGGGCGAGAAGTGTATTAAACTTAGCTTTGAAATGCTAGTTTATCTCTAGCAGGCATCGTGTGTACAGCAAGAACATGAGTGTGACTGTAAATGCTACAACTAAAGCAGCACGAATCCCTAGTAGAGATTCTGAACACTGAAACTTTTCCCAAGTTGGAATGAAAAGCAAGAAATAGTAAGAACATAAAAGAAAGATAAAACTGAGGGAAGTTACAACTTGTGAAGGCAGACGTTCATGGGCATAAGTCAGTGGAGTGAAGATTGTAGGAGTTAGTATAATAATATTGGTGTAATCAGATAAATTAAGAATTATGAAAGCTAATGATTAATATATTATATGCAATATATTTTTTTTTCTACACATGCAAACTTATGTAGCCTGCAGTCAATGCATTTTGAGATGACTGATCTATTTTCTAGCATCATAAAAAGACCATGACTCGTTTTTCATAGAAAATCCTTTAATAGCTGAGAAAGTTTTCGTCACTTTACAGAAAAAGTATTTTCTTATATTCGGATTCTATAACAGTTATTGTTACATAAAGAGTGGCCATTATTTAATATGCAATTACAAAAAAACATTCTTTTATACTACAGGTTGAGTCCATCTCTGGGCCTGAAACAACATCTAAGAGCAACTGGACCTTCACAGCTAAAGTAACAAACGACGTTCGTGTGCCTTGAGGTGGATGAGTCAGGTGTATTCTCTGATAATGGCTTCCTGATGACTGAATCACAGGTGGACATCTTATTTTATTCACTGACAGAGACTACTGTAGATGCTCTCCAGAGCTCCTTCACTGTTAAGTCTCTCAGTGACACCTACAGTGAAGGTACTGTAGTTCCACCTGCAACTGAGCTGTTGCGCGGACATTTCCTTCCATCCAATGATAATAAGGAATATTATTGTTTGTGTAAATAATGCCATGATGTACTATATTTAGAATAACAGGCATTAAGGAATAAATTGATAAAATATGTGTTTAATTTTTTTATTTTCCTACATCGTTAATAATAGAGATAAAAACACACACACACTCTCTCTCTCTCCTCTCTCTCCTCTCTCTCTCTCTCTCTCTCGTCTCGTCTCTCTCTCTCGTCTCTCTCTCTTCACGTTCTTTACACACACACACACACAATTTTATAAATATATAATAATATATATATATATAATATAAATATATATATATATATATATATATAATATATATATATTACTAGAGTTATATATATATATATATATATATATATATATATATTTATATAATAGTAGTTGGGTAAAATCAACCACCCAGGGAAGGTACTACCTCTGCCAAGTGAGTGTAAAACGAAAGCCTGTATTTTGTTTTTACATGATGGTAGGACAGCTGGTTCTTTTTTGTCTCTTCATAAATATACAAGATTACAGGTATTCTTTGCTTGCTACTCTACTACACTTAGTCAACTACACATACATGTACACTTATTAATACATATTCATCTGAATTTTCTTGATTTTATCTTAATATTTCGTGGTCTTATTACTTTTCCTTTTTATAATCCATGGGGAAGTGGAATAAGAATCTTTCCTCGTAAGCCATGCGTGTTGTAAAAGTCAACTAAAATGCTGGGAACAATGGGCTAGTAACCCCTTTTTCCTGTAAAGATTACTAAAAAGATAATAAGAAGAAAATTGTCAAAGGGGAAGTCTGTGGCGTGATGTTGTGCAAATGATAAGAAAGAGAATATTTGTGGATGTTATGAATAAAGGAACTGCTTCCTGGCTTAAGTGAAACAAAGCTGAAGGGGGTGTAGAGTTTCAATGGAGAGGAATAAATGGGATTAGGTCAGGGGTATCAAATAGAGTTAGAGCTGAAGAAGGAAGTAGCATAATGTTGAAGGATAACTATGCAGGAAAAGAGGGATTAAAAATGTATAAATTTTCAAGGATATGGGAGTAAAATAAAGATTGGATGTGAAAAAGTGGGTTATAGGAACGTGTATGCACCGGTGAAGAAGAAGTGTAGGGGGGGGGGGAGAGAGAGGAGATTCTGGGTAATGTTAGTGAATGCGTGGGGAGTTTTGATCAGTGTGAGAGTAATGGTGGTTGGGATTTTTCAATGCTAAAGTGGGAAAAATTGTTATGGGGGAGTATAGTAGGTAAATTTGGGGTGCCAGGGGGTAAATGTATATTGGGGAGCCTTTAATTGAGCAATGTAAAGAAACTAAATTGGTAAATAAGTATACATATTTTATGAAAAAAGAGATAAATAACAAGGTATGATGTAGCACGTAATGAAAGTTAGTTGTTAGATTATGTATTGGTGGATAAAGGAGGTTGAAATGTGTCTACTCCAGGATGTACATGTTCATATAGGGCAACTGATATATCGGATCATTATATAGTTGTGCTACAGTTAAGTAAGAGTAAAGATGGGAAAAGGAGAAGGTGGCAACAAGTAAGAGGGAGGTGAAAGTGAAATAAACTAAGGGAGAGGAGTTCAGGTGAGATATAAGCACGATTGGCAAAAAGGTGGGGCTAGTGGAAGACGAATAGTGGGGGGGGGGGTTGAAGAGGGTTGGAATATGTTAAAAATGCAGTATTAGAATGTGGGGTAGAAGTTTGTGGTATAGGAGGGAGGTGCAGGAGGAACGAGGAGTGATTGGTGGAATGATGAAGTAAAAGGGTGTGATAAAAGAGAAAAAGTTAGCTTATGAGAGGTTTTACATAGCAAAGTGTTATAAAGAGAGCAGTATATGGATATTTAAAGAAAGGTGAAGAGAGTGGTGAGAGAGTGCAAAAGGAGAGCTGATGATAGAGTGGGAGAGGCACTGCCAAGAAATTTTAATGAAAATAAGAAAAAAAAGTTGGAGTGAGTTTAGACTAGTTATGAAAGCCTAGGAAAGTATGGATTTTGTCAGTAAAATCAGAGTAGGGGAGTTAGTGATGGGATACGGAGGTTATTAGGTAGATGGCGAGAATATTTTAAGGAACTTTTTATATGTGAGGAAGACGGAGAGGCGGTATTGTTTTTTATATTTTATGCATGGCAACGAGCCAGGGAGGTATAACCATCTTTAGAGTGAAGAAGAGCAGAATGTAAGTGTGGGGGAGGTACGTGAGGCTTTACGTAAATGAAGGGGAAAAAGCAGCTGAACTGTTGGGATCAATGACAGAAATGTTAAAAAGCAGGGGGGATATAGTGTTCGAGTGGTTGGTACTTTGTTTAATAATGTATGAAATAGGGGAAGGTACCTAGGGATTGGCGAGAGCATGTATAGTCCCCTTTAATATAAAGGGAAGGGGGACAAAAGAGATTTGTAAAAATTATAGAGGAATAAGTTTTACTACATATACCAGGATAAGTGTACTGTAGGGTTATAATTGAAAGAATTAAGGTAAGACAGAAGTAGGGATTGCGGATTAAGCAAGGAGGTTTCAGAGTGGGTAGGATGCGAGATCAAGTTGTTTACATTGAATCATATAATGTGAACAGTATTAGATAAAGTAGGGAAGTTTTTATTGCCTTTTATGGATTTAGAACAAGGCATATGATAGAGTGAATAGGGAGCAATGTGGCAGATGTTTCAAGTTATATGGAATAGGTGGTAAGTTACATAATGCTGTAAAAGAGTTTTCATGAGATAGTGAGGCTCAGGTTAGGTGTGTAGAAGAGAGGGAGAATACTTCCCAGTAAAAGTAGGTCTTAGACAGGGATGTGTCATGTCACCATGGTTTGTTTAATATATTTATAGATTGGGTCCGTAAAAGAATAACTCCAAGGGTGTTTCGGAGAGGGGTGGGATTAAATATGGGGAATCAAAATCAAAATGGGAAATTGACACAGGTTACTTTTTTGCTGATGATACTGTGTCTTATGGAGATTGCTAAAGAAAAATGCAAGGTGTGATGGATGAGTTTTGGAATTGTGTATAGTAAAAAAGTTGAAAGTGAACAAGAAAAGGTAAGGGAGAAGGTATCAAAGATTTAGATAAAGAAACAATGGATATCAAATTGGGGATGAGGAGTATGGAAGAAGTGAAGGTTTTCAGATACTTGGGGAGTTGACTGTCGCGATGGATTTAGAAGGATGAGGTTAATCATTGAATTGATAAGGAAAAAAGGTGAGTGGTGCTTTAGGTATAATGTGAGGGCAAAAAACGTTTATCTATGGAGGCAAAGAAGGGAATGTATGAAAGTATAGTAGTACCAACACCTTATATGGATGTGAAGCTTGGGTGGTGGTAAAAAAATGCAGCAGCGAGGAGACGGTTGGAGGCAGTGGAGAAGTCCTTCTAAGGGCAATGTGTGAGTGTAAATATTAATGCAGAAAATTCGCAGTGTGGAAATTAGGAAAAGGTGTGGAGTTAATAAAAGTATTAAGTCAGAGGGCAAAAGAGGGGTTGTTGAGGTGGTTTGGTCATTTAGAGAGATGGATCAAAGTAGAATGACCAAGGAAAGCATATAAACTATAGGGGAAGGAAGGCGGGTAGGGGAAGTCCTCGAAAGGGTTGAGATAGGTGTAAAGGAGGTTTTGTGGGCGAGGGGCTTGGACTTCCAGTCAAGCGGCCGTGAGCGTGTTAGATAGGAGTGAATGAGACATGGTAACTTGGGACCTGACGATCTGTTGATAAAAAAAAACAAAAGTTTGGGGGGGGGTTTTTGAGCAGGTAAATATTTATGAAGGAATTCAGACTTGAGTCCTGGAAATGGGAAGTACAATGCCTGCACTTTAAAGGAGGGTTTGGATATTGGCAGTTTGGAGGATATGTTGTGTATCTTTATACGTTAATAAGCTTCTAACTGTTTATATTCCTGAGGCAACCTCTGCAAAAACTGTGATACTGTGTGAGTGGGTGAAAGTGTGAATGATGATGAAAGTATTTTTCGTTTTGGGGATTTTCTTTCTTTTTTGGGGTCACCCTGCCTCGGTGGGAGAAGGCCGCCTTGTGAAATATATATATACAATATATAAATATATATATTAGAAATATATATATATATATAATATATATAATAAATATAATATATTATATAAATATATATATTATATATATATATAATATATCTAATATATGTCGTGCCGAATATGTAACACTGCAATACAAGAACCCATTTAAAATCACCCTTTCTAAGAGTTTCTCTTATACTAATTAAGACAATTTTTTTTCATTAATGTTGATGTAAAAAAATTTATAATTTGTGGCACCAAAGGAACTTAGAAAACTTACCTAACCTTATTATACCAGCACAATTATTTTAGGCCAAACAAACTAAATATATTTCAGATTTGTTTACATAATATAATACTAAACAAACAGAGTGAAATCTATTTTTTTCGTTAGCTGAGAATGATTTGCGAATATTATTTCAAACACAAATTTTCACTTGTCCTGTATGGCAAATGAGCGTGTATGTTAAGCCAAGATCGCAAGTCTGCCTATTCGGCACGACATATATATATATATATATATATATATATATATGTATATATATATATATATATACTAAATATTATATATATATATATCTATATATATATTATATATATATATATATATATATATTACATATATATTATATAAACATATATATATATTATATAAATATAAATATATATATAATATTAAATATAATATACATATATATATTATATATAATATATATATATATATTATAGATATATATAGATGTCGTGCCGAATATGTAAAACTGGTCAATTAGAAATGAACCAATTTAAAATTAAGTCCTTTCTAAAATTGTTCTCTTATACTTTAAAGATATATTTTCATTAAATGTAATGTAAAAATTTTTAATTTTGCTCCAACATGAAATCTTATAAAACCTTACCTAACCTTATTATAAACAAGCACCAATTTATTTTAGCCTAACCCAACTAAATAATTTTAAATTTGTTTACAGTAATATAATACTAAACAAACACAGTGAAATAGATTTTTTTTCTTTAGGTCAGAAATGATTTTGGAGAAATTATTGCAACACAAAGTTTGTCACTGTCTTACATGGCAAGATGCGGCGTTGCTAGTTAAGCCAAGATCGCAAGTTCTGCTATTCGGCACGACATATATATATATAGTATATATATATATATAAATATATATATATATAATATATATATAGATATATATATAAATATATAGATAGTATAGTATATATATTTATATAGATATATATATATAATATATATATAAAATAATATAATATATATATAATGTATATATATATATATATCATATATATATATAATATATATATATTATACATATAATATATAAATATATATATAAGTATATATATATATATATATATACATATAGATATATATATAATATATATATGATAATATTTAATGATATATATAATATATATAATAATATATATATATATATATATATATTAATATATATACTAATATATATATAATATATATATATAATATAATAGGTTGTGCCGAATAAGTAAAACGCGATTTGGCTTAAATGAGCAACGCACTTCTTGCCCGATAATGCAAACAAAAATTGTGTATGCTGTAAGGTTCGCAAAAATCATTCTGATCCTAAAAACACAATAATAAATTGTGTTTGTTTTTTATTAATTATTGTAAACATGCAAGACAAACACAAAATCCTAAATGTACACACAAGCACTTACATCATGTATACATGTCCTCACTGGCATTCTACACATACATGAACATGCATGTGTACGACAAGCACATAAACACTCACATAAATGTTTATATTATGCATATATATATATATATACCATATATATAGATATATATACTATAATATATATATATAATACTATATATATATATATATATATATACCTATTATATATAATATAAATTATGTCGTGGCCGAATCTGTAAAAGTGGTCAATTACAAGACTCATTTAAAATTAAGTCTCCATATTTTTCCAAAATTTTCTCTCTTATACGTTTAAAGATATATTTTTTTCATTAATGTTAAAAGTAAAATTTTTTAATTTTGGAACCAAAAGAAACATAGAAACTTACCTACCTTGTTATACCCAGAGCCATTTAATTTTATTGTTTTAAGGCCTAACCCAACTAAATATATTTTAATTTGTTTACAGTAATTTAATACTCAACAAACACAATGAAATATATTTTTTTCGGTTAGGTTCAGAATGATTTTTGGCGAAATATTGCATACACCAATTTTCGCTTGTCCTATATGGCAAGATGAGCGTTGCTATTTAAAGCCAAGATCGCAAGTTCTGCCCTATTAGGCACGACTTATAATATATATATATAAATATATATAGATATATATATATATATATATATATATATATATATATATATAATATATATAAAAATATATATATATATATATATATATATAGATATATATATATATATATAACAAAAAAGGCACAATACCGGACTGGAACGATAACACAATAACCCGCACATAAAAGAGAGAAGCTTACGACGAGTTTCGGTCCGACTTGGACCATTGACAACGTCACACACTAACAGAGGTGGACAGGACGGCTATATATAGGCAGGAAGAGGTTGGAGTAGTAAGTATAGTAGTAAGTGAAATAGTATAGTATAGTAGTAGTAGTATACAAGAATTGTATATAATACCGAAGGATGAAATGACACATGCACAACACCCGGGCAAACCATTTGTTCCATGAATATGAGTCTCGTTATCGTACAAAAACAATAAAAGTTTGAAACCGATTGGATGAGGCGTTTTTGAGTTAAGAGAAAAATGATTATAACATTTGGACGAAGAAGCAAAAATAAAGAAAAAACTCTTAAACTTCTTAAAGATCCCACTTGTGAGATGCATAAAAATAATTGATGCATTCTTTTTATAGCCTCTCTTTATGGCTACCTAATAAACTAATAATTAATGTTCAATGAACATTAATTATAGTTTTTAATCTGCTTTATTTATCGGCCGTTTTGCATCCTCCGGTACTGATGTTATTTGATAGAAGTGAGAGAACAGAATGATGCCAAAACATGTCACTAAGACAAAACATGTCACTAAGACAAAACATGTCACTAAGACAAAACATGTCCACTAAGACAAAACATTCCACTATGACAAACATGTCACTAAACAAAACACTGTCACTAAGACAAAACATGTCCACTAAGACAAAACATGTCACTAAGACAAAACATGACTGACACAATGACCAACTAACTGTGAAGGTGCAGTTGCTCTTAGCTGTTGTTTCAGGCCAAGATGGACTCAACCTGTAATATAAAAGTGTGGTCTTTGTAACTAACATATTTAAATAATGGTCACTGCCTTTGTAACATTGGTATATCTCAAGATAACCACCTGATAAATCCCTCACCTCTACAACCGCTATTAGGACGAAAAAACACAACATCTGTGTTTAGATAAAGTAAAGTAGAAGCTTGAAAATATCTTTACGAAAAATTAAAGAGTTGCTAGAATGAAAAATATTCAATACGTCTCTCTCACTTTTGTCACATCTTCACTTCTCTGACATCTTCTATATCATGAGAAAACATTGGTAAACAAAAACTCACACAAATAAAACTATAAAAGTCTGTTAAGAAAATAGAATCTTCAAGCTCCGAGACTCGACCTCCTGACAAAAGGAGTCCATCTGTGTCCCTCATTAAATAATAAAAAAAGGCACAATACCGTGACTGGAAGGATACACAAATAACCCGCACATAGAAGAGAGCTTACGACGACGTTTCGGTCCAGCTTAGACCATTTACAAAGACAGACTAACGAGAAGTAGAGCAGGACGGGTATATATAGGCAGGAAGAGGTAGTGGTGGTGGTGGTGGTGGTGGTGGTAGTAGTAGTAGTAGTAGTAGTAGTAGAGGTAGTAGTAGTAGTAGTAGTAGTAGTAATAGTAGTAGTAGTAGTAGTAGTAGTGGTTGTCTTTCTTTCTTCTGTCTCGTGTTTCTGTTCCTTCATTATTTATTTCATCACTTCCTCTTCTTCCCCACCTCTGTGTTCTTGCTCTCCCTCTGTGTGCACCTAGCTCCCTTGCAGTGCTCCCCTTTTTTGGATTTGACTGGCTCCTCCTCCTTAATTCCCCACTACTACCACTACCACTACTACTATTACTACTACTACCACTACTACTACTACTACTACTACTACTACTACTACTACTACTACTACTACTACCACCACCACTACCTCTTCCTGCCTATATATACCCGTCCTGCTCCACTTCTCGTTAGTGTAAATTTGTAAATGGTCCAAGTCGGACCGAAACGTCGTCGTAAGCTCCTCTCTTCTATGTGCGGGTTATTTGTGTGTGTCCCATCATATTCTCCCTTCCGCACTTCCCATCCTGCACTCAGTATTCTCAACTCTTGAATCTAAGAGTTTCCCAGAATCCATCCGTGGGCCCCCGGATGTCTTCCCTTTCCCTGAAGTTCTGGAAATTTCTTTCGATATTTTTATATCCCTCACTCAGTCCAACCTCCACCCCCAGAGGTCAGCAGTCCCACCCCAGGTCCGTGGGTCCAGGTACACACCCTTCACCACTTCCCTGAGGTCAGCAGTCCCACCCCAGGTCCGTGGGTCCAGGTACACACCCTTCACCACTTCCCTGAGATCAGCAAGTCCTACCCCAGGTCCGTGGTTCCAGGTATACACTCTTCAAAACTTCCCTAAGGTCAGCAGTCCCACTCCAGGTCCGTGGTTCCAAGTGTTCATCCATACACACTTCTGAGGTTGACAGTAGTCGCAAACTCTTAAGGTTTCTGGTATTTCTCCTACATCTAAGTTCTTTCTCCAAAGTACAGCGAGTGCACGTGCTAGCGGTATTTTGCACTTCTTTATTTATACGGAATCCTATAATTCCTGTCAAGGTACTGACTGAGTGGGCATTTTTTTCTAATTCTCCAGGATTAGTTCTTATGTTAATTATATGGTATGTGTAGATTCAGAGCTAAACCCCAGAAATTTCATTCTCCACTCTGCTTTGCTATAGTAAATCGCTGAACATTAGATCATATTGGTCTTTCAAACATTGAATAATGTTGACCTTTCAGACACTGAATAATATTGGTCTTTCAAACAATGAATAATATTAGTCTTTCAAACAATGAATCATAATGGTCTTTCAGAATTTCAATCATTCCGTTTCATCGTCAGTATTCGAACTCTTGTGGTTAATGTCCCAATTCTACAGGTAGTTCTTAATGTGGGTTTCACATTTGTGAAGAATTATTTAAAGTTTTTTGCAATATCTTGGACAGTGTTTTGTTTCCTTTCTACACCTTCCGTCTGGTACAGTAACTTAAGTATTTCTTCTATCTCTGTAATCTCCTTGCATAGATTGTCTTTCCTTCGTTGTGACATTCACATTCTAACTCGTTCGTTAATCCTTTTTAAACCTGAACATTCATCTAAATATTGTACAACAGTACGTTTCCACACTAGCAAGTCTACGTCACCACTGTTAATCAGAACTTTAAATCTTTATCGCACTCAGAGTGAGCAAAATCTACATTATTCAGTTTATGACCGTCATGATTATTTTCTTTTCCAAGCCTTAGAAATTTGCATTTGTCTATATTAAACTGCATCTGGCTCTTCTCTAACCATAGCGTCTGTCTTTTTAGATCTTCCTGCAGCGCTCAGTGTTCTCGTCACAATTAATCCGACTGCCTATTTTTGGTGTAATTGACAAACTTGCTTATGTACCTAATTTATTCTCTCATCAACGTCGTTTGTATATACTGTGATCAACAAAATGTCCAACACTGACCCCTGTAGAACACCTCTCTGACGCGTCCCCACTCTGATTTTTCCCACATTTATACAAACTCTCTGCTTCCTATCTGTCAACCACGCCTCTATCCAGGAAAAATTTCTCTTCCTGTCCCGTATGCCTCTGCTTTCTTGAACAATCTCCGATGTGGAGCCTTATCAAAAGCCTTTCTGAAGTTCATATACACAGTATCATTTTCGTTACTATAAACTACCTCCTCAAAATACGTTAGTGAAAAAAGTAAGCAAATTCGTAATGCAAGAACGCCCCTTTGTAAAACCATGCTGAGATTCACTGATCAGTGGCTTCGAATAGCCCCGGCAATTATTGATTCCATCAATTTTCCCACAATAGAAGTTAGGCTTATTGGTTCATAATTCGAATCTAAAGACCTGTCTCCTGCTTTGTAGATAGGTACCACATCTGCCATTTTTCAATTATCTGACACTATGGCAGTTTATAGCGTTATGTTAAAAAATCTAGCCAATGGTTTGTTAAGTTTCTCTTACATTACTTTATAACCCGTGTAAATAGTTCATCAAACTGATGTCTTAAAGACATCAGTTTGTCTGAGAATCATGTCACTAGTAACTTTGATCGTACACAACTTATTTTCGTCCCTATCTACATATTTTGTTTTATTTCCTGGACTTCTCTAGTATCTTTCTTCGTAAAAACCGAGAGGAAATAAGTGTTAAAAATGAACACATTTCTTTGTCAATGTCAGTGTGCTGACCCGAGCAGCTTTTAAATAGGCCTATTTTGCCCCTAATCTTATTCCTATAGACCAGAAAGAAACCTTTTTTGGTTAATCTTCGATTACCTTGTGACTTTAAAACTTCATAATCCATTTTGGCTTTTCTTATTATATTTTTTATTTTTATTTTTAATTGAATATATTAATGTCTTAGATGCCCCTCTTCCCTAATCTGCACATGTCTCTTTTACGACCTATTTAGGATTTTTATGCTTCATATAATTTCCCTATTTGGAAACATAAGTAACCTGGAAGATTGAACTATGCTTTGAACAATAACCTACATGATAAAGACAGGTCAGGTCACACCAGTTCAAAACACCCAGGTAATTTCTCAGGCCCATGAAATCGCCAAGCAGTAGTAGTTATAAGGTAATTCCATGATATATCGAAAGTGAGTGATTTGTGATCGCTTTCCCCAAGCTCATCATTAAGCTAATTAATTATTACTTGTTGGCAAGCAGGATGTTTCCTCTAGTTGGTTCTGTTACAAAATGTTTAAAATAGCAATCCTGGATAGTATCAAGAAAGTCACTAGACTCAAAATTTTCTGTCAAATTACTTCAATTAATTTGCCTATGTTAAAAATCTCTCACTAACACAACATTTTCGTATTTACATGCCTTATGAATTTCGTCCCATAGAAGATTACCGAGTTAACTATCAAGATTTGTTAGCCAAGATTAGTTTTTGACGACCCTCCAGACTATAGCGAAAGAGATTCAATGCTCGTCTCTTCTGATTTTATATCTCTGACAAACATCGCCATTCCACCTCCCTCCCTATTAATCCTATGTATGTGGCATTCAGAAGGCATTTCTCTTTCTTTCAGGTTGAACCAGGTTTCGGTTATAACAATAATAATCTATGCTTTCTGCTTATGTAATTAATCTTAGCTCATCAACTTATTTCTTACTCTCCTACTATTAATATAGTTAGTCACTCGCTACCCTCTACTGTCTCTGTTTGTTGACCAGTTCCATTGCATTTAATAACTTTATGATTAACAATGTCTTTTGAACATATTCTTGAGGTATTCTGGCAATTTTTGCAGCTTTCTTCCCTCGTTCTGGAAACTAATTGTTTCCCACACACTCATATCTCTATCGTCTATCAGTTTAAAGTCCTAAACAACTCAGCAACGGCTCCTCTATCAATTTAAAGTCCTAAAGTACTCAGCAACGGCTCCTCGACAAAGATGGCTAACACTGCCTCAGAGGGATGCGCCGGATCTCCTGCTTACATGAATTTGACCCATTTGTCAATAAGTGTGATCGCAAGTTCTTTGCAGCACCTGCCTAGCCAGCAATTTGCACCAATATTCACGGACATCCATTCATTGCTACATACGTAGCTATCCTGTACTTATCTAGTAACTCCTGTTGCCTTCCCTTCCCAACATTGTTGTCTCCGGCAATGAAGCAGATAATGGGTTTGTTCCCATTACCTGACATGATATTATCCAATCTGTTGACTGTCACCAACACCACATCCTAAGAAACACACGTTTTCTCTCACCTTCCTTACAGAAAGTTCGGTCAATATATCTTACCTGTGAGCCACCGACCACAAGGGTATTGAGTTAATGGTACTTTTATTCTCAATGACCATTGACGTACATGCGTTCTGGGAAACAGAGAAGCGATTTCCTATCTTCTCTATGAACGTTCCTCACTGGTTTGGTAATAGAGTTGTGGATTAGTGGAACAAACTCCCGAGTACAGTTATTGAGGCTTAAACGTTGTGTAGTTTTAAAAAAGGTTAGATAAATACATGAGTGGGTGTGGGTGGGTGTGAGTTGGACCTGACTAGCTTGTGCTGCTGGGTCTGGTGCAGTGCTCATTCCTTGAGAGGAGGTGACCAGACTGGGTGGGTCATTGGGCTAATCCGGGAGGGGGGGGACGTGGACCTGCTCCACATAGTCAGTAGGCCTGTTGCAGTGCTCCTTCATCTTGATGTTCTATGTTCATATTTCTTCCTGACTGGAAACATCTACCCACTTGTAACGGCTGCCAATCTGCTCCTCACTACTGGTAACCTATTTTCCTTCACTAACCCCAATCACCTCACATTCATTGTTATTATCCAGGCAAATTTTCAGTTTCTTATTTTCCTCCTTGAGAAGTAGAACCTGCATCTCTTTGTTTACTATTGTAGAGTATCTACTGAAAAAACACTCTGCCCCTTTCATTTAATTTTGGTTACTTAGCAAAGTCCATTGACCATAGTTTCCTTTTGTGTTTTTTTTTTGGTTTCTATACATGTTGCTTCTTGACACACTTGCGCGAACATGTATCGCTGTGAGAGTGTAGAAAGAAGGCAGAAGTGGAACCGGCTAATGATTTTCAAAATGGACAGGGTTAGTGAATAGGAAATATATGGGATGAGTGGGAAAGACTGGAAGAAGTGAAACAGCTGGTGTCTCAAGAGGGAAGGTGAGAGGCAGAAGAAAGAGGAACGCCTGTAAAATTTACAGTTTTGAAAGTTTTATTAGT
>NC_069448.1:27989745-28017859 GCF_026875155.1 Cherax quadricarinatus
TCAGTAGTTTGTGACAGTACTATAGCTTCTTGCAGTTGTGTGGGACAGTGCTTGGCATCGTGATGAGTTTGTGAACTGGCACCATTAACCCATGTATCCCTCTGTGCTTCTGTAGACCACGGCCACATAACCATTCATCCCTGTTGTACGCATATTTATGTTTGTTTATCCTATTTGGACAAACTTCTACCTGTTTCTGCTACTTACGTCTTGCAATGATCACACGGTCTCGTGTAGATAAAAGACAATGGAACCGGTTGGTGAGTAGGGGGCAACTTCTTGTGATTTCACTGATGAATGCAGAGACCACAGCAGCCAAGTTGCTCCTGGTTAGGGGGTTCACATTCCTGGCTAACCACCTCAGTGGCGTTCCGGGGGGGGGTAAAAACCATATAGAGGATGACCTTAGCAGTGCATCTATAGGTGTGTAATGAAAAACTTCTTTGTTATGGGGTTTATTGTGTTCTTTAAAACAGTGTCGCTTTAGTGAGGCCTGCAGGAAAAAAAAATATCTGAGAGTCGCCATCTCGTTTTCTCAACAGTGCTATTTTTTTTCAATGAGTTGTGTATATTGAGACGCCTAGGGTATAACTCTGGCAGTGTCACAACCTTGTGACAGTGCGGGCAGATGGTGATATTCCTCAGCCGGTAGAAGATGCAAAGTCCAACATCCATTTGTAAAGGGAGGGACAGTGGAACCATCCAGCTGGTGACGACTTGGGTCCTGTTTGCATGTCTTTAGGCTTCAATGATTTGTTAAACTCTTGATTAATGGGAAACGATTCATGTCTAAAGGGTATCCAAACAGTATTATACTTAACCTTTTTTATTGTTTTGCATTTCTAGTGAAGGACCATTGATTGTGGTAATATGTTATCTCTGTGTTCCGGGTTTAAAAATGAGTTTATTACTACTGTATTTAACTCGCTGGTCGCTGGAAATATGATCAAGATTAACAGTCGTGAGTCTTGGGAAGTAATCAGATAGATCAACTATGACAAAGTCATGCATCGTTAGATATATTAAATCAAAAGGCACATATCTAGAAATGCCGCCTACATGTGAGTAGACTCAGTAGTGCCCACAGTTCGAACATTATAAGACTCATTTAGAAATTTCTCTAGTATCATTGTTATAGACCTTCCAACATTCTTATGACTGGCATTAAATCTCCAAGAAGGAGAGTAGGTTCATTACTGATGTGATCTGGTAAAGTTTTTTTTTATTATTATCACACTGGCCGATTCCCACCAAGGCAGGGTGGCCCGAAAAAGAAAAAACATTCACCATCATTCACTCCATCACTGTAAAACCGATTAACTGGGCATAAAAAGTGAAGATGTTGATGGAAAAGTTGCCTGCATGTACTTTGACACCATAATATTGCATGTCTACTCGACCTTGCATAGCAAGAAGTGAATGTGGCAAGTTCTTTCTAACATAGATTACTCAACAGTTAGTTGAGCTTAATTTAAATACACTGCAAATCCAGGCAACTTCAGGGAGGTCCCTCTAACTTGTAGTCTACATTCCTGTAAACAGCTACCTAATTAGACTGCTGTTGCTGTGACGTACGAGCTCAAATAGCTGTTACAACTTGGTTGTTCTGGCATTTTCTGCAGAAACATATCGAGGGTCTTCATAAAGACTTCTGACTTTATTCCAAAAAAAAATTCTTACATTTTTATATACAAACATGCTAATAAATATATCCATGATATAGGAATGACAATTTTGAGATTAGGTCACATGAAGGTGAGCAGAGGAATTTTTTTTAATACATCGGCCGTTTCCCACCAAGGTAGGGTGACCCAAAAAAGAAAAACTTTTACAATAAAAAAAAACAGAGTTCGTCACGGCCACGCTAGCTGGAGATTCGTCTGTAAAAACTTGTATTTGTGGTCACAGTGGTGCCTATGCTAACCTTCCTATGGTGTAGAAATATACCTAGTTGGATGAATCTTATTGTGGCTAGATATATACCTAGTTGGATGAATCTTATTGTGGCTAGCTGGTCCAGTGGCTACCGCGACGGTCTGGAGTTTTGAGACTCTGATCGCGGGTTCTATCCCCGCCCGTGGTATGGTTTGTTTGCAATCGGGTCATTACGATTTCGTGAGCCATGTTAACTTTCACCATCATTTACACCATCACTGTCTTGCCAGAGGTGAGCTTACACTACAATAACAGGAGATAGTAGGTTGGTAGACAGCAACCACCCATGGAGGTACTACCGTCCTGCCAAGTGAGTGTGAAACTGTTTTACACGATGGCAGGATTGCTGGTGTCCTTTTTCTGTCTCATAGACACGCTGGATAACAGATATATCTTGCTACTTCTACTTACACTTGAGTCACACTCCACAGGCACGCACATGCGTATATATACATACATCTAGGTTTTTCTTCTTTTTCTTAATAGTTCTTGTTCTTCTTTATTTCCTATATTCTCCATGGGGAAGTGGAAAAGAATCTTTCCTCCGTAAGCCGTGCGTGTCGTATTAGTGGAATAAAAACCGGGAGCAATGGGCTAGTAACCCCTCCTCATGTAGAAAATACTAAAAAAAGGTGAAAAAATTTACAAACCGGAGGAAGTTAAATATTTTTAATTTTGGAAAAGAATATATCAGCAGGTGGGCTAATGTAATAAAAATGTAAACCATAAAATAAATGGGGAAGAAAGTTGAAGGAATGCTAAGGTGTTTGGTTTAACTTATGTTGTCATTAAGAATTTGGATTAATGGTGAGACTTACTAAGAGGAGAGTTTGAGTGAAGGTAAATTTGGACAAGTTTAGTTGAACTGGAAATGAAGTCCACGTCTTTCAGATAATCATCAAAATATGTTCGACGTCAGCACGACCTGACAGTTCTCTCAGAGAAGCACTGGCGTCTCTTTCATAACATGTCCATGTATGAGTCTCGTATATTTTATACACAACCGTGAAATTATTACTTACGACAACCAATAGATGTAGCTTTAAGAAACAGTTAGTTGGTCACTAACTTGTAAAGAAAAAAATGTTCTGCGGGAGACTGTGGAAAGGGCAGAGAAGCCTGCCCTTTCCACAGGCTTCTCGGCCCTTATAATATTCATTGGAAAACATTACATCTATGGGGATCATCTATTACCAGATGGAAGAGGTGAAGAAAATGGCAGAGAGGGACTGACAAAAGTACTGAGTGAATTACATTGACAGACAGAATGAAGAGTCAAGTTGCGAGTGACGTAAATGGATACAGAGAGACTGCATTAAAGGCGGTACCATCAGTGATGTACTTAGACCACTAAGTCCAGCACTGGCGGAGCAGCGTTCGCTGCTGCCATTGCTTGCAGTCGACTCTCAAGCTTTCACATGTCTTTTGACACAGTCTTGCCGCTTTCATAACAGTGTCGACACCAGAGAAAGGGTCATCTTATGACAAAGACCAAATCATAGTTTTTCCCTTGAAAAATATATTTTACGGAAGCAGCATAAGTAACAATGGTATCGGTCAAAGTTGCGGTGGTAGTGTCATTGGCAACATCAGCAATGATAGCACTAACAGTGACAACAGTTATTGAGTCAGCAAATGTGAAGTCAGCAGTAGGGGAGTCAGTAATGGTGGAAGAAGTGGTGGCATCAATAGAAAAAGGGGTATCGGCACCAGTGTTGGCATTAATGAGAGCTGCACTAAGTGAAATGCATTTATCAGAGTCAAAACAAAGTCACAAACTACTATCCACAATAAATTTTGACTGATGGGCAAATTTTCAAGCTAATGATGGAAAAAAATGAGGGAGAGATAAAGGAGCGTATGATTGATCTGGGGAGAGAGAGAGAGAGAGAGAGAGAGAGAGAGAGAGAGACGTGCCGATTCCTAAGAGGTTTTAAGAATCTGACAACACATAAAGAAGAAATGGACATGGCTGATACGCAGATGAATGGGGCGAGAAGTGTATTAAACATAGCTTTGAAAATGCTAGTTATCTCTAGCAGGCATCGGTGTGTACAGCAAGAACATGAGTGTGACTGTAAATGCTACAACTAAAGCAGCACGAATCCCTAGTAGAGATTCTGAACACTGAAACTTCCCAAGTTGGAATGGAAAAGCAAGAAATAGTAAGAACATAAATGAAAGATAAACTGAGGGAAGTTACAACTGTGTGAAAGCAGACGTTCATGGGATGTAAGTCAGTGGAGTGAAGATTGTAGGTGTTAGTATATTAATATTGGTAGTAATCAGATAAATTATAGAATTATCAAAGCTAATGATTATAAATTATATGCAATATATTTTCTAACACATGCAAACTTATGTAGCCTGCAGTCAATGCATTTTGAGATGACTGATCTATTTTCTAGCATCATAAAAAGACCATGACTCGTTTTTCATAGAAAATCCTTTAATAGCTGAGAAGTTTTCGTCACTTTTACAGAAATGTATTTTCTTATATACTACAGGTTGAATCCATCTCTGGGCCTGAAACAACATCTAAGATAAACTGGACCTTCACAGCTAAAGTAACAAACGACGTTCGTGTGCCTTGAGGTGGATGAGTCAGGTGTATTCTCTGATAATGGCTTCCTGATGACTGAATCACATGTGGACATCTTTTTTTATTCACGACGGGGACTATGTAATCTCCCAGGCTCCATCATTTTAAGTCTCTCATGAACCTACATTGAAGGTACTGTATTCATCCTCAACTGAGGCGTGCCGACGTTTCCCTTTCCCATCCTAAATATTGAAATTTTTTGTGTAAATAATGCCAAAATGACTATTTTTAGAATATAACAGGCATTAAGAAAAATTGATAAAATATGTGTTTTTTTTTTTTTTTTTCCCTACATACTTTAATAATAAAAACACACACAACTTCTCTCTCTCTCTCTCACTTCTTTACACACACACATACCACACACCAACACACACACCACACACACACACACACACACACACACCACACACACACACACACACAACACAAACACACACACACACACACACACACAACACACACACACAACACACACACAACACACACAAAAAAAAATATATATATAAAATTATAAAAATTTATATATTATATATAAAATTATATTAAAAAGTGGGTTTGGGGTAACAGCAACCCCCGGGGAGTACTCCCCGCCCTCCCAAAGTGATGTAAAAACGATACCTGTAATTTTTTTTTACATGAGGTAGAATGCGGTGTCTTTTGTCTCTCTCATAAATATGCAAGATTACGGGTATGTCTTGCTACTTCTCTTACCTTAGGTACACTACACATACATGACACTTTTTTTTTCATATTCATCGATTTCTTTTATTTTACTTAATAGTCTTGGTCTTATTTTTTTTCCTTTTAATCCAGGGGAAGTGGAATAAGAATCTTTCCTCGTAAGCCATGCGTTTTGTAAAAGTAAACTAAAATGCCGGGAACAATGGCTAGAAACCCTTTTTCCCTGTAAAATTACTAAAAAGAATAAAAGAAGAAAATTGTAAAAGGGGGAAGTCTGAATGTGCGGGGATGTTGTGCAAATGATAAGAAAGAATGATTGGGGATGTTATAAATGAGAAAAAGTGGATGCCGGTTTTAATAAACAAACTAAGGGGGGGGAGAGTTTCAATGGAAGAATAAATGGATTAGTCGGGTTTCAAATAGAGTAGAGCTGAAGAAGGGTAGCAATAAGTTGAAGGTAAACTATGGCAGGAAAAAGGGACTAAAAATGTATAAATTCAAAGGGTTTTGTGGGGTAAAAAAAAGATTTGGGTGTGAAAAAAGGGTTATAGTAAGCATATATGAACCTGGAGAAGAGAGAAGTGTAGAGGAGAGGGGAGATTCTGGGAAATGTTGAGTGAATGGTGGGGGGTTTTTTAATCAATGTGGGTAATGGGTTGGGGGTTTCTGCTAAAGTGGGTAAAAAATTTTTTGGAGGGGAGTAGTAGGTAAATTTGGGGGCCAGGGGTAAATGTAAAATGGGGGGGGCCCTTTTAATTTGAGCAGTTAAAAAAGTTTGGGAATAAGTAATACATATTTTAGAAAAAGAGGATAAAAAATATAAAGGTATGATGTCCCCGAATGAAAGTGTTTGTTAGATTATGTATTGGGGGATAAAAGGGTTTATGGTAAACTCCAGGGTGTACATGTTTTTTATAGGGGGAACTGATATATGGATCATTTTTTAGTTTTTCTACAGTTAAATAAAAGGTAGATGGGGGAAAAAAGGAAGGGGGGAAAACAAGTAAGAGGGGGGTGAAAGTGTATAAACTAAAGAGGAGGGAAATTCGGTGAGATTATAAGCGATATTGGCAAAAAGGGGGGCTAGTGCGAAGAGGTAGTGGGGGGGGGGGGAAGGGGTTGGGTAGTTTTAAAATGGGATATTAGAATGTGGGGCAGAAGTTTGTGGGAAAGGGGGGTGGGGGCAGGGGAAAAGGAGTGATTTGGAATGAAAAAGTAAGGTTATAAAGAGAAAAAGGGAGCTTATGAAAGGTTTTTACAAAGCAGAAGTTTATAAGAAGACAGGTATTGGGAGTAAAAAAAAAGGTAAAGAGAGTGGGGAGAGAGGCAAAAGGAGAGCAGATGATAGAGTGAGAGAGGATGCCAAAAATTTTTAAAGAAAATAAAAAAAAAATTTGGATGAGTTAGACAAGTTAAAAAAGCCCAGGGGAAAATATGGGGTTTTCAGTTAAAAACAGAGTAGGGAGTTAGTAGATGGGGAGAAGGAGGTATTGGGTAGATGGGGAAATATTTTGAGGAAATTTTTAAAAGTTGGGAAAAAAAGGGGGCGGTAATTATCACTAGCCCGGGGGGAACCATCTTTTAGGAGTGAAGAAGAGCAGAATGTAAGTGGGGGGGAGACGTGAGGCATAATGTAGAATGAAAGGGGTAAAGCACTGGAACTGATGGGTCATGACAGAAATATTAAAAGAAAGGGGGGATATAGTGTTGGAGGGGTTTTGATACTTTTGTTTAATAAATGTATGAAAGAGGGAAGGTACCTAGGGATTGGTGGAGAGCATGTATAGTCCCTTTATATAAAGGAAAGGGGATAAAAGAGATTGAAAAAAATTAAGAGGAAAAAGTTTACGGGATTTATACCAGGAAAAGTGTACGGTAGGGTTATAATTGAAAGAATTAGAGGTAAGACAGAATGTAGGTTTGCGGATGAGCAAGGAGGTTTCAGAGTGGGTAGGGGATGTGTAGATCAAGTGTTTACATTGAATCATATATGTGAACAGAAATTTAGATAAAGGTAGGGAAGTTTTTATTGCATTCATGGATTTAGAAAAGGCATAGATAGAGTGAATAAGGGAGCAATGTGGCAGATGTTGCAAGTATATGGAATAGGTGGTAAGTTACTAAATGCTGTAAAGAGTTTTCATGAGGATAGTGAGGCTCAGGTTAGGGTGTGTAGAAGAGAGGGAGAACATTTCCCAGTAAAAGTAGGTCTTAGACAGGGATGTGTAATGTCGCCATGGTTGTTTAATATATTTATAGATGGGGTCGTAAAAGAAGTAAATGCTAGGGTTCGGGAGAGGGTTGGGATTAAATTATGGGGAATCAAATTCAAAATGGGAATTGACCCAGTTATTTTTTGCTGATGATACTGTGCTTATGGGAGATGCTAAAGAAAAATTGAAAAGGGTTAGTGGATAAATTTAGGAATGTTGTAAAGGTAGAAAGTTGAAAGTGAACATAGAAAAGAGTAAGGTGATGAGGGGATCAAATGATTTAGATAAAGAAACAATGGATATCAAATTGGGGAGGAGGAGTATGGAAGAAGTGAATGTTTTCAGATACTTGGGAGTTGACGTGTCGGCGGATGGATTTATGAAGGATGAGGTTAATCATAGAATTGATGAAGAAAAAAGGAGAGTGGTGCGTTGAGGTATATGTGGGGGCAAAAAAAATTATCTATGGAGGCAAAGAAGGGAATGTATGAAAGTAAAGTAGTACCAACTTCTCTTATATGGTGTGAAGCTTGGGTGGTAAATGCAGCAGCGAGGAGACGGTTGGAGGCAGTGGAGATGTCCCTGGGCTAAGGGCAATGTGTGGTGTAAATATTATGCAGAAAATTCGGAGTGTGGAAATTAGGAAAAAGGTGTGGAGTTAATAAAAGCATTTGTCAGAGGGCAGAAGAGGGGTTTGTTGAGGTGGTTTGGTCATTTAGAGAGAATGGATCAAAATAGAATGACATGGAAAGCATACAAATCTATAGGGGAAGGAAGGCGGGGGAGGGTAGTCCTCGAAAGGGTTGGAGATAGGGGGTAAAGGAGGTTTTGTGGGGGAGGGGCTTGGACTTCCAGCAAGCGTGCGTGAGCGTGTTAGATAGGAGTGAATGGAGACGAATGGTACTTGGGACCTGAACGATCTGTTGGATTTTGAGCAGGGTAATATTTAGTGAAGGGATTCAGACTGAGTCCTGGGAAAAAGGGGAAAACAAGCCCGCACTTTAAAGAGGGGGTTTGGGATATTGGCAGATTGGAGGGATATGTTTTTGGGATCTTTATACTATTGCTTCTAAACGTTTTTGCTCTGACACCTATGCAAAAAAAGTGATAATGTGTAGTGTGGTGAAAGTGTTGAAAGATAAAATATTTTGCCTCTTTCTTTTTTTTCTCTACGCTGTCCTTTGTATCTCTTTGTTTTTTTTTTGTTTTTTCTTCTTTCGCTTTTTTCCTTTTCTCTTTTTTTCTTCTTCCTTCCCTTTTTTTCCTCTTTTTTCCTTTTCTGCTTCTTCTTTACTTCCTTCTTTTTTTGCTGTTTTTCTCTTTTTCTTCGTTTCTTTTTTTTTCTTTTTTCTCTTCTCTCTCTTTTTTTTTTTTCTTGGTTTGTTCCTTTCTCCTTCTTCTCTTTTTTGTTTTCTTCTTTTTCCATTTTTCCCTTTTCTTCTCTACACTACTACTACTACTACTACTACCATCTACGTAACTACTACTACTACGACGAGTAATACGCACAAACAACAGATCACGTGATTTCAGAACCATCACCAACAAACAAACGCACCCAACTCACAACAACCCCCACCACCGATAACTATCACTCCCACAGATATCCCCAGCACCCTATGCATATTCACCGCCTTTTATGATTTTGACAGGCACCTCCTCCTACTTCTCACAACACCACAACCCCGTCCACCACAACCGACCACCTACACTATCTCCACCACCCTACATCCCCACCTACTACCAACAACAACTCCACTACCCACCCCCCCACACCCATAATTCCTTCCTAAATCAACCCTTCCTCTCCACTTCTCGAAATTGACATATGTAAATGGACCAATGTTCTGCCCTACACTGGACCCGACTTAAGCTCCTCTCTTCTATGTCGGGTTATTTTGTGTGCCCAACATATTCACCCTTCCGCACATCTCATCCTGCACTCAGTATTCACAACTATGAATCAAAGATTTTCCCAGAAATCCTTCCTTTGTGGGCCCCCGGATGTCTATTCCCATTCCCGAAGTTGCTGGAAATTTCTTTCGATATTTTTATATCCCTCACTCAGTCCAACCTCCCACCCGCCCATAGGTCAGCAGTCCCACCCCAGGTCCGTGGTTCCATTTTACACACCCTTCACCACTTCCTGAGGTCAGCAATGTCGCCACCCCAGGTCCGTGGGTCCAGGTACACAACCCTTCAACCACTTCCCAGATATATTCATCAAGTCCACCCCAGGTCCGTGGTTCCTTCCAGGTATAACACACATCAAAACTTCCCAAAGGTCCCAGTCCCACTCCAGGTCCTTGTTCCAATAGTTCATCCATAGCACACTTCTGAGTTGACAGTAAGTCGCAAACTCTAAGGTTTCTGGTATTTCTCCTACATCTAAGTTCTTTTCTCCAAATACAGCGATTGACGTGGCTAGCGGTATTTTGCACTCTTTTATTATACGGAATCTATAATTCCTGTCAAAGGTACTGACTGAGTGGGGCCATTTGTTTTCTAATTACCTCCATGATTAAGTTCTTATGATAATATATTGTAATTTTAAGCATATCAGAGCTAAACCCCAGAAATTTCATTCGTCCACTCCTGCTTATGCTAGAGTAATCGCTGGAACATTAGATCATATTGGTCTTTCAAACAATGAATAATTTGACCTTTCAGACACTGAATAAAGTTTGTCTTACCAAACAATGAATAATATAGTCTTTCAAACAATGTAATCAAAATGGTCTTTTCAATTTTCAATCATTCCTTATTCATCGATCCCCATTATTCGAACTCTTGTGTTAATGTCCCCATTCTACAGGTAGTTCTTAATTGGGTTTTTCACATTTGTGAAGAATAATTTAAAGTTTTTTGCAATATCTTGGACAGTGTTTTGTTTCCTTTCTACACTTCCTCTGGTACAGTAACTTAAGTAATTTCTTCTATCTCTGTAATATCTTTGCATATGATAGTCTTTCCTACCCCTCTCGGTTTGAGACAATGCACATTCTAAACTCGTTCGTTAATCCTTTTTAAACCTGAACAATCATCATAAAAATTGTACAACAGTCGGTTTTCCACACTAGCAAGACTACGTCACCACTGTTAATCAGAACTTTAAAATCTTTTAACGCACTCAGATGAGTAAAATCACATTATTCAGTTTTCTGACCGATCATGATTATTTTCATTTTCCAAGCCTTAGGAAATTTTGCATTTGTCTATATTTAAACTGCATCTGGCTCTTCTCTACACCCATAGCGTCTGTCTTTTTTTAGATCTTCCTCTGCAGCGCTCCATTGTTCCCTCTTCACAATTAAATCCGACTGCCCTATTTTGGTGTAATTGACAAACTTGCTTTATGTTACCCTATATGATTCTCTTCATCAATCGTCGTTTGTATATACTGTGATCAACAAAATGTCCACAGCTGACCCCTTAGAACACCTCGTTCTGACAAACACTTTCACATCACACTCACTCACACATTATCACTGCTTTTGCAGAGTGCTCAGAATACAACAGTTTAGAAGCAAATATGTAAGAGATACACCAACATTTTCCCTCCAAACTGCCAATATCCCAAACCCCTCCGTTAAAGTGCAGGCATTGTACTTCCCATTCCAGTACTTCTCAAGTCCGACTATATTAAAATACACCGGTTCCCTGAATCCCTTCACTAAATATTACCCTGCTCACAACTCCAACAGATCGTCAGTCCCAAGTACCATTCGTCTCCATTCACTCCTATCTAACACGCTCATTCACGCTTGCTGGAAGTCCAAGCCCTCACCCACAAAACCTCCTTTACCCCCACACTTTCTTCCAACCCTTTCGAGGACGACCCACCCCGCTCTTTCCTTCCCCCATATAGATTTATATGCTTTCCATGTCATTCTCTTTGATCCATTCTCTCTAAATGACCAAACCACCTCAACAACCCCTCTTCTGCCCGTCTGAATAATGCTTTTAATTAACTCCACACCTTTTCCTACTTTCCACACTCCGAATTTTCTGTATAATATTTACACCCACACATTGCCCTTAGAACAGGACATCTCCACTGCCTACAACCGTCTCTCGCTGCTGCAATTTACCACCCAAGCTTTTCACATCCATGATAAGAGTTTGGTAAACTACTATACTTCATCA
The DNA here is from genome assembly GCF_026875155.1 of Cherax quadricarinatus. Taxonomy (NCBI): domain Eukaryota; kingdom Metazoa; phylum Arthropoda; class Malacostraca; order Decapoda; family Parastacidae; genus Cherax; species Cherax quadricarinatus. The sequence continues at coordinate 28,001,326 of NC_069448.1, forward strand.
TTCCTCTTTGCCTCCATAGATAACGTTTTTGACTCCACATATACCTTCAACGCACCACTCACTTTTTCCCCCTCATCATTCTATGATTAACCTCATCCTTCATAAATCCAACCGCCGACACGTCAACTCCCAATATCTGAAAAACATTCACATTCTTTCCATACTCCTCCTCCCCAATTTGATTCTACTATTTTTCTTATCTAAATCATTTGATACCCTCATCCACCTTACTCTTTTCTAGTTCACTTTCAAACTTTCTACCTTTACACACATTCTAAACTCATCCACTAACCTTTGTAATTTTTCTTTAGAATCTCCCATAGCACAGTATCATCAGCAAAAAAGTAACTGAGTCAATTTCCCATTTTGAATTTGATTCCCCATAATTTTAATCCCACCCCTCTCCCGAACACAACTACAATTACTTCTTTTACAACCCCATCTATAAAAATTTAAACACCCATGTTGACATACATATACATCCCTTTCTAAGACCTACTTTTTTACCGGGAAGTATTCTCCCTCTCTTCTACACACCCTAACCTGAGCCTCCTATCCTCATAAAAGCTCTTACAGTCATTTAGTAACACCACCCTATTCCAAATACTTGCAACACTGCACATTGCACCTCTATCCACTCTAATCATATGCCTTTTCTAAAATCCCCAATAAATGCAATAAAAACTTCCCTACCTTTATCTAAACAACAGTTCACATATATGTTAATTAAACACTTATCTATCCCAACCCTTCAACCCACTCTGAAGCCTCCCTTGCTCGTCCGCAATTCTACATTCTGTCTTACCTCTAATTCTTTCAATTATAACCCTACCGTCTACTTTTCCTGGATACTCAGTAAACTTATTCCTCTATAATTTTTACAATCTCTTTTGCCCCTTTCCCTTTAATAAAGGGACTATACACTCTCCGCCAATCCCTAGGTAACCTTCCCCTCTTTCATACATTTATTTAAACAAAAGTACCAACCACTCTAACACTATATCCCCCCAGCTTTTAACATTTCTGTCATGAATCCCTCATTTCCAGGCTGCTTAACCCCCTTTCATTCAACGTATGGCATCACGTACCTCCACCACACTTACATTCCTGCTCTTCGTTCACTCCTAAAAGATGTAAAACCTCCCTGGCCAGTGCATAAAATTACCGCCTCCCTTCTTCCTTAACATTAAAGTTCCTCAAAATATTCTCGCCATCTACACTAATACCTCCCTCTCCCCATCTACTAACTCCCCTACTCTGTTTTTAACTGACAAATCCAACTTTCCCTAGGCTTTCTTAACTTGTATAATCACTCCAAAATTTTTCTTATTTTCATAAAAATTTCTTGACATGCCTCTCTCCACTCCTTCGCGTTTTACCTTATTCGGCACAAACATATATATAGTAATATATAAATAAATATATATAGTTATATAAATATATATATATATATAATAAATATAAGATATATAATATAGTTATATATATATATATATTATATATATATATATATTTATATATATATATAATATAAAGGTATTTAATATATATATATATATATTATATATATATATATATATATATATATATATATATAAAATATATATATATAATTATATTTATATATATAATGATGTAAATATACAATATATATAAAGTAGGTAGTAGTTTGGAAGACAGCACCACCCAGAAGTACTACCGCCTGCCAGATGACTGTGAGAACAAAAAACCTGTAACTGTTTGCATGATGGTAAGGATTGCTGTTTCTTTATTCTGTTCTCATAAACACGCTAAGATAACAGGGAAATCTTGCTACTCCTACTTACACTTGTCACACTTCATAGACACGACACATGCATATATATATAGTATAGACATACATCTAGTTTTTTCTCTCCTTTTTCCCTAAATGTCTCCTTGTATCTTTTTATTTTCTCTATTGTTCCATGGGAAGTGTAAAAGAATCTTTCATCCGTAAGCATGCGGTCGTATGAGGCGACTAAAATGCCGGAAGCAATGGGCTAGTAACCCTTCTCCTTTATACAATTCTAAAGGAAAGAGTAGAAGAAAAACTTTATAAAACTGGTTGCTTAAATGAGCAGGAATTGTAGTGCGGCATACAAGAAACAGATGATTGCTGATGTTATGAATGCAAAGAAGTTGCTTCCTGCCGCTAAGCGAAACAAAGCTGAAGGGGTTAGGAGAGTTTCAGTGGGTGAAATAAATGGGATTAAAATCTGGAGTATCTGAGAGAGTTAGAGCAAAGTAAGGGGTAGCTTTGAATGTTAAATGACAGTTATGGAGGAAGAAAAGAGAATATAATGTGTAAATTCAAGAATTATGTGGATTAAAAGTAAAGGTTGGTATGCGAAAGTGGGTCATAAAAGCGTGTATGCAGCCCTGGAGAAGAGAGGAATGCAGAGGAGAAAGCGATATTGGAGATGTTAATGAATGTATATGGACCTTTGAACCAAGTGAGAGAGTAATGTGTGTAGGGGACTTGAAAGTCTAAAGTAGGTAGAAACTTTTAGATCAGGGTGTGGTAGGTAAGTTTTGGGGTGGCCATGTGTAAATGATAATGGGAGCCTTTGATTGAACTTTGTATCGAAAGGGGTATAGTTATAGGTAATACATATTTAAAGAAAAAAGGATAAATAAGTATACACGATATGATGTAGGCTGAAATGACAGTAGTTTGTTGATTATGAATTGGGTAATAAAGGAGACTGTTGATAGACTTCAGGATGTACATGTTTAAAAGAGGTGCCCACAGATATATCAACACTTTCTAGTTGTGAGCTACACTGAGAGAAAAGGTAGATGGGATACAAGGAAAGAAGCATCAGGGAAGAGAGATGAAAAGGTTTATAAGACTTAAAATAGAGGGAGGCAGTTAGGGTAAGATATAAACAGCTATTGGAGGATAGATGGGGCTAATGAGAGCATAGGCAATGGGTTCAATAGGATGGGGTAGGTTTAAAAATGTAAGTGTTTAGAGTGTTTCATCAGAAGTTTGTGGATATCAGTAAAGTGGGTGCAGGAGGGAAGAGGACGAATGGTGGAATGATGATGTAAAGAGAGTAAGTAAGGGAAAAAAGTTGCATATGAGAATTTTTTACAAAGTAGAAGTGATGCAAGGAGGGAAGGAAGATGGAGAAAAAGAGAGAAGTTAAGAAGTGGTGAACAATGTAAAAAGAGAGCAAATGAGAAGAGTGGGTAGATGTTATCAACAAATTTTGATGAAAAAAAAAAAAGTTTGATGAAGATTACAAGTAAGAAAGCCTAGAGAACAAATGGATTTCTTTCATTAAAAATAGAGAGGAGAGTTATTAATGAGAGTTAGAGGTATTGTGGAAGATGGAAGGGATATTTTGAGTGAATTGGTTAAATGTTGATGAAGATAGTGAAGCTGTGATTTCGTTTATAGGGCAAGAGGAATAAACATCTTGTAGAGTGAGGAAGAGTCCAGTGTGAGTGTGGGTAATTTCGGAGCAGTAAGGTAAAATGAAAGGGGGTAAGGCAGCGGTGATTGAGGTAAAAAGATAGAAATGTTAAAAGCCAGGTGGGGATATAGTTTTTGGAGTGGTTGGTGCAATTATTTAATAAATGTATGGAAGAGGGTAAGGTGACCTATGATGGACAGAGAGCGATTCATTAGTTCCTTTGTATAAAGGCAAATGGGAATAAAAAGAGAGTGCAAAAATTATAGGGGGATAACTGTTTAGTGTAACATGTGGAAAGTGTATTGTAGAGTTATCATTGAAAGAATTTAAGAGTAAGACGGAGATAAGGAATAGCAGATGAACAAGGAGGGCCTTTAGGAAAGGTAGGGGTGTGTGGACCAGGTGTTTTACAGTGAAATCATATAATTGGAACATAAATTATATAAGGCTAAAAAGAGGTCTTTGTGGCATATGATTTGGAAAAGGCGTATGTCAGGGTGGATAGGGGCTATGTGGCAAATATGTTGCAAGTGTATGGTGTAGGAATGTAAGGTTACTGAAAGCAGTAAGAGTTTTTACGAGATAGTGAGAGGCTCAATTAGAGTATGTAGGAAAGCGGGAATTTTTTACCCAGTAAAATAGGGCCTTTGACAAGGATGTGTGATGTCACCGGTGGTTGTTTAAATATATTTATAGATTGGGTTGTAAGAGAAGTAAATGCGATGGTCTTGGCAAGAGGCGTGAGTTAAAGATAAAGATAACACACAAAGTGGGAGTTGTTCACAGCTGCTCTTTGCTGATGACACTGTTGTCTCTTGGAGATTCTGAAGAGAAGTTGCAGAGATTGTGGATGAATTGGTAGGGTGTGCAAAAGCAGAAATTAAAGGTGAATACAGAAAGAGTAAGGTTATGATGATAACAAAAAGATTAGGGATGAAAGCATTGTAGATATCAGATTGGAGGAGAGAGTATGGAGGAGTGAACGTATTCATATATTGGGATTGGACGTGTCCAGCGGATGGGTCTATGAAAGATGAGGTGAATCATATAATTGATGATGGAAAAAAGTGATGGTGCACTTAGGAAGACTGTGAGACAAAGAACTTTGTCCTTGGAGCAAAGATGGGAATGTATGAGAGTATAGTTTTACCACGCTCTTATATGGTTGTGACGCGTGGGTGATGACATCTGTTGCCAGCGAGGATGAAGGCTGGAAGGCAGTGGAATGTCATGTCGAGGGCAATGTTGGTTTTGAATATAATGCAGAGAATTCGTAGTTTGAAGTTAGGAGGAGGTTCGGATTACCAAAACTGTTGTCCAAGGGCTGAGGAAGGGATGTTAGTGTGTTTCGGACATGTATAGAGAATGGGAGCGAAACAGAATGTACTTCAAGAGTGTTATCAGTCAGTAGTGGAAGGAAAGCGGGGTAAGGGGTCGCCTAGGAAGGGTTGGAGGGAGGGGGTAAAGGAAGGTTTTGTGTGCTAGGGGATTGGACTTCCAGCATGCATGCGTGAGCGTGTTTGATAGGAGTGAATGGAGACAAATGGTTTTTAAATACTTCCGTGCTGTTGGAGTGTGAGCAAAGTAACATTTGTATGAAGGGATTTCAGGGGAAACCGGCAGGCGACTTGAGTCCTGGAGACTGGGAAGTAACAGTGCCTGCACTCTGAAGGAGGGGTTTAATGTGCAGTTTAAAAACTGTAGTGTAAAGCACCCTCCTGGCACGACAGTGATGGAGAGAATGAGGTGAAAGTTTTTCTTTTTCGGGCCACACGCCTTGGTGGAATCGCCCGGTGTGATAATAAAAAAATGAATAATAAATAGATATATATATATATATATATATATATAAAAATATATATATATAATATAAGCATACATACATATATATATATATATATATATATATATATAAATATATATATATATATTATTATATATATATATATATATATATATATATATATATATATTATAAATATAAATAAATCGTATATAATATATATATATATATATATAAATTATATATAAATTTAGTATATATTATAATATATATATATATATATATATAAATATATATATATATAAATAATATATATATTATATATATATATATATATCAAAATATATATATATTTATATTTATATATATATATAATATATTATATATATATATATCTATATATATAAATATATATATATTATATATATATATATATAAATATATAATAGATATATATATTATATATATATATATATATTTAGTATATATATATATATATATATTTATATATATATATATGTTGTGCCGAATAATAAAACGGATTGTCTTAAAATAGCAACCACTTCTGCCGAATAATGGAAACAAAAATTTGTGTATTCAGTAATTTCGCAAAACTCATTCTTGAATCTAAACAAACAAAATTATAAATTGTGTTATGTTTATTATTTAATTTATTTTAAATTTGCAAGACAAACACAAATCCATAAATGTAACACACAAGCACTTACATCATGTAACATTTCCTCATTGGCCATTCTACACATACAATAAACATTCATGTGAACACAAGCACATAAACCTCTCACAAAATGCTTATATTATGCATATATCAATATATATATATATATATATTATATTATATATAGATATAAATATATATATAATATATATATAAATATATCTATATAAATATATATATAAATATATATATATAAAATATATCGTGCCGAATATGTGTAAAACTGGTCAATTACAATAACTCATTTAAAATTAAGTCCTTTTCCAAATTTTCTCTTAAACTTTAAAAGATATATTTTTTTCCATTAATGTTAAAGTAAAATTTTTAATTTGGTCACAAAAGAAACTTAGAAAACTTACCCTAACCTTGTTATAACAAGAGCAATTTATTTTAGCCAAACCCAAGCTAAATTATTTTAGATTTGTTTACAATAATTTAATACTCAACAAACACAATGAAATTTATTTTTTTCGTTAGGTTCAGAATGATTTTGGGCGAAATTAATTGCATACACCAAATTTTCGCTTGTCTTAATATTGCAAATGAACGTTGCTAATTTAAGCCAAGATCGTAAGTTCTGTCTATTAGCACGCATATATATATAAATATATATATATATAAATAGATATATATGAGGTTTTTTGTGTATACACACACACACACACACACACACACACACACTACACACAAACACACTCACACTCACACAACACTCACCACACACACACACACACAAACACACCCACCCACACACACCCAAACACAAATCACATACACACACACACACACCACACTCCACACCCAAATACTACACCCTCCACAACCCCCCACCCCAACTCCAACCCAACTACAACTTACTACCATACTTCCAAAACACTACACCTATCACACGCACTCTTTTTTTCATGAATTAATGAAAACACATATCATATAGCACCAAAATATAATAAACATAGTAACCCAAACCCAAACCAGAAAACTACCAAATCAATTATAATTTAGCCTCACCCAACTACAAAATTTTAAAACGTATTACAGGTAATTTAGTCTAATAGCAACTACTAATCAAATCTATTTTTTTCGTTATTTTCACAAATAGTATTGGGCTAAATTATTGCAATAACAGAATTTCACTTTTCCTATATGGGCAAGATGAGCGTTGCGTGTTTAAGCCAAGATCGCAAGTTCTGCCTATTCGGCACGACAAAATAATATTATCAATATATATAAATATATATATAAATATAAATTGAGAAATAAATAAATATATATGTATGTATATATATATATATATTGCAATACCAGCCATTTGTTCCATGAATTATGATTCCTCGTTATCCGACAAAAACAAAAAAAGTGGGTTACCGAGGTGATGAGGCGTTTTTTTATGATTAAGATAAAAATGATTATAACATTTGGATGAAGAAGCAAAATAACGAAAAAACTCTAAACTCTTAAAGATCCCACTTGTGAGATGCATAAAAATAATTGATGCAGTCCTTTTTAAATAGCCTCTCTTTAGGCTACCTAGATAAACTAATATTAATGTTCAATGAACATTAATAAATTTTTTAATCTGCTTTATTTATCGCCGTTGTGCATCCTCCGGTACTGCTGTAATTTGATGAAGGTGAATACAGAAGATGCCAAAACATGTCACTAAGACAAAACATGTTCTCTAATACAAAACATGTCACTCTACGACAAAACATGTCACTAATACAAGAACATGACCTAAGCACAAAACAATTTCACTAAACAAAACATGTCCAATACGAACACATGTCACTACGAACAAAACATGTCACTAAGACAAAAAACATGCAACTAAGATCAAAACATGTCACAAGACAAAAAATGTCCACAAGAGTCAAAACATGAACCTGACACAATGACAACAACAAACTGTAAGGTGCATTTGCTCTTAGGCTGTTGTTTTCAGCCTCAGAGATGGACTCAACCTGTAATATAAAAGGTATGTGTCTTTTTTTGTAACACATATTAAATAATGGTCACTCCTTGTGTAACATTGGTATATCTTCAAGATAACCACCTGATAAATACCTTCACCTCTACAACCGCTTAATTATGGAAGAAAAAATCTACATCTGTGTTAGATAAAGTAAAGTAAAGCTTGAAAATTATCTTACGAAAAATAAAGAGTTGCTAGAATGAAAAATAATCAATACAGTCCTCTCTCACTTTTGTCCACATCTTCACTTCTCTGACATCTTCTATATCAAAGAAAACATTGGTAAACAAAAACTCACACAAATAAAACTATATTAAGTCTGTTAAGAAATAGAATCTCAAGCTCCGAACTCGACCTCCTGACAAAAGGGAGTCCATCTGTGTCCCTCATTAAATAATATAAAAAGGCACAATACCGTGACTGGAAGGATACACAAATAACCCGCACATGAAGATAGCTTACGACGACGGTTTTCGCGGTCCAGCTTTAGACCATGTAACAAAGACATACTAACGAGAATTAGAGCAGGACGTGGTATATATAGGCAGGAAGAGGTAGTTGGTGTGTGGTGGTGGGTGTGTAGTATAGTAGTAGTAGTATTAGTGGGGGGGGAATGGGGAGAGGGGGGAGGGGAAGGGTGGGGGGGGGGGGGGGTGGAAGGGGAGGATGGGGGGGGGGGAGGGGAAGGGGAGGGGGTGAGGGGGGGGGGAGGGAGGGGGGAGTAAGGATGAGGGGGGGGGAAGGGGAGGGAGAGGAGAGGACGGTAGATTAGGGGGGGAGGGAGGGGAGGGGGTAGAGGGGGGAGGAAGGGGGGGGGGGTGTTGGGGTGAGGGGGTTGGGAAGAGAGGGAGGAGGAGGGGGAAGGGGAAGGGGGGGGGGTAGTGGGGAGGTGTAAGTAAGGGAGGGGGGGAGAAGGGAGAGGGGGGAGGGTGTAAGGGGGGAGGGAGGGGAAGGGTGGGGGGGGGGGGGTAGGGGGGGGGGGGGGAGGGGGGAGAGGGGGGGGAGGGGGGGAGGGGGTAGAGGAGGAGGGGGGGGGGAGGGGGGAGAGGGGTAGGGAGGTGTAGGGAGGGGGGGAGAGGGGAGTAGGGTGGTAGGAGGAGGAAAGAGGGAAGTGTAAGAGGGGGGGGGTAGGGGGGAGGGGATGAGGGAGAGAGATGGGGAGGGGGGGAGAGAGAGGGGGAGAAGGGAGTGGGAGGGGAGGGAGGGTGGGATGAGAGGGAGGGTGGAAGGGTTGGGGGAGGAGGGGGAGGAGGGGGGGAGGAGGGGAGGGGGGGGGATGGAGGGTAGAGGGGGGGGAGGAGGGAGGAAAAGATGGGGGGGGAAGGGGGGAAGAGGGAAGGGGGAGGGAGGAGGTGGGGAAGGAAGGAGGAGGGGGGGAGAGAGGGAAGAGGGAGGGGGGGTGGGGGGGTAAGGAGAGGAAAGGGGAGGGGTGGGTGGGGGGGTTAGGGAAGGAAGGAGTGAATAGAAGAAAAGTAGGGGGTGGGGGTGGGGGTAGGGGGGGGGTGGGGGGTAGGTAGGGATGGTAGAGTGAGTGAGGAGGAGGGGGGAGGAGTGATGAGTTTAGTGTGGTGGAGAGGATGGGAAGGGTAAAGAGGGGGATGGGATTAGGTGTGAAGGGGAGAGGTGGGGGGGTAAAGTGAGAGAGGATTGGGTAAGAGGGGAGGGTAGGATGAGTGGGTAGGAGAGGAGGAAGGGGTAGTTAGTAGGGGGAATGGGGGGGGGGAGGGGTAGGAGGGAGGAAGGTGGGGAGGAGGGGAGGAAGGGTCATGGTGTGGGGAGAGTAGAAATAGGGGTGTGTTGGTGGGGGGTAGGGGGGGGAGGGAGGGAGAAGGGGGGAGGTGAGGGGAGTGGTGGGGGGAGGGGGGAGGTGGGTGAAGGGGAGAGGGGATGTGGAGAGGTTGGGGGTGTAGAGGGAGGGGGGGGGGGGGAGAGGTGAGGGGGGGTGGGGGTAGGTAGGGGGAGGAGAAGGGGTTAGGGGGTTTGATGAAGGAGGAGGGGGGAGTGGAGAAGTAGGGGGAGGGGATGGAGGAGTTGGGGGGGGTAAGTGGGTGGGTAGGTGGAGGGGGGAAGAGGGGGGGGAAAGGAGATGGGGGGAGAGGAGGTAGGGGAAGGGGGAGGAGGGTGGGGGGGGAAGGGGGTGGGGAAGGGGAGGAGGGGTAGAGGGAATGTAGCATGCTTATGGCGGATGAAGTCAAGGTGTGGGCCTGTGCCTTCTCCTACGGTTTGGTCTCTTTGGTGCTTTCTTTTACTTCTTTCTGTAGTGCTACTTTGCTACTGTTTCTCTTCTTTGTTTTTCTTTTTTTTTTTTTTTTTTTATTGCTTGCGTTTTGTTCTATCTTTCATTTTTCTCCTTTTTTTATGTCTCTCTTCGTTTTTTTTTTTTCTGCGTTGTTTGGGTTTACCCTTCTTCTTTTACTCTTCTGTGCTGTTCCGTTCTCGTTTTTTTCTCTTTGTACTTTTTTTTTTTCTTTTTTGTTGTTTTCCTTCACACTTTTCTTTTTTGTCGTCTTTTTCTCCTTTTCTTTTTTTATCTACTTTTTTTTTTTCTTTATTATCTTCCTTTTCCTTTTTTTTTCTTACCTTTTTCTCTCTTGTCGTTTTTGTTCTTTCTTCTCTGGTTCTTGTCTTTCTTTTTACTTTGTACTTTCTTCTTGTTTTTTTTCTCTTTCTCTTTCTCTCTTCTCTTTTCTTTTTATTTTTCGTTTCTTCTTTCCTCCGTTTCTTTTTGTTTTTTTGTTTTTTTTCGCTGTCTCCTTTTCATCTTTTCCGTCTGTTGTTCTTGCTGTTTTTCTTCCGTTTTCTTACTTCTTGTTTTCCTTTTTTGCTTTTCTTTTTTATTTTTCGTTTCTCTTGTCCCCCCTTTTTCTCTATTTTTTTCTCTTTGCTTTACCTGTTTTTCCTTTTGTGTTTTTTTTTCTTTTTTTCTTCTTTTTCGTTTTTTTTTTTTTTTCTCTACTTCCTTGACACTTTTTTTTTTTTCTCCTGCCCTTCTTCTATTTTTCTCTTTTACTTCTCTTCTTTTTAACTTTTTACTTCCCGTTTTTTTTTGTTTTGATACTTTTTTCCCTTTCTTTTTTTGTTCGTCTCCGATTTTTTTCTTTGCCTTTTCTTCTTTTTCTTTTTTTTTCTTCGCTTCTTTTCGCGTTTGTCTTTTTTCCTCTTTTTTTTGTTTTTACTTTCTTTTTTTCTTCTTTTCTTTGTCTTCCATTTTCTCTTTTTTTTTTTTTCTTTTTTCTTTTCTACTTTTTCTTTTGTTTTTTTTTTCTTTTTTTTTTTTTCTTTGTTCCTCTCTTCTTTTTTTTCTTTTTTTCGCTTCCTCTTCTTCTTCCCTTTTCCTTTTTTTTCTTTCATTTTACCATTTTTCTCCTTTTTCAGCCACTTCCCTGATTCCTCCCCTTTACTTTACTTTTTTACTTTTTGCCGTCCTTTTTTTCTTTCTTTTTTTTTCTTTCTTTTTCTTTTTGTCTCTCTTTTCTTTTTTCTTTCGTTTTTTTTCCTTTTCCTTGCCCTCTTATTCTTAACTATTCCTCTTCTTTTTTCTTTTTCTTTTTTTCTTGGTTTCTTTTACTTTTTTCTCCTTCTCTTTACTCTTTTTTTCTTTTTTTTCTTTTCTTCTTGTTACTTTATTTTTTTTTGACTTTTTTTTTCCTTTTTGTTTTGATTTTTCTGTTTTCTTTTTCTTCCCTTTCTCTTCTTTTCTTTTTTTTTTCTTGTTCTACCCTTTTTTTTCTTTTTTTTTTGATTTTTTTGTTCCTTTTTTTACTTTTTTTTTCTTCTCCCATACGCTGTTCTTTTTTTTTTGTTTTTTTTTCTTTTTTCCTTTCTCTTTTTTCGTTTTTTTTCTTCTTTTCTCTTTTTCCTCTTTGTTTTATTTTTTTTTTTTTTTTCTTTTTGCTCTTCTTTTTTTTTCTTTTTCTTTTTTTTTCCTTTTTATCTTTTTCTCTTGTTTTTCTTTTTTTTTCCTTTTTTACTTCTTTATTTTTCTTCTTCTTCTTTTCTTTTTCTCTCCTTTTTTTTTTGACACTTTTCCTTCTTTTTCTCTTTTCTTTTTGTTTGTTTTTTCCCTTTTTTTTTTTTTTTCTTTCCTTTTTGCCCTTTTTGTTTTCTCTTCTTCTGTCTCTTTCTACCCTCTTTTCTTTTCTTTTTTTTTTGTTTTCTTTTCCCACCCTTTTTTCCTTTTGTTTCTGTTTTTTTGTGCTCCTCTTATTGTTTTTACTTTTTTATTTCTTACTCTGCTTTTTTTTTACTCATGCTTACTTTTTACTTTTACCTTTGTTTTTTTCACTATTTTTTTTTTACTTTTTCTTTGTTTTTATATTTTTTTTGTTTTTTTTTTTTTTCTTTTGTTTTTACTTTTGTTACTTTTTACCTTTTTTTTTCTTCTTTTTCTCTTGCTTTCTTTTCCTCTTCTTTTTTTAATTTCTCTTTTTACCTCTTTTTTTTTTTTTTTTTTTCACCTTTTTCTTTTTTCTTTTCGCTTTTTGATTTTCTTTTTTTTGTTCTTTTTCTTCGTACTACTGTACTTTCTGGTCTTTTTTTTCCCAGTCCCTATTTTTTTTTCTGCTTTTTTTTACTCGTTTTTTTGGTTTTGTTTTTTTTACTTCCTTTTCTTTTTGTTTTCTTTGCTCCTTTCTTTTTCTTTTTACATTTATTTTTTTTTCTTTTGTTTTACCTTATGTACGTTTTCTTTTCTGTTTTTTTTTGCCGCTTCTTTTGTTTTTTTTTTCCGTCTCTTCTTCTTTTCTTCCCTTTTCTTTCGGATTTTTCTTTTTCTTTTATTCTTACTTTTTTTTTTTTCTTTTTTCCCTCTTCACTCTTTTTTTTTTGCTCTACCCCTTTCTTTTTTCTCTCTTTCTTCTCTTTTTTTTTTTTCGTTTCTTTTTTTTTTTTTTCTTTTTCTTTTTCTTGTACTTTTCTTTTTTTTTTTTACTTTTTTTTTTCCTTGTCTGCTTTTTCCATTCTTTTTTTTTTTTTCTCTTTTTTTCTACTTTTTTTCTCCTTCTTTTTTTCGTTTCTTCTCTCTTTCCTCCTTCGTCTTTCTTCTCTCTTGTTCTGTTTTTTTGTTTTCTCTGTTCGCTTTTTCTTTATTTTTTTTCCCTCTTTTTCTCTTTCACTTTGTGTTTTTTACTTTCCTTTTTCCTTCTTCTTTTTTTCTTTTTTTTACTTTCTTTCTTTTCCTCCTTTCTTCCTTCTGTTGCGGTCTCTTTTTTGCTTTTTTTTTCTTTCTTTTTTTTCTACCCTTCTTTTTTTTCCTTTCCTTTTTTTTTTTTTTTTTTTTCCTTTCTTGTTCTTTTTTCGTTTTTTTTTTCTTCTTCGTTCCTTCTTTTTGTTTTACTTTTTTTTTTACTCCTGTCTTTTACTTTTGTTTTTTTCTTTTCGTTTTTCTTCTTTCCCCTTTTCTTTACTTTTTGCTCGGTCTTCCCTTTTCTTTTCTTGTTCTTTTTTTTTGCTTTGCCTCTTTCTTTTTTTTCTCTACGCTGTCCTTTGTATCTCTTTGTTTTTTTTTTGTTTTTTCTTCTTTCGCTTTTTTCCTTTTCTCTTTTTTTCTTCTTCCTTCCCTTTTTTTCCTCTTTTTTCCTTTTCTGCTTCTTCTTTACTTCCTTCTTTTTTTGCTGTTTTTCTCTTTTTCTTCGTTTCTTTTTTTTTCTTTTTTCTCTTCTCTCTCTTTTTTTTTTTTCTTGGTTTGTTCCTTTCTCCTTCTTCTCTTTTTTGTTTTCTTCTTTTTCCATTTTTCCCTTTTCTTCTCTACACTACTACTACTACTACTACTACCATCTACGTAACTACTACTACTACGACGAGTAATACGCACAAACAACAGATCACGTGATTTCAGAACCATCACCAACAAACAAACGCACCCAACTCACAACAACCCCCACCACCGATAACTATCACTCCCACAGATATCCCCAGCACCCTATGCATATTCACCGCCTTTTATGATTTTGACAGGCACCTCCTCCTACTTCTCACAACACCACAACCCCGTCCACCACAACCGACCACCTACACTATCTCCACCACCCTACATCCCCACCTACTACCAACAACAACTCCACTACCCACCCCCCCACACCCATAATTCCTTCCTAAATCAACCCTTCCTCTCCACTTCTCGAAATTGACATATGTAAATGGACCAATGTTCTGCCCTACACTGGACCCGACTTAAGCTCCTCTCTTCTATGTCGGGTTATTTTGTGTGCCCAACATATTCACCCTTCCGCACATCTCATCCTGCACTCAGTATTCACAACTATGAATCAAAGATTTTCCCAGAAATCCTTCCTTTGTGGGCCCCCGGATGTCTATTCCCATTCCCGAAGTTGCTGGAAATTTCTTTCGATATTTTTATATCCCTCACTCAGTCCAACCTCCCACCCGCCCATAGGTCAGCAGTCCCACCCCAGGTCCGTGGTTCCATTTTACACACCCTTCACCACTTCCTGAGGTCAGCAATGTCGCCACCCCAGGTCCGTGGGTCCAGGTACACAACCCTTCAACCACTTCCCAGATATATTCATCAAGTCCACCCCAGGTCCGTGGTTCCTTCCAGGTATAACACACATCAAAACTTCCCAAAGGTCCCAGTCCCACTCCAGGTCCTTGTTCCAATAGTTCATCCATAGCACACTTCTGAGTTGACAGTAAGTCGCAAACTCTAAGGTTTCTGGTATTTCTCCTACATCTAAGTTCTTTTCTCCAAATACAGCGATTGACGTGGCTAGCGGTATTTTGCACTCTTTTATTATACGGAATCTATAATTCCTGTCAAAGGTACTGACTGAGTGGGGCCATTTGTTTTCTAATTACCTCCATGATTAAGTTCTTATGATAATATATTGTAATTTTAAGCATATCAGAGCTAAACCCCAGAAATTTCATTCGTCCACTCCTGCTTATGCTAGAGTAATCGCTGGAACATTAGATCATATTGGTCTTTCAAACAATGAATAATTTGACCTTTCAGACACTGAATAAAGTTTGTCTTACCAAACAATGAATAATATAGTCTTTCAAACAATGTAATCAAAATGGTCTTTTCAATTTTCAATCATTCCTTATTCATCGATCCCCATTATTCGAACTCTTGTGTTAATGTCCCCATTCTACAGGTAGTTCTTAATGTGGGTTTCACATTTGTGAAGAATTATTTAAAGTTTTTTGCAATATCTTGGACAGTGTTTTGTTTCCTTTCTACACCTTCCGTCTGGTACAGTAACTTAAGTATTTCTTCTATCTCTGTAATCTCCTTGCATAGATTGTCTTTCCTTCGTTGTGACATTCACATTCTAACTCGTTCGTTAATCCTTTTTAAACCTGAACATTCATCTAAATATTGTACAACAGTACGTTTCCACACTAGCAAGTCTACGTCACCACTGTTAATCAGAACTTTTAAATCTTTATCGCACTCAGAGTGAGTAAAATCTACATTATTCAGTTTATGACCGTCATGATTATTTTCTTTTCCAAGCCTTAGAAATTTGCATTTGTCTATATTAAACTGCATCTGGCTCTTCTCTAACCATAGCGTCTGTCTTTTTAGATCTTCCTGCAGCGCTCCAGTGTTCTCGTCACAATTAATCCGACTGCCTATTTTGGTGTAATTGACAAACTTGCTTATGTACCTATTTATTCTCTCATCAACGTCGTTTGTATATACTGTGATCAACAAAATGTCCAACACTGACCCCTGTAGAACACCTCTTCTGACGCGTCCCCACTCTGATTTTTCCCACATTTATACAAACTCTCTGCTTCCTATCTGTCAACCACGCCTCTATCCAGGAAAAATTTCTCTTCCTGTCCCGTATGCCTCTGCTTTCTTGAACAATCTCCGATGTGGAACCTTATCAAAAGCCTTTCTGAAGTTCATATACACAGTATCATTTTCGTTACTATAAACTACCTCCTCAAAATACGTTAGTGAAAAAAGTAAGCAAATTCGTAATGCAAGAACGCCCCTTTGTAAAACCATGCTGAGATTCACTGATCAGTGGCTTCGAATAGCCCCGGCAATTATTGATTCCATCAATTTTCCCACAATAGAAGTTAGGCTTATTGGTTCATAATTCGAATCTAAAGACCTGTCTCCTGCTTTGTAGATAGGTACCACATCTGCCATTTTTCAATTATCTGACACTATGGCAGTTTATAGCGTTATGTTAAAAAATCTAGCCAATGGTTTGTTAAGTTTCTCTTACATTACTTTATAACCCGTGTAAATAGTTCATCAAACTGATGTCTTAAAGACATCAGTTTGTCTGAGAATCATGTCACTAGTAACTTTGATCGTACACAACTTATTTTCGTCCCTATCTACATATTTTGTTTTATTTCCTGGACTTCTCTAGTATCTTTCTTCGTAAAAACCGAGAGGAAATAAGTGTTAAAAATGAACACATTTCTTTGTCAATGTCAGTGTGCTGACCCGAGCAGCTTTTAAATAGGCCTATTTTGCCCCTAATCTTATTCCTATAGACCTGAAAGAAACCTTTTTTGGGTTAATCTTCGATTACCTTGTGACTTTAAAACTTCATAATCCATTTTGGCTTTTCTTATTATATTTTTTATTTTTATTTTTAATTGAA
>NC_069448.1:28018359-28034396 GCF_026875155.1 Cherax quadricarinatus
GTACACTACAATAATCAAAAACCCAGTACAGGAAATCCCACAATAACCCACAAAAACTACAAAAACCGAAAGACAAGTACAGTGCAGTAACACAGAAGACCAGTACCGAACAATAACAGTCAATACCAGAACACTGCAATAGCAGAGAAGGATAGTACAGTGCAATAACACAGAAGACAAGTACAATACCGAACGCAGAACAGTACAATAACACTGAATACCAGAACAGTACAATGCCACGGAAAACCAGTACAGTTTAATAACACGGGAAGACCAGTCAGTACAGTAAGACAGACGACCAGTACAGTACAATAACAAAGGAAGGCGTATTCAGTACAGCAACAAAAAAACACCAGTGCAAAAATAATAACACAGAAAACCATTACAGCACAATAAACAATGCCAGAACAGTACAGCAACACAGAAGAACTGTACAGTACATAACACAGAAGAAAAGCACAATACAAAACACAGAAGACCAGTACACTAGAGTAACACAGAAGTTCAGTACAATACAATAACACAGGAGACAAGTACAGTGGGTAACACAGAAAACGAGTAAAGAACAATGACGAAGAAGACCGGTAAAATGCAATAACACACAAGACCAGTACAGTACAGCAACAGAATACTAGTAAGAATAATAACACAGAAGACCTGCACAGTACAATAACAAGAAGACCGATTCAGTAGAGTAACACAGAAGACCAGTACAGTACAATAACATAGAAGACCATTACAATAACACAGAAAACCAGTACAGTACAGTAGCACAGAAGCCCAGTTCTGTTCAGTAGCAGAGAACCCAGTACAGTAAAAATAACACAGAATTCTAGTACTGAACAATAACACAGAAGACCGGTACAGTAAAATGACACAAAAAATCAGTCATTACAGGAACACAGAAGACCAGTACAGTGCAATAACACAGAAAACCAGTACGTGCAATAACACCGAAGGACCAGTACAGTACAGTAACACAGAAGACCACCACAGTAGAGTAAACACAGAAGGGACCAGTACAGTACACTATCACAGAAGACAAGTATTGTATAGTAAACACAGAAAACCAGTAAAAAACAACGATGCAAAAAAGGGACCAGATGTACAGTAACGCAGAAGATCAATGCGTACAGCAACACAGAAGACCAGTACAGTAAAAAACCCAGAATACTAGTAACAGTATAATAACACAAAAGACCAGCTCAGTACAGTACCACTGAAGCCAGTACAGAAACACTAAACACAAACCAGTACAGTACAATAACACAGAGCCCAGTACAGTACAATAACACGGAAGACCAGTACAGTACAATAACACAGAAGACCAGTACAGTAACAATAACACGGAAGACCAGTACAGTAAAATAACACAGAAGACCAGTACAGTACAATAACAGAGAATACCAGTCAGTACAGCAACACAGAAGAATTAGTACAGTACAATAACACTGAATATTAGAACGTACAATGCCACGGGAAAAACCTCTACAGTTTAGGACACAGAAGACCAGTTCAGTTAAACAACACAGAAGACGAGTACATTACAGTAACACAAAAGGGACCAGTGCAGTTCAATAAAAAAGAATATCGGGAGTACAGTACAGTAACACAGAAGACTAGTACAGAACAATAACACGGGTTTGACCAGTACAGCATAATAACACAGAAGACCAGTATAGTACAGTAACACAAGACGAGTACAGAACAATAACACTTAAGACCAGGACAGTACAATAACACAAAGGGCCCCGTACAGTAAAATTGGAGGGAAGTCCAGTACAATTCAGTAACACAGAAGACTAGTAAATTTGCAGTAAGACAGAAGACCAATACAGTACAGCAAACACAGGAGACCAATACAGTATAAAAACATAGAAGGCCGTACAGTACAATAACACAAAAGTCCAATACATAGCTTAAGAAGGGGTTTAAATAAAGCTCGTGGAGAAGGGAGAGAGAGTAGACCTAGTATCGTCAGCGAAGAGGGGGGGCCAGGAGCTGGGGAATCGATCCCTGCAACCGAAAATTTAGGTGCGTACACACACACACACACACACACACAACACACAACAACACACACACACACACCACACACCCACACACACACACACACACACACAGTAACACAGAGAACTTCAGACAAGCTAACTTAATATCAGCACACATCTTTAAAGAAGCTAACAGCTACACACAGACAGCTTCAGAGAAAATACCAATGACACGAACCGGGGGAAGACGACAGCTTCAGAGAGCTAACAACGACACGAACATGGGGAAGACAGACAGCTTCATAGAAGCTAACAACGACACAAAACCAGGGGGAACACAGACAGCTTCAGAGAAGCTATCACTCACTGAACACAGTCAACATGGCTGAACGCTAAGTGTACATCACCGGGATAAAACAACAATTCAATTCAATTAAATTTCAAATTCAATTCAAAGTTTATTCTCTTAAGGATTACAATGCTGAGTTTACAGAAATTTGGTTTATTGTTTTGGTTTACATGTAGTAAAATTGTGATTACAGAGTGTACCACTAGAACGCTTAGCATGGCTAGGCATTTCGGGCATACTTAGTTTTATTCTTAATTGTAAAATATTACAAATTATGAGGTAAGTTGGTATTATGGCTAAGTGACTAAATACTAGTTTGTGAGTTTAGCAATGTGAATGCTTTTGTTTTGGCACAGTATATAGTTTCAGTATTGGAGTATCACAGGATTCATTATTTTAAGACTGAGATTAATATTTCTGTTTATGGTCAAATGAGTGAGCGAGTGTAAGTGTGAATAAACCCAAACCAGGTGGTATTCGTGTAGTTAGTTGACGGGTGTATCAGGAGATAAGATGTTTTCTAATGGTAGTTTTGAAGGTGATGAATGTGTCTGCAGTTCTAGAGTTCTCAGGTAGGGTATTCCAGATTTTAGGGCCTTTGACATACATTGAATTTTGTAAAGGTTTAGTCGGACACGGGAATGTCGTAGAGATGTTTGTTTCTGGTGTTATGCTGTGGGTTCTGTCACAACTATCAAGAAAGCGTTTTAGGTCAAGGTTGATATTAGAGTTTAAGGCCCTGTAGATATAGATTGCACAGTAGTAATGTGGATGTACTGAACTGGGAGTAAGTTTAGATCTTTGAAGAGTGGGGGGGTGTGCTGCCAGGGATGGGATTTAGTGATTATTCTTACTGCAGCTTTTTTTTGGGTTATTATTGGCTTTAGGTGTGTTGCTGCAGTTGATCCCCAAGCAAAAAATAGCATAGGTGAGGTATGGATAAATAAGTGAGTGGTATAGTGTGAGAAGGGCATTTTGCGGCACGTGTATCGTATCTTGGAGAGGATCCCAACCGTTTTGGATACTTTTTTGGCTATTGCTGGATAAGGGTGCTGAAATTCAGGTTGTTGTCAAGGTATAAGCCTAGGAATTTTCCCCCATTATTTCGGGTTTAATTAGAGTGTTGTCAATCTTAATGTTAATTTGTGATCTCCTGCTCTGCTACCCAACATAATATATTTAAGTTTTGTCAGTGTTAAGCGTAAGTTTATTGGCTGTCATCCAAGTCGATATTTTTAATCACTGCACCCTTCAGTTACAAGAAAAAAATCTTTTTTTTTCTACTCATGTAGAAAATTAACTTGAGTGTCAGCGAGGGCGAACCGGACTGCTGACTTAAGAGAAGATTTAGCCACAAGGTCTCCCACCATCAACTCCACCCCTAGACACACCAATTCATTTAATAAATTAATCATTAATTTACTTCGCTTCCTAAACATTGCAGGTAGGTAATAATATTTAAAGATATGTAATTTATTCGCTTAGTTGTTAAAACGGAAACTGGATAAAGATAAGTTTTTTGTTTCATGATTAGTGGGGAGGATAAAGCCTTCATAACTCATTTTCTTAGAGGACTGGTGGCGTCACTACGCTGCTTACTCTAAGGAAAATCCTCTAAATTCCCCCGTTGCTGCGTTGCAACATTGCCTAACTCCTGATGACACAGAAATTGTGAAAAGATCTCAAATGAAGATCCAATCTCCTTGGGTTGTCTTCATATATATTATAATATATATATATAATATAATATATAATATATTAATAATATATATAATATACTAAATATATAGGGGGGGGACAAAAGAGTTACAAAGTATAGGGGAATAGTTTAAGGGAGTATACAGGGAAGTGTATGGCGGGAGCAGATGAACAAGTAGGCCTTAGACGTGCAGCCCAAGTGCTTACATTGTACATGTAAGTGAAAAATATTTAGAAATTGGAAGGAAGTTTTAGTCGCATTAATGGATCTGGAAAAGGATTGATAGAGTAAAATAGGAAGCTATTTTGGAAAGATTTTACGGTGTAAGGAATAGTAAGTTTACAAAAAGTATTTAAAGATTTTTTATGAGGACATGCAGTCAGTTTGTGTAGGAGAGAGGGAGATAACTTTCCGTAAAAATAGGTCTTAAACAGTATGTAAACGTAACTGGCTGTTAACAATTTATTGAGGGGCTGTAAAGACATTTAGGTGCTGTGTTTGGGGAGAAGGGGGGTTTAATTATCGGGATTAATGCAAAATGGGATTTGACACATTTAACTTTTTGTGATGATATTGCTTTTGGAGATTCTAAGAGAAGTTGCAGAGATTAGTGATGATTTTGAGAGGTTGTGAAAAGGAAAGAAAGGTTGAAAGTTAACATAGGTAAGTGTAAGGTGATGAGGGTCAGTGAGTTAGTTAAAGGAAACGGGATTCACATAAGAGGAGGAGTATGAAAAGTACAGTATTTGTGAGTAGACTTGTTACATATGAATGTTGTGTTGTAATGTACCGTGATGTGTGTTGTTCGAACTATGTTTTGTTGTGTTATAATTGGGTGTGGGGGGTGTTTGTGTGTATTATGTTGTTTTTATAGTGTGATGTGTGGGTGTTTGTGTGTATTATGTTGTGTTATAGTGTGATGTGTGGGGTGTTTGTGTGTATTATGTTGTGTTATAGTGTGATGTGTGGGTTTTTGTGTGTATTATGTTGTGTTATAGTGTGATGTGTGGGTGTTTGTGTGTATTATGTTGTGTTATATTTGTGATGTGTGGGTGTTTTGTGTATTAGTTGTGTTATAGTGTGATGTGTGGTGTTTGTGTGTATTATGTTTGTTTAGTGTGATGTGTTGGGTGTTTGTGTGTATTATGTGTGTTATAATGTAAATGTGTGGTGTTTGTGTGAAATGTGTTGTGTTATTAGTGTGATGTGTGGGTGTTTGTGTGCATTTGTCAATGTTTATAAAGTGTGGAAAGTTCTGTTAGTGAATGTGTTGTTCAGTACTGCTGATGTTCAGTAAGTTAGTTATGTGTGTGTGTGGTGTGTGTGGTGTGTGTTGTGTTGTGTGTGTGTGTGTGTGTGTGTGTGTGTGTTTGTGTGCGGTGTGTGTGTATGTACGTGTGTGTGGTGTGTGTGTGTGTGTCTTTGTGTATGTAGTGTGTGTAGTGTGTGTGTGTGTGTGGTACTCCCCTATATGTATCCCCTATATGTGGTTTGCAGGGGTCGAGTCATAGCTCCTAAGCCCGCCTCTTCACTGGTCGTACTAATTCACTCTCTCCTGCTCTATGATATTTGTCATACCTCTTCTAAAGCTATTATGGAACTTGCTTCCCCTACTTCACCTCCAGATTATTCCAATCTGAAAACTCTAAGACTAAAGAAATATTTCCCTAACATCCCTATGACTCATCGGGGGTTTTCAGTTTCAATTGTGCCCCCTTGTTTCTATATCCCATCTCTAAAAACATTCGATCCTTGTCTACATTGTCAATGCCTCTTAGTATTTTATAGTTGTATCATGTCCCCTCTATCCCTCTATCATCTAGTGTCATCAGGTTGAGTTCCTTAACCTCTCCTCATAAGACATACCCCTCAGTTCCGGGACTAATCGTGTTGCAAATTTTTGCCTTTCTCCAATTTCTTGACGTGTTTGACTAAGTGAGGGTTCCATACTGGCGCTGCATATTCCAGTATAGGCCTTACGTACACTGTGCACAATGTCGTTAATGACTCCTTACTCAGATGTCTAAACGCCAATCTCAGGTTTCCCAATCTCCCATATGCTGCAGCAGTTATTTGATTGATGTGTGCCTCAGGGAACATGTTCGTATGATGCTTACCCAAGATCCTTTTCTTTAACTGGCGTTTTTAGCTGTTGGTTTCCTAACCTGTACTCCGTCTGAGGTCTTCTGTGTCCTTCCCCAATCTTCTTTACCTTACACTTTACTGGGGTTAAACTCCAGGAGCCCTTTGTCGGACCATACTTGTAGTTTGTCCCCGTCTCCTTGTAATCTTAAAATGATCCTCTCCCACTTGTATTCTCATCGTTTCACATCATCAGCAAACAGTGACACTTCTGAATCTATTCCTTCCACCCTGTTTCACAGGTGCTTGACTGTGACCACAGACACTCACTTGACCCTAAGGGAATTTTGGAGAGAAACACTTCAGCATCCTCCATTGCATAACCCCTTTTAGGTATGGCTTGGGAGGGAGTGGGCTACGAGGACTTTGAACTCTGCCCGGAGAAAATTGTGGCCAGATTGTGTCGGCAGAGGGATTTGAAGGGTTTGGGATGACCCTGATGGCCTATGTCTGTTGTAAAATCAATTGTGGCACTGGGGAGTTCCATGGGGTTGAATGTGAGTTTGGAGGATGTGGAAGAATTGGTTTGGAAGACCACGATGAAGAGCTCACCACTGAGGAGCTGCAAGAGCTTCAGCAGAAGAGCAACACATCGCAGCTCAGAATCTTGCTGCAGAGGAGGAAGGGAAAAGAGATGGAAGAAGGTGCCTTCTTCGAAATTAAAGAGATTTTTACTATGTGGGGTTAAGATGGAAAGCTTTATGGAGAAAAAGCACCCTAACAAGGTTGTTGCAAGCCATATTGGCAACATGTACAGTGACAAGTCTTGGGCCATTTTAGGGAAGTGTTAAAGAGACGCCAGAAACAGAGCTCTCTCCACAGTTATTTTGCGAGGGCAGGACTCCATTGACTTCAAGGTCGTCCTAGTGGCATTAAAACAGAGAAGACAAGCAACCCCCGAAAAGCAATTGGTACCTGAGGTGTTGATGGAAGGGGATTTCCCTTCCAAACTATAAACAATCCACTCAAGTAACCATTCTTACAGTATTCATTACCTTTGTAACTTGTGAGTTCCCTTACCTTTGTAAAATTGTGAGTTCATTACCTTGTACCTAGTTCAGCCAAAGAACTTTGGAGCCCGGTCCTGGACCCATTGTGTACCTCTGTAATCTGTAAATACCCTTTGTAACTTTTCATGATTGTGACTAGACCTACCTGGAGTTCCCTTACCTTTGTAAATTGTGAGTTCATTACCTTTGTAAATTGTGAATTCATTTTCCTCTGTAACTTGCTCAGCTATCAAAAACTTTGAGGCCCAGTCCCTGGACCCATTATGTAAACCCCTGTAATCTTTTGACTACCGCCCACAGGGTGGGTATTTGGGGGGCATAATAAACATTTAAACTAACTCCCCCTCCGTCTCCCAACCACTAAAAGAATCTCCAATAAAGGTAAGTGTTATGCTGTTAATGTTTCATTCTATTTCCCATTATTGTTTATGTACTACAGATATTTCATGTAAAAAAATTTTGTTTAAATACTCTGGGTGTCAGAAAAGGATTAATTTTATTTCATTATTTCCCTTTTGGGGAAAATTGATTCATAATCATAAATTCGTTTAATAATGGCTCAGAACGGATAATACGAAATTGCAGATATGTTTTAAAACCTAGGATAACCCAAAAAAGTCCCGGGGATTATTTCAATTTGGGATCCCTGTATCTGTACCATATGGTGTCCTGTACCATATGGTACCCTGATCATATGGACACCTGTTTCCAATGGTACCCTATAACATATGATACCATGTACCATATGGTCAGGCAGTGTTGGTTCCACCAGGCACCCCGCCAAGACGATGAGTGCCGCGCTACTAGTACTCGCGCGTTTATATGACAAAGTGCTTTGTATCCACCTAAGTAACATGTAAGTGGTACATTTGTAAATAAAAAATAGAACGTTATAATACCCAAAATTTTTGCATATTTTTGTTGTAAAACAATTTTTGTAAACAAATAATATGAAAAATTAGTGTGTTTATTTTTTGATCAACAGTACATATAGTACCATATGGTACAATGAACATATTGTATCATTGTACCATATGGTCATTTCACCCTATGGTCCCTTGTATCTTTTGGTTCCTTGTATCATAGGTTCATTGCTCATATGGTACATTGTATCTTATGGCCATTGTATCTATGGTACCATTGTACCAAATGGTGCCATTGTACCCAAATTTACCATTGTACATATGCTACCATTGTACCATATGGTGCAATGATACCATTGATACAATGGTACCTTGATACAATGGTACCATATGGTCAATGGTACCATATGGTACAATGAACAATATGGTTCATTGTACCATATGGTACTATATGGTACTGTTGTATTTAACACAATTAAACACACTAAATTTTCATCATTATTTTGTTTACATAATTGTTTACAACAAAATATGCAAAAGTTGTAATTGTAACGTCTATTATATTTTACAAATGTACAGCACTTGACATGTACTTGAGTGGAAGATACAATGGTACCATATGATGCAATGGGTACCATATGAAAACAAGGTACCTATGATATCATTGCTCATTTGTACCATTGTATCTTATGGCACCATTGTATCATATGGTACCATTACAAATTGGTTCATTGTTCCTTTCTACCCTTGTACCATATGTACCATTGTACCAAGGTACCATGCACCCTATGGCACAACTACATATAGTCTATATAGTACCATTGTATTCCACAATAACCACACTAATATTTTCATCATTTTATTTACAGTAACTTGTAAACAAGTTTTGTAAGGGATTTAATGATAAATAATTAGTTGCAGTTATTTTATTGAATACAATGAGTGACACTTATACAATATACATTATATTGGTCTCACAGGCCACAAATGTTACTAGAAAAAGAAAAAAATTAGAAAAGAAAAAAGTATAAAAAAACATAAAATAAAAAAATGCGATTTTGCGGAAGTCACTGATGTTGCCGCCACCCGGTCATTTTGGGTCAACTTCCTGCCGCTGTATCTCGGTAAGAACTATCAGAAAATTTTTGTTTTTGCTTTATTACCTTCACAAAAATATTATCTTTAATTCTGTAAGAAAAAAAAAAATTTTTTTTAAATTTCTTGGACACTGGAGCACCCCTTCAGATTTTGCCTTGGATCCTGAAAGGGTTAATCTTGTTTACTCTCCGACCTAATTAACCCTTTCAGGGTCGGCAGCCTTTCCCAAACCTGTTTCAGGGGCAGTAAATATTAAAAAAAAAAAAATTATGAAATGATAGAGAGTTTTCTAATTTTATAGAAAAAAATTTTTTTTTGGCCATCAATATTACCGAGAATGGAGGCGTGAAGTTGACAGAAATTTTAACCATTACGGCAAATTGCTGACTGCCAGTCACCCGGGTAAGATTATTTTGTTTTTTACTTTTTCTTTAATTTTTATATTTATTTTTTCAAGTAACTTTTATGGCTCTGAGACCAATATAAAAGATATTTTGTAATAAAATTTTACCATTGTAAACTACACAATTTAAAACACAAACTTTGCTGTCATATATGTTTACAAAATATGTTTACACCAAACCAACAATAAAAATATTCTTTATTACTATTTTTCTATTATATACTGTATATACTCATATAGAAAAACTGGAAGGTTCCCATGACTACAAGATTCTGGAAAAGCTTGTAGTAGTGTGGGGTGGACTTGAAATATGTGATCACCAGTGTGCGGGGTCACAATGTGCGCCATACACCAAATCACTAACTCATGCTTCCACAACACTCCTTCCTCCCCACAAAACCCACCTTTCTTCCTTTATTTCCCTCTCTCATCTCTTCCTACCCACTCCCTTCCTTCCTCTATCTCTTCCTAATCTACTTTCCTTCTTCCTTCTCTCCCTCCTTCCTTCCCTCCTTCCTTCCTTCCCTCCTTCTTTCCTCTTCCTTCCCTCCCTCCTTCCTTCCCTCCTTTCCCTTCTTCCTCCCTCCTTTCTTCCCTCCTTTCCTTTCCTCCCTCCTTCCCTCCCTCCTTCCTTTCCTTTCCCTTCCTCCTTCCTTTCCTCCCTCCTTCCTTCCTCCCTCCTCCCTTCTCCCTTCTTCCTTCCTTCCCTCTTCCTTCCTTTCCTCCTTCCTTCCCTTTCCCCTTTTTCCCTTTCCTTCCCCCTTCCCCTTTTTCCTCTGCCCTTCCCTTCAAGTAACTTTTTTGGGCCCGGTGGCCTGGTGCTAACTCCCGCTTCCCATGGAGGCCCGGGTTCGATTCCGCGGTGGAAACATTTCGACACGTTTCCTTACACCTGTTGTCCTGTTCACCTAGCAGCAAATAGGTACCTGGGTGTTAGTCGACAGGTGTGGGTCGCATCCTGGGGGACCCAAAATTAAAAGGGCCCCAATGGAAATAAGTTAGATAGTCCTCGATTGGGCGCACTGACTTTCTTTGGGGTTATCCTGGGTGGCTAACCCTCCGGGGTTAAAAATCCGAACAAAATCTTATCTTATCTTATCTAACAGTGGACCCTCGCCTAATGATATTAATCCGTTCCTGAGAGCTCATTGTTAGCCGAAATTATCGCTAGCCGAGTTAATTTTCCCCATAAGAAATAATAGAAATCCAATTAATCCGTTCCAGACAGCCAAAAGTATTAAATTTTTTTTTTTCATTAAATATACATTTCCCTACAAAGAAAACAATAAGACATGCACAATAACTACATAAATGTTAAAATGACACTTACCTTTATTGAAGAGTATTGATGAGTGATGAGACACTGTTTTTCTTGAACACTGGGATTTTCAGAGTGATACACCAGTAAAGACTTCACTTTACAATCCCCACTAGCATTACAACAAAAAAAATGAGAGTTAGCCTGTCTTTCACAGGCTTGTGTCCTGGGAGTGCCTTTTCCTCTTGAGTAATGTAGGTCCTGTTTGGCAATTTCTTCCAGAACAGGCCTGTTTCGTCACAATTGAACAATTGTTGGGTAATGAATTTTTCAGCTTTTTCCATGCCCTTATCACACTGTGTATGCCAGTATAATTTTTTAAATTTCTCAAACCAACCTTTGCTGGCCATAAATTCACCAATATGAGCACTAGTTCCAGGCATTTTTTCCTGTTCACCTGGGTGTTAGTTGACTGTTGTAGGTCGCATCCTGGGGGACCCAAGATTAAGGACCCCCAATGGAATAAGTTAGACAGTCCTCAATGATTGCACTGGGGTTTCTTGGGTTATCCTGGGTGGCTAAAAACCCCCTAGGGTTTTAAACGTTTCTCCGGTAATTGTTTCACATTAAGCCACACCAACAACACTCTCTCCACATCTTTGAGAAGTACAGCTGATGGTGGTGCAGTAACAGCTGACTGATCCAGCAACAGCTGACTGGTCCAGCAACAGCTGGCTGGTCCAGCAACAGCTGACTGGTCCAGCAAAAAGCTGACCATGGTGCAGCAACAGCTGACTGATCCAGCAACAGCTGACTGATCCAGCAACAGCTGACTGGTCCAGCAACAGCTGACCATGGTGCAGCTACAGCTGACCGATCCAGCAACAGCTGACTGGTCCAGCAACAGCTGATCATGGTGCAGCAACAGCTGACTGGTCCAGCAACAGCTGACGGTGGTGCAGCAAAAATGACTGCGGTATAATAGTATTTCTCACCCTTTTTACCACAGGGCTGGCACTAGAAGCTTTCTTTGGGCCCATGGTGGCTTATTTAGCAGTTACAAGCACTATAAACAATGAATACAAAATGTATCGAATGTATGCATGCAACCGGCCACCCTGGCTTGTAAACAATGATGGCAAGGCAGCTGAGGCGCTCAGGCTGGACGGACAGGTTTGGGAGGAATCATGTTGGGCGAGTTTTTTATCGTTAAGCGGGCCAAAATTTTTACACTCAAATGCTTCGTTAAGATAAGATAAGATAAGATTTCGTTCGGATTTTTAACCCCGGAGGGTTAGCCACCCAGGATAACCCAAGAAAGTCAGTGCGTCATCGAGGACTGTCTAACTTATTTCCATTGGGGTCCTCAATCTTGTCCCCCAGGATGCGACCCACACCAGTCGACTAACACCCAGGTACCTATTCGCTGCTAGGTGAACAGGACAATAGTGTAAGGAAACGTATCGAAATGTTTCCACCCGCCGGGAATCGAACCCGGGCCCTCCGTGTGTGAAGCGGGAGCTTTAGCCACCAGGCCACCGGGCCTGGTGGCTGGTTAAATCCACGTTAGGTGGATTTAACGTTATGCGATGTGTTCGTTAGGCGAGGGTCCACTGTATTTCTCTAGAACTCCATTTTTCTAGCGAATGAGTTCAAGAAACCACTCATTTACCGATTTCAACTATTCAATAAAGTGGTCAGAATTTAGCAATTTTGCCAATTTCACACAAATTTCAAAAGATGCCAATTTCCAAATAGGGTCCAGAATAAACAAGAAAGACATACCTGGAACTGTACTGTATTTTGTAATAAACAATAGAGGAAATCAGCTCTTATATACATTATTTAGGTATGCATTACGGACAGAGAGCCCATTTTAAGTCTGAGTTTTTGGTAAACGAGTATGTCACTAAGTGAGGAGAGGCTGTATTACACATGTTTTATGTACAGGGAAAACCACTGAGAAAAACAGTGAAATTTTTAAGTGCTTTCATGATATCTCACATTATCAAGGAACTATAAAAAAATAAAAGAGTAACAGTAAGGTACATGAGGATGAGACTACACTTCACGGCCACCTCAACAACACAAACACAGTGTTCGTGTGACTATAACACTGTCCATATACTTTGCATGTAGTTGGATCATCTAAGCTGATAGGGGGGAATTTATTTGCTCTCACAGTATGAACTGACTGTGACCTGTGATTGACCTGCGGGCCTATTCTGGTAGTTTACCTAGTCCTGCACCCAGCCAGGGGCCATTTCAATAATGGCATTAAATATTTAATTATGATATTTATGGGAAGCACTAAACCCATAGGGGTTATACAGTACATGGGAAATGGAAAACAATCAGGTGTGATCCAAGAAAGAGGAAAACTCCACTTCCTTGAATTAAGAGCCCTTCACCAGCTTCAAGGCATCTCCCTGAGGGGAATTCAGGTTTCAACTAGGAAACCCACTTAGAAACACAAAACACAGCAGCAGAGAGGGATATATAAGGTGGTCAGTCCTTCAGTCTTGAAGTAGCAGTAATTCTGAGGTGGTCAGTCCATCACCTTGAGTAATTTTGAATTTATCAGGTCTCTCAGCCCTGAAAGAATAATTTTGAGGTGGTCAGTCCCCTCAGCCTTGAAGTAATTTCAAGGTTGTCAGTCCCTCAGCCTTGGAGGAATAATTTTGAGGTGGTCAATCCCTCAGCCTTGAAGGAATAATTTTTTAGGCAGTCAGTCTCTCAGCCTTGAAGGAATAATTTTGAGTGGTCAGTCCCTCAGCCTGAAGGAATAATTTTGAGGTGATCAGTCCCTTAACCTTGAAGGAATGATTTTGAGGTAGTCAGTCCCTCAGCTTTAAAGAATAAGTTTGAAGTGGTCAGTCCATCAATCTTGATAATTATTCTGCTCCATAGCTCTTTTTTATTAAGGACCAACCACCTGGATTTATTACTTCACTGTGGAAGGGACTGAGCACTTAATGCACCAAAACGAGTATTCATCATGGTGGTTCACTGAGCATTCTCCGATTCCAGACTGACCCATGCCAGGACCCTCACCTGGTGAGGGAGACGACCTGGTGTTCAGTGGTGTGGTTCTGGTTGTGACATGGATGATGAGATGAGTGTATACCTGTCTTTGATACTGGCTCAGGTAAACTATTATCATCATTATTATTACTGTTATCATTATTACCAGTGGCAGTAATACCTATTGTACTATCATACCGCATCAGACTTTTTTTTTTAAAAATTTTTTTAATCTCATTTAAACAAAAAAAATTAAAAAAAAATCCTTATAAATACATTGAAAAACAACTAAACACATTTTCCTGAAATTATTTTCAGTTGCAAATTATTTTAGCATGAAGTTGTGAAGTCATACATCTGGCGTGGCATTGGGGGAGACTGCAGCATTGCAGCTCCTAGGACAAGCTCCCAAATGATTATTATTATTATTATTAAAATTTTATTACTATGCATTATTACTATTTAATTCCCTGGAGTTTCCTGGAAGATTTCGGGGGGTAAAACGCCCCGCGGCCGGTCTGTGACCATCCTCCTGGTATCAGAGCCTGATCAACCCCCTTACTGCGGGCTGACGCAAACCAATACGAGCCACGCCGGCGGGTCAGGAACCGACTTTAGGTGTTGTCCGTGCCACTTAAAGACTGCCAGGGGTCTTTTGGGTAATCCCCCTTTTTGTAGGGGTCTTTTAACGTGCTAGTGACACCCCTGCTTTTATTGGGGGGTGCTGCTCGTCTGCCAAGTGTCATTTCGGTATGTCCCTCTAGGTTTTCCAGGTGTATATAATCATGTATCTTCCTGCCTCCATTCGGGGAATACAGGTTCGGGAACCCTCAAGCTCCCAGTAATTGAGGTGTTTTTTTCTCCGTTATGCATGCCGTGAAAGGGTTCTCTGTACATTTTCTAGGGGCAGTAATTTCACTGCCCTTTAAGGGGCTGTTAGTGTGCAGCAATATTCCAGCCTAGATAGAACAAGTGACCTGAAGATGTCTCAGGGTTGGCATCCCCGTTTTGAAAGGTTTCATTATCCATCCTGTCATTTTTCTAGAGATCATTTATACAATGTCCTTTAAGGGGGAGATCCCCCGAATGATCCCCCCCCAGGGGCTTTGCGTTGGTGTTACGCTCTATTTTGTGGCCAAATTTTTTTTGTCTCTGATGAAAATTTAATTTTTCGTGTTTACCATACCTAGTAATTTAAATTTTTCATCGTTGAACTTTATATTGTTTTCTCCCCCCATTGAAAAATTTTGGTTTTATTCCGCCTGGACCTTTCAGGCTGCCAAAGGAAAACACTGTCATGCAGATTCGGGTGTCAATTTCAAAGGGGGACACGGTATGTGGGTGAATCCTTGTCTAGTCAGAATAGGATGAGGAACAAAATGGGGGCAAGTACTGTCTTGTGGAACAGAGCTTTTCACCGTTGCTGCCCGGGTTTTACTCTGTTGACTACACCCTGGTTTTGTTTGTGAGGGAAATTTTAGATCCCCGACCCACTTTCCTGTTTTTCCTTTAGCAGCATTTTGTGCGCTATTACGCCAGGT
This sequence comes from Cherax quadricarinatus, assembly GCF_026875155.1. Taxonomy (NCBI): domain Eukaryota; kingdom Metazoa; phylum Arthropoda; class Malacostraca; order Decapoda; family Parastacidae; genus Cherax; species Cherax quadricarinatus. Next base: position 28,033,738 of record NC_069448.1, read on the forward strand.
CCCCTTGTGAAGGCTTTTTCAAAGTCTGTATATATTAATCTGCATTTTTTTGTCTTCTAGTGCATTTAGGACCCTTGCGTGTGATCCAATAGTTGAGACAGCAGGGGCGCCTGTTTAAACCCATTGCCCGGGTTTTGTAACTGATGGGTTTTTAGAGGGTGGTGATCTTGCTTCTTTGGACCCCTTTTTTAAAAATTTTTTTGATATGGGGTGTTAGGCATTGGTCTGTAGTTCTTTGCTGTTGCTTTTACTGCCCCCTTTGGGAGTGGGGCTATGTCTGTTGTTTTTTGTAATATATTTTTTTAATTTTCTTTTTTATTACTATTAAAAATTTTTTTAAAAATAAAAATTCTTATTTTTTATATTTATGATATGTGAAAATTTTGTAATAACTTTTAAAAAAAAAAAAATTGTAGAAAATTCATTTTCATGAACTTTTATTACATTTTTGTAATTGATGACAAAACTATTTTTATGATTCTAAAAAGGGCATTTTTTATAATATAGTTTTAAAAAAAAATTTTATTTGATATGTATTTTTTTTTTTTAAATTTGGATAATACTATATTGATTTTTTTTATTTTTTTGTTATTATTTTCTTATAATTTTAAAATAAATTCCGAACCCCCAAATGGACTGGGCAATACAAAAAATGAAAA
>NC_069448.1:28034896-28124718 GCF_026875155.1 Cherax quadricarinatus
AAAAAAAACTATCCTTTTTTCAATCCGGGAAGAAAAAATAAGAGTACCAGGTTATTTTTGTTGGCCATTTTTACAAAAATGTTGCATATTTCTGGTGGATTATTATTATTATAATCAAGGGGGAAGCGCCAAACCCGGAAGATTATACAGCGCCTGGGGGGGGGGGGGATGTGGAAGGCATTCAGGCTCAATTCGGGGAACCGGAGCACAGATCCAATTCCCCAAATCAAGAGCCCCTCACCAACATCAAGGAACCTTCCTTGAGGGGCATATTTCTGGTAACTGTGTAACAGATTGGGCATTAATACGCTGGAAAACGTATATTGGAATATGTCAAAGTTAATCATATGTATCAGAAATCTTTCCTTCTAGGACAAACTGAGGTCACTGAAACTATATTCTTTAGAAAAACGTAAAATGAGAGGGAAAATAATTTAGGCATATAAATGGAAAACAGGAACGTAAGAGACGTAAATAACGTGCTTAAAATATGTAAGCAACACAATACTAGCAGCAGTGTGTTACAGTTGGAAGAAAATAGATTTAAAAAGCAATTTTCTGAATAGAGTTATGGATGAGTTGCATCAAGGTCGTCCAATAAATAAAGTTATAAAAAATAAAAATGTGAAAAATTGGACATTGCAACACTTATAGCAACAGAAGTCAATATTGGCAATCTCGAAATCATTGTTGATAATCACAAATGATAAAGTAATGCCAAATTGACCATCTAACGTTCAGAAATGTAATAACATGTTTTATGGTACCCCAAAAAAAATATTGTCTTGACTTTATTTCATTTTTTTTTTTTTTTGCATTTTACATCCATTTATGCAAAATTGAAGGGATTATTACCCAAGACAGCTTCGTTACCAAGTCAAACAGGGTCCCCTGAATAACTTATGTAAAATTCAGAATGATCGGTTCATAAATAATGGTTTTGCATCAGAAAAATACTAATAAATGCACTTTGAGAAAAAATCAACAAATACATTGAACATTATTATACAGTGGGTAAAAATACTCATAGTGCCTTTATACGTTTATTGAGAGTAGAACTGGTTATATAGACATTATTCCTGAAGTTCCATGAAGATCCCTTTATCCTGAAGTTCTCTGGTGGCGGCCAATCATAAAAATCCATCCCAATCAATCTGAAAGAAAGAAATGAATTCTCAAAATCCTATTCCCAGTGATTATGTGCAGATACATGTAACTGCACCCATATATGATATTTATACACAACAATATAAAAATTATACCAAAAAAAAACACTAATAATTACGTACCTTTGACTGGATGTAGGTGGACACAGGATTATCTAATGTCCTCCAGGCTCGTAGGACGTGTCAGCTCCCTTTTCCTCTTCTTTCCACTTCGGTTCCGTTTTTTCTTCATGTGCTTCTCCATTAATTCAAGTTGTGCTTGAGTCACTGCTGAACGTCTGTAGCCAGTGCTATGTCCAGACAGCTCCTCCATATCCACTATTGTAGTCAGCAACAGCATGGCTGACTGCGAAATCAGCAGGGCCTCTTGGTTTGATATTTGGCTTTATTGCTTTAAGACCATATCGGTGATGCAGACTTTCATTAGAGTTTGCGTTCTCCCTTTTTTACACAACCTGCATCATTTCATCTGATGTTAGGTCTTGTAGCCATTATGCACCTCCTCCATGTATGCGGGTTCCCCAGTTGGAAGTGGTAGTAGCAGCAGTGGAGGTAGTAGTTGTGGTAGTAGCAGCCGTGGTGGAGGTGGGCATATTTGGGGGCTCCTATATTTTGTCTTCCTTGTTTCTGAACATGAAATATCCAAATAGTTCAGTAGCAGTGAACAAGGACAGGTCTTGAGAAAGGGGGTGGTGGTACTAGCATGGTGGCGGCGTCACCAACCACAGCAGCTGCTCTCTTTGCTTGTTTAGCCCTTATCATTGCTTTCTATGTTCCTTCTCCTCTTCGCTAATGTTCTTGGGAAACTGTTTTTCTTTGCAGGCATTGTGTAACAAAAATGTAACAATGAAAGGCAAAAAAGTAATGTCCCAAGGGTAGTCAGCTGTCAGACAGTGAAAACACCCATTCTCTCTTCAACTTCCAGTCGGCACAAACTGGAGATGGTGTGAGCAGCTCCTTCTCACAACTAACCTGGTGGTTGCCAGTTACTATTTAGAATATCCCCGCTCAAAAAATACACCAAAAAAAAAAGGAAAAAAATATCCCTGTGATACTGTTTTATGAAGCAAGTCGCGCTGGAGCACATGGTTGCAGCCCAGCCACCGTGGGAGAAGACGTCGTCCGTTCCCGCTCGTCAGCTGAGCAACTCTGAAACACTGTTGCTCGAGAATTTACTTGGGTTATCCTGAGTATTCTTCACCAGAGCTGAGAGGAGACTTGCTTGCAGTCACTTCGAGCCCCATCCCATCAAGAGGGAAGGCGGTGACTTGCTTGTTTTGTTCACCCCTTCATCCCCATCCCCCATCCTTCCCCATCTCCCCTCACCCATAAAAACAACACGGCCCACACACTTAACACACTACTAAATTGCTATCCTTCTGACTGTCCTATCTTCTTATTTTTCGGCAACTTCGCTTTGCGCAGTTAACACAAGGCATTTTGACCATCTGGTAGCCCGTGGGGGTTTTTTAAAATCCAGCGATCTTTGCCTTGGGCCCTTTTCCCTTTCACTACTCGAGGGTAGGCTATCTTAGGGGCTGCCCTTTTCATAAGTCAGCTGAAATAGGATGTTAGGCAAAACATTAAGGAAAGATACCTTTTTGTTAAGCAACTCCTCTGCCAGATGCCCCTTTTCCCAGGCTCATGGCGAGGATTCGTGTAAGATTACGCATTGATGGAAATCAAATTCCATGAAAGACATTCTCAAATGTATTGGCTCTAATTCAACTGTTGGTCCAGTGGATGTTTTTTCAAACCCACGCTGGAGCAGTACTTCTCTCTTGGGAAGAAGAGTTACTTCAACTCCTAAATCATGATTCTTGGTTTAAACTGAAGACTTCTGGTGTTATCCCAATTGCACCTGACAGCTATCAAGCTCAGAGGACTGTGTTTTGTGCCAGAACAACAGTTTTATGAAACCCAGCACTGTTAATGAAATTGTTGATAACATTTAATGCCGAGAATTCTGCCCTTAGGGCTGTAAAAAGCACACAAATTCTCGAATCACAACAACAATAAGGAAACCCTTAAAATTAATACTCGAGACACCTGAGGAGGCCAAACTTGTGTAAAAATGGCTTCAAATGTTTCAGTACCAGATGCACATCTGACCAAATTTCTATGGAACGTTTTGTCAGTGTGACACAATGTTTCAAGTGTTTGCCTTTGGTCATAACAACAACAAATGCAGTACACAAGGGCAAATTTGTAGCATTTGTTTCTGGCCAACATTCCAATCGTGATTGTACCAATAAAAATTCACCTAAAATGTGTCCTCTGTAATGGAAAACATCATGCTGTTTCTGCTATTTGTCCTAAAGAAAAAAGGAAATGCAGAAATTCTTGACGCCAAGAAAACTATCCACTTCTAAGAAGACCACTCCCCAGGCACCGCCAACCATGTCCCAAACTTCCTTCCCAGCTCTGCCGGGATCAAGTGGGACTCCTCAGGCTCTACCAATGGTTCCATGTTTGGAATTCTGCCCCTCTTGGAGACGCACCAATCTAACCCTCACTTACAACAGACACAACAACAAGGTTCGGTCGCATCTCATGTGTCTCAGGTATCCACAGACGGGTTTATAACAAAGAGCACAACTAATGACTTGGTGGCCAAAGACACAGCAGGTGGTGATATTCAACTCTGCCTCGTGTTTTAAATGATCTGTTAATGGTTTAATGGGATCACTCCCATCATTATCCCTGAAAATGTGAAGGCCATTATGACCCACCCTTCTCATAACAAGAAGTATGTACCATACTCTACATCTAAAATAAGCCTAAGCCCTTTCCCTGGCCCAGGGATCGTCCTCCTCGCAAACCCAGGCTGTAACTCCTCTCAACCCGATAAGTCAACACCTGAACATAACAATGCCCCAGAAAGTGGTGCCTACTCTCTCGCTATTGTAGCTGATCCTGTTGTACAGGAACTATCCCAAGGTAACTCACCTTGCCTATCTAATATTCACTTGGAGCCTACACAGTCTCCCATTAACTCTCACGAGCCTCTGCTTCCTGAAACTGAAGAATAGCATACCTCAGTTTTATGATGATGACTCTAAGACTCTAACGATTCTAACGACTCTAACGATTCTAATGAGTCTGTTAATTTTACTGCCTCTAGTGAAGATGATGGCATTTTTAATACACAAGCATCCACGCAAAAGTTCTCTCCTCCCCTTGACGAGTCCAGCAGGAATAGTGTAGATAAAACCAATGACATTAACTTGTGGGCGTTCAGAACGCAGTGTACGATCGAAGAATAAGAAATAATGGGGTTTTAAAATCTCCAACTTAATGTTCAACATTTCTTTAATAACCGTTACCTTTTTGAGGTTGAACTACATAACTTTTAATCCCGAGTTATACTTTTGAACGAGACAGCTTGCAAGAGTTGATCAACTTTATTAAATTACGTGGATACTGTACTGGGGAGAAATCGAGAGGACCCTATAGTGGTGTAGCCATCTTGGTTAAATTAGGATATACAATTTTAAAAAAATTCATGTGGATGAAGACAACTTCTTGCAATAGAACTAACAACGTCGCATGGACAACTAGTAATAGGAACTGGATATTTTCCCCCGAGACAGCCATATATAGAGTCAATCCCCTCTACATAGGATATTAAGCAAAATATTCCAACAATTCAGCTGGAGATTTTAATGCTCATCACCCTGCCCTCTTTAACTGTGGGACTGGTATTCCATGGGTGACTTAAAAGGAAAACAACTCTTTAATATCATGACAGCTAGGGAAAATTGTCATTTCAAGGCCCATTCTTCAAATCGTACATTGGACCTCATCCAGGGAAAACCAGATATTGTACTGCAAACAGAGACTGTGACATCTTTCACTGTCCGTATATCTCCTGGTGGAAATGTAGGATCTGACCATATCCCTGTTATAATACAAAATTACAAACTTCTCCATTTAGAATACCGTACTCCTAAACCCAATCTTAACACCCTAGGAATTTGGACCCCTTCAGGGCATATCTGGGTGAAGATGAAATTGTGTCTTGGAAAATCTAAACCCTTCCAGTGCAATTGATGATGCAATCAGGTCCCTGCACAATCGAATAATTGAAGCTACCAATGCAAATTGCCAATTAGCTTCCACGAAGATATACCAACAATATAAACCTACTAGAGAAATTAGAGACACTTTAAGAAATTATCAAGCAGAATGTCGAAGGCATCTTCAAACGCGACCCAACCCCCGCAGCTACACTGCACCGATTAAGGGACAATTAATTAACATGATTAGTCAACACAAACGAGACATATGGAAAATTTCTAGTTCTTCAAGCTAATCAATATAAACGTGAACCAGCAAAATTTTGGGAGTAAGATCCGACAACTTTTAGGGGCAAAAACACAAGGCTCCTAAAATACCTAGTTCATACCTTCACTGATGGAGGATGATGAAGATGTTGAAATTAAACTTGACGATCCACAGGACCAGGCTAATTTGATGGGTGATGTATGGGAGAAAATTCTCTCTCACAATAACAGTCGTCAATTTAATAATAATCATTATCAGTTAGTAAATGAATGGAGAGATGAAAAAATTTGGGTGATCTACAACCACTACCTACCATCGATACTTCAACTCTTGAAGATACCCACCCGCTTACTAGACCTATTACATTTTCTAGAGATAAGTCAGGTTATTGGAAAAGAATGAGAAATTTGGCCCCTGGCCTCTCTGGAATAACAATGAAACAAATAAGTACCTACCTAGAAATTGCAAACAGTCCTTGGTAAATATCTTTAATGCCATCTTGGCCTCAGGGACATTTTCCAGTTGTTTTTAAGACTGCTAGAATGATCTTTCTTGCTAAGCCCAATAAAAGACATCCACCAACCTGGGAACTATAGACCTATATCTTTACTTGAAGTCACTGGAAAAGTTCTTGAGAAAGTCATTTCCAACAGATTGAATTACTATATGGAGTTTAATCACTTGTTTACTGAAAAACAATTTGGCTTTAGACACATAAGGTAACCAATCATGCAATAAATTTTTTTTTGACACTGTAGCAAGTCTAAAAAAAGCAGGGCAATCTTGCCTTAATTGCCACCAGAGATGTTCATAAAGCTTTTGATAGCTTATGGCATGATGGCCTTATATACAAACTCATTGACCTACCAGACCATAACTGGACTTTTTTCAGAGTAATTTATAATTTCTTAACTCAAAGAAAAATCATTCCCCACCTTTCATGGCAAGTCGACAGAACCTTTTATACCGACGGCTGGTGTCCCACAAGGTTCTTGTCTCAGTCCACTTCTGTTTAACATTTATGTGAATGACCTTCCTCAACCAGAGTTTAATGACACAATTGTAACACAGTTTGCAGATGATGTTTTTCATGTCGTCTCATCAACTCCAGTAACAGGTAATACAAGTATGAGAGAGTCATAGAAAAAATGAATATTGAACTTCGTCGAACATCTAATTGGGAGAAGAAATGGAGGGAAATTTCGACTAATCCCGACAAGGGCCTTGTTAGCACGATAGGATGTTTTGCATCAACCATTGAAGATAAAGGGGGTATCTCCCTCAGAGGTACACCTGTAGCCATTAGAAACCCTAACAAGATCTTGGGATTGAAAAGACAGGCTGCTCCACTCAACATCTCATGTAACTAAAAAGATCAACACAGCCAAAGCCGGTCTTAGCAGACTCTTTCGATTCAATCAAAACCCCTCAACATGTCAAAAAATCTTTATAAAATGATAATTTAAAACCTATACTTGAATACCCTTGTGTCCAATGTCATTAACAACAAAGACCAACATGCTACGGTTACAAAGGGTCCAGAATAGAGCTCTTCGATTTAATTTCCAAATACCAGGAGTAGAGACAGAGTTAAAATGGCAGATTTACACACACAACAAGATATCACTGCCATAAATGTACGCCTTGACACCCTAAAAAAGAAACAACTTTATACAATGCAAGAACTAACATGCCAGATAGAGAACATCCTATACAAGTGATAAAAAACCACCCATTACACCATCAATACCCGCCTCACAGGACTACAAAGAATGACTCTCCCCCAGAGGGTTCGTCGTTTTATTTATAAAGATGATTACCCTCGACCCATGATTTTGAGCAACTTACCTGACGAAGAAGATTGGATACTACCAGAAACCCCTTTTATGTATACTGAAAAAATCACGCCCCAATTAGGGAGACATCTTAAATAAATTTCTAATGTAAAATTATGCTATTGACTATTGTTGGACACCACCATTAAGAAGCTATTGTCACGAGCTCATAAACTGGCCAGAAAATATTGCCTTTCCTGTCGTATAAATATCCGTTGTGCAATCGCGAAAAAAAAAAAAAAAAAAAAAAAAAAAAAAAAAAAAAAAAAAAAAAAAAAAAAAAAAAAAAAAAAAAAAAATTGCAACTTGTATAACTACAACCAATTCAGAGTCATGTACTTATATATCTATTATATTTATGTGACTCTGATGGGTTAGTATTATACCTCTTAAAAAATAATCTTATCAATTCAAATACACTTTTTAAATTACACCAAAGTGGTTGGGCCACTTACCTTTTATATCCTACCTCTCCCCCCCCTCCAACCCTCTTCCAATATTTCCATCCTTACCCATCCTTCTTCCTTCCCCATCTTACCAAAGCTCTGGTCATTAGAAGCGAAACATGGTATTGTTATGACGTGAGCTGGGCTGCGCTGATGACGTAGTTACCATTGTTATAATTACGATAACTTTTTATGTAATTATATTACAGAGGCGAGACGCACACCAAAATGTTGCCAGATCTTTGCTCTATTTTTCGGTAAGATTAACTCATTTTTCATATTTTTTTTATTTTTTGGTGTATCTAGGCTCAGACTTGGCAGCCTCCGCTTTTTATTAATGCCTCCGATACTGTTGTTATTACTGTGATGTATGGATGTTATGTACATTTTCTTCTGAAATGACATACAAGGGCGCAAAACCCATAAGTTTTGAACAATTACAGACAGGAACTACGGAGTGAGAGGTCAAGTCTCTCTGCTACACCAGAGTTTCCCCCCAAGGAAGGCTCCTTGACGCTGGTGAGGGGGTTTTGATCTAGGGAATTGGATCTGTGCTCCAGTTCCCCGAATTAAGCCTGAATGCCTTCCATCCCCCCATAGGCACTGTATAATCCTACGGGTTTAGTGCTTCCCCCTTGATTATAATAATAATATAATACACCAGAGTTAATAATGTTTTTATGTTTCACCACCAGTCAAGAATACTTATTCTTTGACAGGGTGTTTAAATTAACTCAGATATATATACTGGAGAGGGGACATGTCTCTCAGAGTACATACACTGGAGAGGTACGTCTCTCGCAGAGTACATATGCTGAGAATTAAATTTAACACTATTTCAAAGAATTAAATATTTTTGACTGGTGGTGAAAACAGTCACTTTTTAGAATTATTATTTGAGAATTTTATATGTATATTATTATTGTATTTTAATGTTAATGATTTGGTCAAAAATTTTTGAAAAATTGCATGCTTCTTAAATGGAATTAATTTTAAATTTTTATGTATTTTTATGTCCTGAATCCCAATATCACCTTGAAAAATGCTTATTGGATATCGGTTTAAAGATACGAGACATGTAATATTTTATTATAACGTTTCAATATGTGTCAGTATGTTTTAAAGTCTAATCAGTACCTACTCTCCCGCCTTTTTGCTGTATAGTCCTTGTGGCTTAGCGCTTCTTTTTTGATTATAATAATAATAATCTGCCTTTTTGCTTGACAGTTTTAGTGGGCTGAAGAATCATCTCTTGCCAAAGTCCAGCAATAGTTTGCAAGCATTCTTGTGCCCCATTTGCCCTGGTACCATTTTTCCATGGTCGAAGTATCTTGGTGAAACCTTCACCATGTTCGTCACTAACTGTCCCACAGTTCGCTGGAAAAAAAGTCTAAAGCGAGTCCAAAAATTTGTATTTTAAGTGACATGTTACATCCCATGCTCTTTTAAAAAACCTTGATGAGGTTTTCCAGTAATTCTTCAGGAGTTGCCTTCCCTTCTGTTCAGAAAAAATCCCTATGCCACTAACTTGAATGTTTCCCAAGCGCTTTCTCCTCCCCATGAAGGTCTGATTGAAAGTCATCATCTTTTAGCTCTCGAATTTGGGAGGACCATTGAAGACTCCATCTTTTATCTTAGCGTGGGTCAGTGGGGGGAAATTTTTGATGTTAAATCTTAAAATCTCTGACCAGATTTGTCCATGGGTTTTTTAAAGTTTTTCACGAGTCCCATTTTTTTTGTGGGGTTTGGGGGTTTAGCAAAATTTTGTTTGATTCAATGAGAGGTGCATGTTGAACATTTTTCATCCCAGGCTCCGATGATTGACGAGGTGGCCAGTCTCTCCTGATGTAGTGGGAACCTCTTACACAGCCTAAGAAAATCACCTACCTTTCACCTCAAAATATAAACTTGCAGAGCAGAACACCTTCTATGACTGCGGGAAACAATAAGGGAAGGTCATGAGACTGAGTGTGGTAAGAACACTGCTGGAACAATAATAAAGGTCAGTGAGACTGGTGTGGTAAGAAACACTGCTGGAACAATAATGAAGGTCAGTGAAAACTGATGTGGTAAGAAAACACTGCTGGAACAATAATGAAGGTCAGTGAGACTGAGTGTGTAAAAAACACACTGCGGGAAAACAATAATAAAGGTCAGTGAGACTGAGTGTGGTAAGAAACACGCTGCTGGAACAATAATAAAGGGTCAGTGAGACTGAGTGTGGTAAGAAGGAGACTGCCACAAACCTGTTAGAACCTGTTGTGACACGTAGGTGTATATTGAAATGTAGAGGTAACAAACAATTTTAACCATGATATTCATTATCAGGGGACCAAAAATTAGTTGGAAATTGATATTTCTGGTCTCGGAAGCATTTTGGTTGTTAACCAGTGAATTATTACACTCATGTTTACTGCGTAAACTGTGGTATTCAATATTTGTACAGTGTGAAGGCTTCCTCAGCCCTGTAAGATCTTAAGTAGGTCTTACCAAGGCTGGCTCCTCCTTAGGAAAATTAATGAATAGAAAAAAGAACAATAACCTACAAATATAAACACTATTGTTATAATTGAAAATATAAAACATTTAAATATGAACTTTTATCCTACTTGAAAGAAAAATGAAAAATGAAATATAAAAATGATATCTGAATTCAACGCTATGTACAGTTAGACTTGGGTGTCTGGTTGATGTTGACACCGCATATTGTAGAAATTGTAGCCGTTGCTGAGGATGTAAGGGGGGGAGGGTCACAGCTGTTGAGTGACAACTCAACGACTAGTTCGTCACCGAGTCTCTAGCCTTGAATAATCCGTCAAGATGATAGGAACGCAGGTCTTTCATCACTGCAAAGATGAGGGGTAGTTGCCTGGGGTTGGCTACACTTATCAGGCATGTAGATAAAAAGTGACATCCCAGAACTCATATGAAGTTCGTCTCCTTCAACACTTGTTTCTTTGGTTGCCAGATGACCCAAGCTGACATTCCAAGCTAGAAAGAGACAAAAGTTACCCACTGCTTGAGAAATCACTCTCCATGATAAGTGTAAGGTACTTAAAAGAATGGTGAGGATTTAATAGCAAAACCTGGAAATCAAGGCAGAATGAACTAAGTCTTAGAACTGGTTAAAAGTAAAGCTTTTAACCAATACATCCACTAGAATAGGAGCAGAGGCTTTTACTTACAGTTGTGCTGGGAGCTGTGAGTCAAGTGATTATCCATTTGGTCGGAGCCCCACACGTCACCTTTCCGGGAGCTAGACACTAACACTACCTTAACGAGCAGACTGGCAATCAAACTATCGTCACTATATACTCGCTCGCTACTCCTATCTGTTGAACTTTTCCCTCACATACAGTTGCGTATTAAACGAATTATTATTCATTTTAGTTAATACAGTCACAATCTTCTGGAGCTCTTATCACTCCTCAAATGCTTTATTTTCATTGAAATGCTTCTTGAACGTTTTTCCACCACCACCTCTGCAGATTTAGAATGGAGTCTCTAAGATTTTAGCAGTACATGACAATATAATGTAGTATCGCATATACATTTATTAAGGCATGTAGAGGGGCGGGTGGTGTCGGGTCAGTGTACAGCATCACTCACAGCATCACCTGTACAGCATCACTCACAGCATCACCTGTACAGCATCACTCACAGCATCACCTGTACAGCACCTTAGTTCAACACTCAGTTGCTGTCTCCAACAATTCGTATCCTCCATATATAAATTACCAACACATATCAACACTACTGTTGATATACACGAGTTAACATAGATATATAAATGGGCTGATAATTAAAGTTACTTTATGGAAATTTAACAAACAAGTACTTAGCCAACTTTTAACTTCTCAATTATAGTCAAGGACGGGAGAGAGCCTCAGCAATTATATTATAACGACCACTTATATGATTTATGCTAATTGCTGGGTACAGAGAGCCCACCTCATTATCTGAGCACTGGATGACTTCATGGTATTGATATAAGGGAGAGTGTTGTGCCTCTTTTTCAATCGTGGTATAGTTTTTCTGGTGACGTTTGAGTTTTGATGACAAGTTACAAACAGGATGGAGTATGTCAGTGGTTGAAGACTTCTGTAAAAGTACAGCACCCACTGCATATCCGCTCGCATCAATATATAAGAAAGAGGGTTTGCTAAAATCAGGGTTTCTTAAGATAGGAGCAGAGGAGCAAGCACTTCAACCTAGCAAATCAATTGGAGCAATCTTGAGTCCAGTGGAACTTTACTTTGCTGCTGGTGAGCTCGGTAAAGGAAGCAGCAACTTGAGAAAAATTAGGACAGAACCTGCGGTAATATCCAGCCATGCCCAAGAACCTCTGGACTCCCTTTCTATCTTGTGAGGTACAGGAAATGCGGAAATAGCACGAACTTTTTCCTCAGTGGGAGAGCCCTCTCATTGACCTATACAAAACCCGAGATAGGTAATCTTAGATTGTCCAAAACTACATTTAGCTAGGTTAACAGTGAAATTATAGAGGGCCAATCTTTCAAACAATGCTCTTTGTCAAGTGTTGCTCCCACTCGTCACTATACACGACTAAGTCGTCAAGGCTGGCCTCCACTCCATCTAAGTTGTGTGTCAGTTCATTTATCACACATTAGAAAGTCGAAGCAGCGTTGCATAAATAGAATGGAGTGACAAGATAGTTAACCCTTTCAGGGTCCAAGGCCCAAATCTGGAGTCACGCACCAGTACAGGAAATGCGGAAAAAGCACGAACTTTTTTCCCCAGTGGGAGAGCCCTCTCATTGACCTATACAAACCCGAGATAGGTAATCTTAGATTGTCCAAAACTACATTTAGCTAGGTTTTAAAAGTGAAATTTAGAGGGCCAATCTTTCAAACAATGCTCTTTGTCAAGTGTTGCTCCCACTCGTCACTATACACGACTAAGTCGTCAAGGCTGGCCTCCACTCCATCTAAGTTGTGTGTCAGGGGTTTATTTTATCACACATTAGAAAGTCGAAGCAGCGTTGCATAAATAGAATGGAGTGACAAGATAGTTAACCCTTTCAGGGTCCAAGGCCCAAATCTGGAGTCACGCACCCAGTGTCCAAGAATTTAAAAAAAAAAAAAATTGTTATTTTTTCTTATGAAATCGTAGAGAATCTTTTTGTGAAGGTAATAAAACAAAAAGTACTAAATTTGGTGGAAAATTGACGAAATTTGCTCTCGCGAATTTTGATGTGTCAGCGATTTTACGAATCGGCGATTTTTCCGACTTTGACTCCCATTTTAGGCCAATTACATTATTCCCAAACAACCAAATTCTTAGCTATTCACTAGTATTACTTTTTTTCTATCGATTGAGCACAAGAAATCGCCAAGTCAACTGTTTCAACTACAAAATAAAGTGATCGGAAATTGTTTAAATTTGGGGCCCAAATTTTAAAACAAAGTTCAAAAATATTCCAATTTCAAATAGGGTCCAGAAAAGAACAATGTAGGCATTCCTGGCACTAAACTAACATTTCCTCTTTTTCATTAGTTAGTTTTGAGGCTTTTCAAATAAATTTTCCCTTTTGATTTTTTATTCACATAATAATTTTTTCACACCAAAAAATAGAAGATTTCTGTTATGCAATACTGTAATAATTGTATAAAATCATCACCATATTTGTGAATGTATATTAGACCACCAGCTGACGTGTTTTTAGACGTGTGAGGTCGTTTGTTTACTCTTTAATATCGGCAAAAATTTAACATTTCTGCTACTTTGAGCTCATTTCAAGCCATTCCAGTGCTAAAACCAATCAAAATCATCTCTATTTCTGTAATATGTCTTCCATTCTATCAAATGAGACCAAGAAATCGCAAAAACAACTATAAAAAAATACGAAAAACACTGCAAAGTTGCTGTTTTTAATCGAAAAATCATGATTTCATTTTTTCTCTCTCATTATACACAGTGTGCTGCAGGATCTGTTTTATGTGGTGCACACATACCACATAGATGTATTCTCTCATATCTAGGCCCAAATGTACCACTCACAGTTTATCAGATGAGGAGCTGAGCTCATGGCATAGATCTACGGTTTGGACCCTGAACGTAAAGCCGTAGATCTACGGGACGGACCCTGAAAGGGTTTTAAAAGGGGCCCCTCCTGAACGGTGGGCAGATATTTCCTGAGGGATGCCCCGTAAGAGGGACTTGATAATATCCCTGCAAGAAAATCTAAACAGCTGACATATGGGTTTCTGAGACACGATCAATAAGGTCGTCAATGCGTGGTAGGGTATACCATCAGGTTTAAAGGGAACAGAGTTAATCTTACGATAATCTGTGCACATCCTAAAAGTACTGTCTGGTTTAAGTACTAAAATACAAGATGCTCACGGACTTTTACTTCTCTTAATTACTCCATGAGATAATAAAAAGTCAACTTCTTTTCTGATTGCTTTATACTTCGATGGGCTTCTTCTACAGGGCGACTGCTTAATTGGTGAGGCACCTTGTACGTCATGAACACCCAGAGTACAGCGCTTAGGAACATCACTACACAAACAAAGGTATTCCAAAATCAAGTGTTTAATATTAGCAGCTTTATCCAGATCCAGGTTACTAAGGAAATGGTCCAATGATTGTAGTGTCGTAGAATTTTCAGAGCGCGCCTCTATGCCCCTAGAGACGTCAAGCAGGGAGGCATGTTCTTCTTTTGTCTTAGGAAGTACAAATGCAGTTGGTAAGGGACTAGCGTAGTAGGCTTTGAAATGGCTGACATGATACACATGTTCTGACTTCCTCTTCCCCCGGGGTGAGTACTAAATAATTTACATCACGCTTTTTCACTATTTCCATGGGGCCTTCGTTCCTGGCTTGTAGAGTATGATCTGGTACTAATCTTTGAGCCATTACCTTGTCTCCTGATTTAAATGAACGAGAGACCGTATGCTGGTCATACCGTTGCTTCATTTTAGCCTGGGTTGTAACTAGGTTTCTTGATGCCAGCTCTCTAGCAGCCTTCAAATGCTTCTGTATTAACGAAGGGATGTGCTCAATGATAGACTTGATTTTCCCATCCAGACGTCCCTCAATACAGCGAGGGGACGACGTACCTGGTGTCCGAATATCAACTGAAATGGGCTAAACCCGAGGCTTTCCTGTTCACTTTCCCTGACAGCGAACAGAGGAAAAGGTATAATTTCATCCCAGCCTCTGGAGAAGTGTTCACAATATGCCCTCATCATGGACTTCAAAGTCTGATTGAATCTTTCTAAAGCACTTTGTGACTGGATGATAACTGGTGGAGAGTACGGACTATATTCCTAGACGAGATAGTGCCTCACGAAAGATCTTAGAGGTGAAGTTGGATCCTTGATCCGACTGGATCTCACGTGGTAATCCAACCTGAGAAAAAAAATCATTAATGCTCTCACAATTGCCTGCGCATTAATTTTCCTCATAGGAATAGCCTTGGGATAGCGAGTCGCTGCATCCATGATAGTAAACACGTACTGGTTCCCTAATTTGGTTTTTGGCAAAGGACCAACACAATCTATGATGAGTCTAGAGAACGGTTCTCCATCAGCGGTGATAGGAATTAAAGGAACAAGCGGAGGTGTATGAGCAGGCTTACCCGTCACTTGACTAACGTGACAACGTCGCACATAATCACCGACAGTTTCCTTCATCTTTAGCCAAGTGAAATGTTTTACCAACTTAAACAATGTCTTCTTGACACCCAAATGTCCTCCTATGGGACTGTGAGCAAAATCCATAGCTTGATAAGTTCACCATTATTATAATAATAGCAATACATGTATTCTAATTCCTTAGCTTCACCCTCGGACACTGTCATATTCCTCATTCTTTCTAGAGACTGATTAACAAACTGATGCTTTATGAGGAGCTTCATGAGTTAGAATTTTAATGTCTGTGGAGTCCTGACTAGGTTCATGGACGGGAGAAGACAGTGTCAATGATCCTGGGCGCAGGGCATTGCTGAACAACATATTCAGACGCAAGATATTATCATCAACTATCTTAGCCGTTGACAAGGATGGTTGTTGTATCTTTGACATTGCTCTAGTTATAACACTGAGGGGAAATAAAATAGGTTTTTCCTTACAAGATTCAATGACAGTTATCATTAGTGGTGTTGTCAAAGACAAGTGATTCCTTACATATACCAACTTGCAGAACGTCACTATCAGCAACTCCACCGACTTTATAGGGAATGCACCACTAGAAACTCTCACTGAAGTGTAACCAGTGTAATAGTCCGTTTCTATATATACTTTATGAAAAGGTATTTTTATCACAGCGCCTCTAGTAAGGCATCCATACTGGTGTAAGTATCGTTGGAAACGGGAAGTACATCACCTCTCAGTAGAGTGAGATAACTGCCAGTATCTCAGAAGGTAATTACCTCGGTAACTTCTGATTCTTTCATTCCCATCTTTCCTCTAGGTAAGTAAAGACTCATAGCAGAACAAATCTTATCTATGGATATGGCTTCTGACTCAAGTCATCTGGCCTGAGTATTCTTCTCCTGATCTGCAGGGTTTGGCGAGTTAAGTTTTTCTTGTTCTTGTTGCAGCGAGTAGGAAGATACGACTTGTGTAGGGGCGCGCACTGCGTGACTTTCTCCTCACATCTCTTTCCAACGCATAACAATACTCCCTAGAATATCCTGTATTTTTATAATAAGTACATGTAACTTTCCTTTTTTCAGTACCAGATTTCTGTCTTACCACAGTGACAGATTTAGGATAAGGCGTTTCCTTAACATACGTACGGGAAGTTACTACAGGTGAATGACGCCGGGACTTGATAGCTGATTTAGACTGTCAACTCTTAGATTTTCTTGTCACTTTATTCCTTTGAGTTTTAATACGAAGAATTTGGCGAGATATCTCATAATTGTCTGCTAAGGCGGCAGTTTCTAGAACATCAGTTGCAGAATGGTTTATGAGATACTCTTGTATGTCGACAGACATACAGTTGTAGAAATCTTCGTGCAGTATTAGTTGCACAAGTTTGTCAAAAGGATGGCAATTAGAGGCTCTGCACCATCTCTCGATAGCAGTCTTTTTATCATGTGTAAGTTCGACACAGGTTTAAGCTGGTCTTTTCTGCAACGTAATAAAAGCAAGTTGGTAACTCCCAGATTATGTCTCCAATATAGTTTCTTGGACAGTGTCGTAATTTACATATTTGTCAAAGGGCAAAGCATCGGTACAAGTTTAAGCTCTCTCTGTTAAAGCCGCGTGCAATAAGGCAGCCCAATGTTGGTGTGACCAATTCATAGCACGTGCCTGGTTCTCAAATGTATGAAAGTATCTAAGTCAGTTTCAACAAACTTAGGAACCACTGAGTCGGCTTTCTGCACGATAAGGGACAGTGTCGCCTTAATTTTTTTTTCGTCCCATTTTGTTTCTTTTTGGTGTACTTTCAGAACCATATGTTTAATGAACTGGGGACAGAGTTTCAATAAAAAATTCGGCCAAAAAACCCAAATGAGAAAAAAAATATTTACTGAGAGGGGATATTTTCCCCCCGTACTGGCACTGCCGACACTCCCGATTGATAAAACAACCCAAAAACCCTAAATTTCGGGGATTTTCAAAAAAAATGAAATATACCTTATCTTCTCCCGGGAAAAAATACATTTGGTACGTTTTTTGACATAAAACCAAAAATTTTTCTCCTTTTTAACCCCCCCCCCTCCCCGGTGAAAATCATTGCAATCTAACCCATTAATAAGGGTGTTCAGCGGGAAAAATGGGCCCAAAAAACCTTACTTCCCGAGATTTTTGGGGAAAAACGTGGGGCCCCACTTTATTATGTGGGAAAGAAAAAAAACCCACAAAAATTTCGCGCTACTTTTTGGTTTTGTCTTTAAAAGTTTAAATGATTTCTTGAAATTTTCCCTGTACTTTTAAACCGTTTTTCTAGTACAAACCCAAGGTCCCAAAGGGAGAGAACAAATTTTTCATTTTTAGGGTCAGATACGTGGTACACCGCCGGCCGCCCCACAAAACGGGGGTAAATTTTTTCCCGGTGGTCAAAAATAGTTTTTATAGATTACCCATACATGGGCAGCATATGTTAAGAAAACCTTTGGGGACCCCCCAAAAAAAAATCAGGCCATTTGGCCCGGGGGCCCTGGGGCTAAAACCCCCGTTTCCACAAACGGAGAGCCCGGGTTAAATTTCCCCGAGGGGTGGAAACATTTCGACCGTTTCCTACACCTGTCGCCCCCCTGTTCCCCCACACAAAAAAGGAACCTGGGTGTTAGTCGACTGGTGGGGTTTTGCATCCTGGGGGGGGGGGGGCAAATTAGGACCCCAATAAAATAAGTTAAAACAGCCTGATAAACGAAATGATTTATTTTGGGTTTAAACCGGGGTTTGGCTAAACCCCCGGGGTTTTAAAAATCCAGAAAAATCTTATTTTTAAACCCCAAAAAATTAAAAAAAAAATCAAAAAGTCACATAAAATTTATCAGGTCGGGGGTAAATTTTTTAAAAATTAAAAAAAAAATATTAAAAAGCATCCACGAGCTTTTCCTTGAAAGAGGAAAAAATGAAAACAGCAAAAAATTCACAAACTTTTTTAATTTTTTGGGCCCGGGCCAAAAAAAACGCCACTGGGGGACAACTTATAGCTCCAAAATGCTAAAGGATTCGTGTTCATAGTTTGTGGTCAAAATTTAATTAAACAACTGGGAGCAGGTGAAAAAGATGAAAACCCTTTTGTAATAACAAAAAAAGTGAAGCAAAACACTCTATTTACTGCCCAAGGCCCAACATAAATCACAAAACACCGATTATCTACAACGGTTTAAACCGTGTAGAGCAGAAACCAAACATTTTTAAACCAGAAGAAAGAAATGCAAATAGAAAAAAAAAAGAAAGTACAGGAATAAAAAAAAATCTTAAAAATTTTTTAACCATTTGAAAACTCTTGTTTTTTTGGGTTCACTTCCCACAGGAGGTTCGTAAATAAATTGACAAAATATGAGTGTTTATTTAAAGGCCCCAAATACCCCCAAAACTAAACAATACCTAAAAAACAGGAGAGAAAATGTTCCAAAAAATGAAACTCGAAAAATCAAAAATCCTTCAAAATTTCAAACCCACAAAAAAAAATTATTTTAACACACCCTGCCCCTGGGACTTGTTTTAAATTTTTTAAAAAAAATACAAAATACTATTAACCCTTTGGGCTTCATTTTCCTTGGGAAAAGTTCTTGGGCTGAGGTAAAAATTCCCAAGGGTTTAAAAATTTTGCAGGCACTTCTGCATGGTGGGAGGCGCCCCTGCAAAAACTACAACCAGTGTAGAAAAAATTATATCCAAATGCTTTTTGGTGTGCCGATACTGAAATTTTCGAAACTGCAACAATCTCCACCCCCTTCCTTTCCCAGAGTCAAAAACTTTCCCCCCTCCAGGACCCCAACTCCGGCTTCCCGGGGTTTTTTCCTAAATTTCCCTTTCCATAAATGTTATTTTGCTAAACCCCTCGAACAGCACGAAAAAGGTCAAAAACCCAACCATTTTGGTTTTCCCCTTTCCCCCTCCATTAAAAATAAAATTCCCGCCCACGTTTCCCTGGAAGTCTAACCCCGCACACAACCTTTACTCCTTCCCCCACCCTTTCCTATAACGAGACCTATCCTGCCTTCCCTACCTACGGTTTAAATTACCCCCCCAACAATTTCTCTTTATTTTTTTTTCCTTCTTTCTTAAGTTCGAAAAAATTAAACAAAACTTTTTCAGCAGCCCTCGGGGATAATACTTTTAGAAAAACCTTTCACCTCCTTCATAAAAATTCACAACCCCACACCCCCAAAGAGCACATTTCTAAAGGGGCCCCCTCCTTGGTGCAACTTTTTACAACTCCCCGGCTTTCCCACACATTTAAGAGCCTTTCCCCATTATACTCTCAAAATATATTCCCCCCTTTCTGCCTCCATGAAACCCGTTTTTTTTAAACCCTTTAGACTTTTTAAAATCCCTGCACTCACCTTTTTTCCCCCTCGTCAATATTTTTTCAAAATCATTTTTGATAGACCTATTCTTAACAAGTCCAGCCCCAAAATACTGAACATTCATTTTTCCCATACTTCCTCCTTCCTGTCGGATATCCAATCTTTCTTTACCTAAATCTCTTAAATTTGCTCTTTCCTGTTTTAATTTTGGGTTTTACTTTTTTGCATACCCAAACCAAAAACTCGCCCAATCAACCTTTACAACTTCTCTTTTGGAAAACCTCATTAGAGTGCCCTCAGCATAAAAAAAAACCGAGACAACCCCCCGTTTGTTTTAAATTTTCTTTATTTTTCCAATCCCAGAAACCCTCTGAAATTCCACTTCTTTTACATCCCCATAAATATATATTTTGAAGAACCAAAAGGGACTCTTGCATCCCTGCCCCAAAGGGCCCCTACTTTTGTTTATGAAAAAAATTTCCTCCCCCCTTCAACACATACTTGAGCCTCATTTACCCTTCGAAAAAAATTTTACCCTTTTTTAAAATTAACCTACCTTTTTTTTCCCATACAAAGAAAGGGGGAGCCCCTGAAAGGGAAAGCTGGGTCCCCCCACAGAGGGAGAGAAAAACAACAAGAGGGGGGGTGGATAATAAAATAAATAAAGGGAGCAAAAATCCCAGGCAGAAGAAAGAAAAAAACCCAAAAAGAAGAAAGGAAAGAGAAGGGGAAGAGGGAAAGAAGAAAAAGGAGGAAGCAGGGTTAAAATTTAAAGGGTGTTTCTGAAGTTTGGATCATTTTTTAATGTAGTGGGGAGGGAAAAGGGGGGGGATCTACAGAGAAAAAAGCCCGGCCCAAGATTCAAACAAGGGAAAATTTTTGTTTTGGGGGTAATTCAACCCAGACGGGGAAATGTTTAAAATTTGGGGAAAATAGGGAAAACAGTTTTAGCGAAGACCAGTCAATAGGATGGCTGTGATTTTCCTTTTTAGGTCCGGGAAGCCTAACACTATTTTTGTTCCCCCCCTAAGTCTGCAGAAAGAGATCGGGGCCCGTTTTCCCCCCAAAATATTAAAGAGGACAGGGGGAGCAAGAAAAAAATTTGGGCACCGGGGAAAAACTGAGAGGGAGGAGAGGTTAAAAAACGAGATTTTGTGGGGAAAGGTTAGTCTGGCGAAAAGTAATTTGAGCTAAGGGACAGAGAGGGTTGTTTTAAAAATTAGGAAAACCGGAAATGTAGGGAAGGCAGAGGAAAAGAAAAATTCTTAGAGTAGGAGAGGTTTTTTTTTTTTTTGGAGAGAAGGAAAATTTCATTTTCAAAGGAAAAAGGCAGAGTCAATGAATTGGGAAGGGTGCCAAGCCGGGGAAAACGAATAATGAAGAGTGGAAATTTCTGCCCGGAAAAGGGAACTGAGGGTCAAGATGTTTGGGGGGC
Source organism: Cherax quadricarinatus (assembly GCF_026875155.1). Taxonomy (NCBI): domain Eukaryota; kingdom Metazoa; phylum Arthropoda; class Malacostraca; order Decapoda; family Parastacidae; genus Cherax; species Cherax quadricarinatus. The sequence continues at coordinate 28,056,031 of NC_069448.1, forward strand.
ACGGGAAAGAGGGGGAAAAAAAACTTTTCTTGACAAAAGGGGGGCATGAAAAAGGAAAAAATAGTGAAAAAAAATTAACGGCCACTGTGGGAAAAGGGTTTTCGGTAAACGGAAAAGGGGAAAAAAATTTTTCCGGAGCGACATGGAAAAACAAGGAAAAGGAAAACAAAGGGTTAGATTCCCAATCAGCTTTTTTAAACCCTTTAAGGGAAGGGGGGAAGAATTTTTTAAGAAACTTTTAAGAAAAGGGGAAGAGACTAGAGTCATTAGGGCCCCAGAGCAAAGGGGCCCCCATTTAAAAATAGCGAAACCAGAGTGAAGGTCCGCACGTCATGGTAGGAAAACAAAACCGAAGTAATTTCCCTGTAAAGATTAGCAAGGACAGGAGAGGTTTTAGAGCCCCTAAACAACCCCCAAAGTTGTGAATAATATTTTTCCCTTTTGAAAAAAAGGAAAATTTGAAACCCAAAACAGAGGCAGATAAAAAACAAAAGACATCAATAAAATAAAAGGGAGATGAAGAAACCCTTCCACGGGCCTTCTCTCTAAAAAAAATCAAGGACATCAACAAGAGGGAAAAATTGGTGAAGAGGGGACTCAAAAGTCCCGACAAGCATCTTACGGTCGGGAGAGGCGAAAACCCCCTTCAAAAGGGGGGGGGGGCTTGAGAGTTTTCAGAGGGGGGGAGAAAAAGTACCAAAAAGGGGGGAAGGTTTTTGGGCCCACCAAGAAAACAAGAATATAAGAGACAAACCCAAAAATATGAAAGAGATATAAGGAAACAGGTTTTTGAGTTTTTTGGGAAAAAGGGCCCTAGAAAAAGGGGAGAGAGGGGCAGAAACATAAAAACCCTTGGAAAAAAAGGTCCCAAAATCAGGAGGGGCTTGATGCGAAACAAGGGGTTTTGGAAAAAAGAGAGGGGTTTTAGGTACGTGAAATCAGAAGCAAGACAACAGCTTTACGGAGGGGAAACCTCGCGATCAAAGGGAAAAATACTGAAATTTACTTTTTGTTTTTAAACCCCCTTTAATGGGTCACCAAAGTAAAATTTAATTTTATAAATCTTTTTCATATAATTTTAAAAATTTCTTATACAGTGGGGCCCCCCCCCTTAATTTACACCTCCCAAATGCGAAACCCAAATTTTTAAAAAGTATTTATGTAAAAGCTTTGGAAGTGTTTTGGGGGGCCGAAAGGATTAATCAAAATTCACAATATTCCTTATGGGAAAAAATTTTGGGCAGTAAATTTGGGACCTGAACTTTCTAGCGGAATGAAAAAAAATTTTTTTCCCCGGGGGGCCCTGTATTTTTTAAAAATAGCCAAATCATAAATAAATTGTTTTATATTATTAATTTGACCCTTTGGTTTTCTTTTTTTTAGGGTGTAACAATTTTCAAATTTAGTGCTCATAATTTTAAGCTTGATTGTCTAACCCACGTAATTATTCTTGTTGCTTCGTTTCCCTGCCGGGTTCTAAAATTTTTGCGGGGAGCAAAATGTCCTCGGACAAAACACTGATCGAGGGGGGGGGGGGTGTTTTACCCCCTCGTCTAGATTTGTCATCTGGGGCTAGCTCCCCTTGGTGGTTGGGCGTATTTCTGAAAAAAAACGTGCCCAACTCTCCCCTTTTTGGGGGGCCCTTTTTGGAAATCGTAACTTTTCCGCTTTCATTTTGTTTGGGTTTTGTAGAACTGTTTTTTCCCGAACATTGTCTAGACTTAGTGATTTTTCCCAGTCGTACTGAGGTTGTGTGTCGCAAATAAAACTTCCCGAAACAAAATCAGGGCCTCAGCGTAGCCCCATGGGCCTAATTTGTAAATTTGGGGAAACCCCGGTACTGTCACAGTCGGGGAATTTTTTTTATCTGAACTTAGATTCAAGGGAGTAAAGGGGGTTTTTGGGGACTTTTTGGAGGATTTTTCAGATGGCCTTACTCAGTTCTTTTATTATCTCCTTGATCCTAAATTTTTTGTCGCAGTTGCTGTTATATTGGGTATTGGGGTTTTGCGTCCCTTTTCGGTTCAAACAAGCTGTTCTGATTGTCAGGGGGTCAAGAAGGGAGTTTATGTGAGGACTTTGTCAGTCACTGGTTTAAGTCTAGTCGAGTCGTAAGACATAGCGAACTATTTAGAGCACTTACACACATACACAAACTTATTTGTATATTGTATTATTAAATTTAATGTACCAGACGGTACTTAAGACATATAAATGTGATATGTGCCTTCAGCACAATACTACTGTACACAAGAGAAGTGATTATTATTAATTTGTTTAAATTGATTAATTTATTTTAATTTGATAATATACTCCTAGACATCTTGATTGTTAATAAATTTATTAAATTTTAATTTCTCTAGTTAGTAGCCTACCAGTTGTAATCCTGAAACACTAATAATTCTTTTTGAATTCTAATGGATAATTGGACCGGATACTGACTACTTGTTACGAAAACCCAGTAACAAGCTGGATGCTAGGGAAAGGGCAGTCCTTTCTAGTATGCTTATTAGAAATCGCGTTTTTTATAACACTTTGTCAGAAGATAGTATGACAATGTTAGTGTTAGATTTAAGAGAAGAAAGGGCAAGTTGGTAACGGCACAGAAGGTGGTGATTCTTAGAAAACAGACTATAAAGAGCAGGAAGGAGAATGCCACGAAAAGTTGACAAGTCAGGAAGATTACGGGAGCGAGACTGACGAAAAGAATCAAAAGAGGTAATTAAGGCAATACCAGCGCAAGGGGCAGGTGAAGTGGCAAAGGAAAGACCAAAACCAAGAAGTTCAAGCTCATATTGAGACAGTGTGACAGAAGACAAGTTAGTAACACAGTCAGTGAGGGAGAATATAGGACAAGGGCTAGCTGAGATGAGACGTTGAAGTTTAAATTCTGTAGTTTAGAAGAATGAATTTGTGTATTCAGGCAAGCAGTGTCAAAGGCAGTGGTAGAGATAAGGTTACAGAGATCCTGTTAGAGGTTCTGACCAGAGCTTTGGTAAGAGGGGAGGGGGGGGAAGAAGGATGGGTAAGGATGGAAGTTTGGGAAAGGCTGGGGGGGGAGGGGGTAGGTGAGGTATAAAAGGGTAGTGGCCTATCCACTTTGGTGTAATTTGAATATGCATTGTGCATATTGAGTGATTTATGAAGAGGTTGGTTATATGAGTAAGGTATACCTCCTGCCCATCAATTTCGCAATGCTATATTGCGTTATACCAGTGCATCATTGAATTGGAAGGATGCATACTGCATAGAATTGCTTGCTTTTTTTTTTTCGCGAGGTTGGTCAGGAAGTGCAGCTGCAGGTGAGGGTTGCCGGGCATTCGATGGAGGTTGGTTGCTCACCTGGAGTCGGCCAGCAAGGCAGTGACTGAGGTGGTGTCCTGCTGTATTGTAGTAGTAGGTGCAACGAGGTCAGTTGTGAGGTGTTGGTTGATAGAAGTGGGTCACCCGGAGAGGGGGGGTGCTAGTCCATGTTACTGGACATAGAATGGTTCCGGTGGTATCCATTCTTCGTCTTCGGGGAGGTCGCTTAAGATTTTGGGATGAGGGAAGTTCTCCTTTTGGATAAAAGCGTCGAACTCTTTGTTGGAGGGTCATTCTTTGGGATCTGTGGGGAGGGGTGGTGATAGTATAGTCGGTTGTGTTCGCTGGTTGAGGGGGATTCTCTCTGTCAGGCATGTAGAGTTTCTGCATGTCATATAGTTGTCTCTTAGTAAGTTTGTCTAATCGGACATTGATTGTGGGGATTCTCTGTTGTATGTGTAGGTCCTTTATCTGATTCTGTCTCTGAGTCTGGTGTTCGTGATGAAGCGGAGGGCTTTGTTTGGGACTCTTTTGGGGTTTTAGCATGTTGGTTTTGGTTGTGAGGGACATGGGTACGCAGGGGTATTCCAGCAGAGGTCTGACCATCATCTTGTACAGGTGTAGTTTGATGTGGGAGGGGCTGCTTTGAATCAATAAAGTTGGCCAAGGCGGGCTTTTGCTAGGTTTACTTTTTTGGTTATGTGGGTTGTAGAGTTGAGTAATCTGCCCATCTTGTATCCTAGGATCTTGTTAGGATTCCTTTTTAGCGATACGGGTGCCTCTGACGGAAATGCCCCCTTTTTCTTCTATGGTTGATGGTAAGCACCCAACGGTGCTGATGAGGACTTTGTCAGGGTTGGTTGTGATTCTCCATTTTTCTCCCACCTGGCAGTTCTATTTAGTTCTTCATTCATTTTCTCGATTGCTCTCCTATGCTTGTTTGCACCAGCTGTAGGGGTGGAGGAGACAACATGGATGACATCGTCTGCGAATTGGGTGATGATGGTGTTGGTATGTTCAGGTTGGGGGAGGTCGTTGACGTATATGTTGAAGAGGATGGGGCTGAGGCAGGAGCCTTGGGGTACTCCTGCTGTTGGTGTGAAGGGGGTTGATTCTGCTCCGTGGAAGGTGGGGATGATTTTTCTTCCTGTTAAGAAGTTGTAGATGAGCCTGAGAAAGGTCTAGTTGTGATCATGAAGGTCTACGAGTTTGTAAAAGAGACCGTCGTGCCAAAGGCTGTCGAGGGCCTTGTGTACATCCCTGGTGGCGATAGGGGCAGGTTCCCTTGCTTCTTCAGGCTGGCCACAGCATCATAGATGATGTTTATGGCATGCTGAGTGCTGCGGTTTGGGGCCTGAAGCTGAACTGCCTTTCAGAAAATAGGTGGTTGAACTCCATGTAATAGTCGAGTCTGTTGGAGATTATTCTTTCAAAGACTTTTGCCCGTGACTTCGAGTAGGGAGATGGGTCTGTAGTTCTCGGGATTGTGGTTGTCCTTGTTTGTTTGGCGATGAAGATCATCTTAGCTGTCTTGAAAGCCACTGGGAAGTGACCAGATACCAGGATGGCATTGTAGATATTCATCAGAGACATCTTGCAGTTACGGGGGAGGTACTTTAGTTGTTTAGCTCTTATGCCTGATGGGCCAGAAGCTGTGTTTCCAGTTGCCCTATGACTTGGGATACTTCTCTGAGCGTGATTGGTTGGTGAGGGGATCTTCGTCTTCAAGGGTAGCTGTGTCAATTGATGGTAGGATGAAAGTCTTCTAGGTTCTCATCCCGCCATGGTTGACCCACTGGTAGCGGGTGTTGTTAAATCTTCTGCTGTCGTTGTGTGAGAGGATATTCTCCCATACTTCACCCATCAGCTTGGCTTGGTCCGGTGGGGTTTCGTCAGTAGGGTAGTCACTACGTCACCATTTGCGTCGGTGAAGGAGTGAGAGAGGTGTTGAGTGGGAGTGTTGTTTGGCCCCTAGAAGTCTGCGGATCGTGCTCCAGAATTGGTCTGGGTGGCGTTTGTACTGGTTTGCTTGGCGCACCAGATATTCCCAAAGATCTCTTTTATGTTGGGTTATTAGGGCGATTAGCTCTCTTCTCGATCTTAGTAGGGCTTCCAAGAGGGATGCCCTGTGAGGAAGTGTCTACTGCATTCTAATTGGTACCTGTTCATTCTGTCCTTGATTTCCCTAGTTGGTTTGTATTGTTGGTAAATCTTGGACGATGTTAGTGTGCAGCAAGCTTGTGTGGCCTCATTCACTATTGTGAATCCTTATACACTGTATTGCATTGTAATCCTTATACCTGGAGAGAGTTCCGGGGGTCAACGCCCCCGCGGCCCGGTCTGTGACCAGGCCTCCTGGTGGATCAGAGCCTGATCAACCAGGCTGTTGCTGCTGGCTGCACGCAAACCAACTTACGAGCCACAGCCCGGTTGGTCAGGAACTGACTTTAGGTGCTTGTCCAGTGCCAGCTTGAAGACTGCCAGGGGTCTGTTGGTAATCCCCCTTATGTATGCTGGGAGGCAGTTGAAACAGTCTCGGGCCCCTGACACTTATTGTATGGTCTCTTAACGTGCTAGTGACACCCTGCTTTTCATTGGGGGATGTTGCATCGTCTGCCAAGTCTTTTGCTTTCGTAGTGAGTGATTTTCGTGTGCAAGTTCGGTACTAGTCCCTCTAGGATTTTCCAGGTTTTATATAATCATGTATCTCTCCTCCTGCATTCCAGGAAATACAGGTTTAGGAACCTCAAGCGCTCCCAGTAATTGAGGTGTTTTATCTCCGTTATGCGCGCCGTGAAGGTTCTCTGTACATTTTCTAGGTCAGCAATTTCACCTGCCTTGAAAGGTGCTGTTAGTGTGCAGCAATATTCCAGCCTAGATAGAACAAGTGACCTGATGAGTGTCATCATGGGCTTGGGCCTCCCATTTTTGAAGGTTTCATTATCCATCCTGCATTTTTCAGCAGATGCATTGATACAATGTTATGGTCCTTAAAGGTGAGACCTCCGACAGATCACTCCAGGTCTTTACTTTGGGTTTTTCGCTCTATTTTGTGGCCAGAATTTTGTTTTTACTTATGAAGTTTTAAATTTTCCCTCGTGTTTCCCATATCTGATAAAAAAATTTTTTCCACGTTAAACTTCATATTGTTTTCTGCAGCCCCTAAAAGATTTGGTTGATGTCCGCCGGACCTTGCGGGTTCTGCAATGGAAGACACTGTCATGCAGATTTGGTGTCATCTGCAAAGGAAGACACAGTGCTGTGGCTGACATCCTTGTCTATGTCGGATATGGGGAGAGGAACAAGATGGGAGCGAGTACTGTCCCCTTTTTGGAACGAGTTTTTCACCGTGCTCCCTCAGACTTTACTCTGTTGACGACTACCTCTGTGTTTAGAGAATAAACTTTGAATTGAATTGAATGTAATAATTATAATAGAAAAAATAATAATAATAATGACAGTATAATAATAATAGTAATAAAATAAAATCTTGGAGCTTGTCCATGGAGCTCATGTCGCTCCCTCAGATGCTCACTGCCAGATGTAGACTTCATCAACTTTATGCTAAAAAAATTTGCAACTGACAAATATATTTACAGGAAAAAATGTGTTGTATGTTGTTTTCAATGTTTTTAAAGTGATTTTTTTAATTTTTTTTTTGAAATGAGAAAAAAAATTATTAAAAATAGAAGTTTGATGCGGTATGTAGTACAATAGGTATTATTTTGGGCCACTGGTAATAATGAAAAACGTAAAAAATTAAGATGATAATAGTCTTCTTGAGCCGTACAAAGACAGGTATACATATCTTCATCATCATGTCAAAACCAGAACCACACCACTGAACACCAGGTCATCTCCCTCCCAGGTGGGGGTCCTGGCAGGGTCGAGTTCTGGAATCGGAGAATGTCAGTGAACCACCATGAGAATATCGTTTGGGGCATTGGGGGCGTCGTCCTTCCATAGTGAAGTAAAAATCCAGGGGGTTTGGTCCTTAATAAACAGAGGATGGAGCAGAAAAATTATCAAGATTGTGGACGGGACCACTTCAAACTTTTTTCTTTAAAGCGGGGACATACCAAAAAAATCATTCCTTCAAGGCTGAGGGACGACCACCTAAAAATTATTCTTCAAGGCTGGGGGGATGCCCCCTCAAAATTATTCCTTCAAGGCTGAGAGGGACGACGCCTAAAAAATTTTTCCCTTCAAGGCTGGGGGATTGACCACCTCAAATTTACTCCTCCAAGGCTGAAGGGACGACAACCTTAAAATTTATTTAAAGGCTGAAGGGACTGCCACCTAAATTATTCCTTCGGGGCTGGAGACTGAAAAAATTCAAAAACTTCAAGGCTGAGGGACCCCCCACCCAGAATTACTGCTACTTCAAAATGAAGGACTGACCCCCTTATTACCCCTCCCTCCCTGCTGTGTTTGGTTTCTAAGGGGGTTTTCCCTAGTTGAAACACTAAATTTCCCCCCGGGAAAATGCCTTGAAGCGGTGAAGGGCTCTTAATCCAAGGAAGTGGAGTTTTTTCCTTTTGGGATCACCCCTGATTGTTTTCCATTTCCCATGTATGTAAAAAACCCCAGGGTTTAGTCTTCCCCATAAATTCTAATTAAATATTAAATGCCTTTATTGAAAAGGGCCCCTGGCTGGGTGAGGGACTAGGTAAAACACCAAACAGGTTGCAGGTCAATCAAAAAGGCACAGTCAGTTCATACTGTGAGAGCAAAAAAAATTTCCCCCTATCCTTAGATGACCAACTACATGCAAAGTTTTGGGCAGTGTTATATTTCCACGAAACCTATGTGTTTTTGCTGTTAGGGGCCGTGAAGGTAGTCATCCTCATTACCCTACTGTTATCTTTTATTTTTTTTATCCTTAAAAGTGAGATAAAAAAGCACTTAAAAATTTCCTATTTTTCTCAGTGTATTCTGTACATATACATGGTATATACAGCCTCCCTCACTTAGGGGAAAACTCGTTTAAACAACTAACTTACATGGGCCCCCTCTGCCCAGTATGCAACCTAATAATGTTATAAGACTGATTTCCTCTATTGTTTTTAAAAAAATACAGTACAGTTCCAGGTATGTCTTTCTTTTTTTATTCTGGCCCTTTTTGGAAATTGGCATTTTTTGAAAATTTGTGTAAAAATTGGCAAAATTGCTAAATTCTACCACTTTTTGGATAGTTAAAAATCGGAAAAATGAGTGGTTTTCTTGTATCTTCGATAGAAAAAATGAAGTCAGTGAAATACAGTGGACCCTCGCCTAACAAGCACGCATAACTTAAATCTGCCAAACAAAGCATTTGAGTGTAAAAATTTTGGGCCTGCTTACATAAAAAAAACTCCCCAACATGTTTTCCTCCCAAAAACCCTGTTCATCCAGCCAGCATCCAGCCCCTTGCCGTATTGTTTACAAGCCAGGGTGGGGGTTTCGGGGCATACATTCAATCATTTTGTTTTATTCCATTGTTTAAGTGCTTGTAACTGCTAAATAAGCCACCATAGGCCCAATGAAAGCTTCTAGTGCCACCCCTGGGGTTTAAAAAGGGGGGTGAAAATACTATCTTTACCGCAGTCGTTTTTGCTGCACCAAACCCGTCGATGTTTTTTGGACCGTCAGCTGTTGCTGAAACATGGTCAGCTGTTGCTGGACAGTCGTGTTGCTGCCCCCATGGTCAGCTTTGCTGGCCCAGTCAGTGTTTTTTTGCCCATGGTCAGCGTTGCGGACCAGTCAGCTTTGCTGGGGCCCAGTCAGTGTTGCTGGATCAGTCGCTTTTTTGCGCACCAGGTGCTTTTGCTTACCAGTCGCTGTTGGGGCCAGTCAGTTTTGCTGGACGAGTCAGCTGTTGCGGGACCAGCAGCTGCTGCGGGATCAGCAGCTGTTTGCTGACATGGTCAGCTGTTGGGGACCAGTCAGCTTTTGCTGGATCATCACTGTTTGCTGCACCATGGTCAGCTGTTGCTGGACCAGTCAGCTGTTGCGGGATCAGTCAGCTGTTGCTGCACATGGTCAGCTGTTGCTGGATCATCCAGCTGTTGCTGGATCAGTCAGCGTTGCGGATCAGTCAGTGCGCGCTCTGCACCCAGTCAGTTTTTTCTCCCCCACAGTAGCTGTTGCTGCACCACCATCAGCTGTACTACTCAAAGATGGGAAGAGTGTTGTTTTGGGGTGGTTTAAAGTGAAACAATTACTGAGAAACGTTAACCCCCCAGAGGGTTGCCACCAGGATAAAACCCAAAAAAGTCAGTGACATTGAGGACTATCTAACTTATTTCCATTGGGGTCCCTTTAAACTTTTTCCCGGGTGCGACCCACAACAATCAACTAACACCCAGGGAACAGGAAAAAAAACCGGAACTGTGTATATTGGTGAAAATTTTTGGCCAGCAAAAATTGGGTTTGAGAGATTTAAGAATTGTATGGCAACACGTGTGATAAGGGTGGCGAAGCTGAAAAATTATCCCCCAAAAGTGTTCAATTATGACAAACAGGCCCGTTTGGAAGAAAATGCCAAACGGCCGACATTCTCAAGAGGAAAGGCACTCCGGGACAAAGCCTATGAAAGACAGGCAACTTCATGTTTTTTTTGTAATGCCCCACCACTCAAGGCCACACCACAACAATAACAACAAAATGGCTGCACACCCATCCCCCCTCTCTTCCCCGGATTCAACCTACCAAGTAGTTTCAGGTTGACAAAAAGATCCAGTACCCTTAAGTCAGCATCTCCAACTTGTTATTGAAAAAAAATAATCTTCGAGAGACGCTAACAAAAAAAGCACCCGGATGACACAACTCAAAAAAAATTCCCAGTCTTGAACAAAAGTTATCAAAACCGGAATGATAACTGTGACAAGACCATCCAAACAGTCTAGATAGCCCTACCCAAAAAATAATATCTCTTTAATACAAAGGTTTAAGAAGCAGTAAAAGAAAGGAAAAACAAATTAGTAAACCCGTTCAGTGACTACTTTGTCTCCAAGAAGATAAAACTGAACAAGATAAACATCGGACGCATAATAGTTAACAGTCCACTTTTTCCCGGATAGAAAACCCAAACAAAAAGTAAAGAAATTACTCTGCAGATCATAAAGGACCAAACAAGTGTTATTGTACCAGAGTAGAAATAAAAAAAAGCCGGTTATAGGAACCCATGGTAGAAAAAGTGTTATGCTTAATTCCCCCCATGACAGGAAAAAAAAACTTAATTTTTGCTCTATTTTAAAGTAAAGAAAAAGGTTTACATAAACGAGTGTTTCCAAAAACGTCAGAACCTCTGTATAGAGTCAGAAAACTTAAACGGGAGAATAAAGACACAATACACCAATGCTTCCCCGGGGTGGGAAAAATTTTAGTTAGGAAAACAAATGTAGGTCAATGTACACAATCACGAAAGAGAATGTCTATCACATTTCCAGGGTCTAACTACAGAGAATAACTAAACAAATTTCCCAATTAAAAGCCACGTAGTGTAGTGTACGTTTTTCCCATTATTGTTTAAAATTCATTGAAAAATTTTTAGTAATTAAATAATCAACTACCTCATTTTTTGATTTTACTAGAAAACATGTCACCTTATGTGATTTTTTTATTTTTCTATTGTTCGCTTTAAACATTGCGAAATTTATACCCTGCCTTTACTACCTATATTTTTTTTAAATACTATCAATTGATATTACTTAATAATTTTTTAAATATCATTTTTCTAAATTTCAAATTTACTCTTAACATTTTTGACATTTAATAACCATTATTGTCTAATTTCCTTTACCTGTTTTAATACCACATTTAATATCCTAGATTTCTTTAATTTCCCCTTTTACTGCCCAATAACCTAAGTAAACATCGTTTCAATTTTGAATGAAATAAACATTTCTTTTCACTTTTTTGTAATATTTTTACTTTTCTAAAAAATTTTTTTAAAAACCATATTTACTACCAGTCAAATTTTCTTTTGTACATTAAAAATTATTTATACTTCCCATAACATTTTGTAGCCAAATTTTTAAGTTTTATATTCAACCCCAACCTTTATATTATCCCTTTTACCCGTGTCCTGTTACCTTTACTTCATATTTAAACCCAAAACATTTCCATTGTTATTTTTTTTTTTTATTAAATTTTTTGGTCTTTTAATTGTGAATTTTATTTTGTCAATTTAAATCAGTTATAATCTTATCTTTTTCAAAAAACCTTACCAGAACCTAGTGAATTGCAAGTACCATTTCAAATTGTTTTTAATATTATAAGTTTATATTATAATTCCTACCCTTTTCCATTTAACTTTGCTTACCATTACTTAATTTTAGTCCCCTTATAAATTTTTTCTCTTTATTTTAGTTTTAAAAATAAATATCCTTTTATATATTTACAATTGTTAAAATAATCAAGGTGCTATTCTTAGGTGCTAAAGTAGAATAAGTTACAAAATTTTCCATTATTTCAAAGCTCATTTATTTTATTACCACTTTAATTGTTCACCAACCCATATTAGTCCCTTTTTATTTAATTTTTTACTTTAAATTTTAAATTTTAAAAAAATTTCCCTTTTTAAATACTACCTACTATATATTCCCAAGCTCCACTATTTGAATTTTATTTATTTGTATTTGTCCCCTTTGTCTTATTTTCATTTGTTAAATAAACCCGGTGCTATTTTTTGCTTAAGACTATTTACTTTGTTTTTTATTAATTCAAACAAGATTCAACAAATCTAGATTTCAAGCATTGGATCCTGATACCAAATCTTATTTATGATTAAATGAATCAACGGTTTTCTGTAATTACTACCGCAGAAAAATCAAAGGAATTTTCAGGCCAAAAAACAACATAAAATATCTTTAATACAATATCAAAACTTTAAGCAAACATTACCTGGAGAGAGTTTTACCCTGGAGGAGTTTTTGGGGGGGGGCAAACGCCCCCGGGGGGGCCCGGGTTTTTTACCAGGCCTCCCGGGGATCAGTGCCTGATCAAAAACCCGTTGCTTTGCTGGCTGCCCCAACAAACCAAAGTACGAGCCCCCAGCCCGGCTGAAACAGGAACTGACTTTTTGGTCTTGTCCAGTGCCCCGCTTTGAAGAATTCCCGGGGGTTGTTGGTAACCCCCTTATGTGTGCGGGAGGCAGTTGAACAGTCCGGGCCCCCACATTATTTATGGTCTCTTAACGTGCTAGGACACCCCGCTTTTCATTGGGGGGGGGATTGCATCGCCCGCCAAGTCTTTTGCTTTTGAGTGAGTGTTTTCGTTTTGCCCCCCCCAAATTCGGTCTAGTCCCCTAGGATTTTCCAGGTGTTTATAATCATGTACTCTCCCCCCTGCGTTTTAGGGGGAATAAGGTTTTTGAAAACCCCAAACGCTTCCCGTAATTGGGGGTTTTTATTCCGTTATGCGCGCCGTGGGAAAGTTCTCTGTACATTTTCTAGGTCGGCCCAAATTTTACCCGCCTTTAAAATGCTGTTTTGAGTGCAGCAATATTCCACCTAGGGTAGAAAAATGGGCCTGAAGAGTGTCACATGGGGTTGGCCTCCCTAGTTTGAAGGTTCTCATTTTCCATCCTGTCTTTTTTTAGCAATTGGATTGATTTTAAAAATTTATGGTCCTTTTAAGGGGTGGATCCTCCCACATAATCACTCCCAGGTCTTTTTACTTGGTGTTTCGCTCTATTTCGTGGCCAAATTTGTTTTGTACCTGATGAAAAATTTAATTTCCTCATGTTTTCCATATCGGTAATTGAAATTTTTCACGTTGAACTTCAATTGTTTTCTGCAGCCCACGAAAGATTTTTTGGGTTTATGTCCCCTGGGCCTTGCAGTCTGCCCCAAAATGTCCTCATTTAACAACTGAAACCGGCTAAAGCCTATAGTACAGATGTCAGCCATTCCCGGTTTTCCCGCCATCAAACTGTGGGGGAGGAACCAAAAAGGGGGTGGGACACCCCCAAAACTACTCAGACCAACTAGAAGTACACTAAAACTTGCACAAGGGGAAAAAACATGGGGAATATATAATAGCAAATTCAAATCCAAAACCCACAAAAACCTCTCACACTGTAAACATCTACAGTCCCCAGTCAAACATTGCCAATTTGCAAAATCTAGGAAATATGAAAACGAGCAGCTGAACAAAGTCACTTACATCTCAGGGGGATTCAATATAAATCTCCGCAAGACCGGCCCACACGTTACTGAATTCACAAACACAATAGTAACTGTTGTTATACCAACAGTAAAAAAACCTCAAGAGTTACAAAACTATGTTTCCCCTATTGACCCATTGGACCAACACCCTTCCCCCTTTAAAACAGGCAAATTACAGTAAAACCAAAGACCACTACCCTACTTTCCTCAAAAAACTCTTGGTAAACCCCCCAAGAACTACTAAAGTACCTTCAAATTCCAATGAGGGAGCATTAATAACTTCACAACAGCTGCAAACATTGATTGGCCACTGAGCTTTTAAACCCCAAAGAATTTACGAATGATTAAAAATTTTCTAAAAAAAACCCAATACCTTTTATAAAAAAGCATGCCCCAAAAAAACAAACAGAGCGCAAAGGAATGAACACCCGGCTAACACCCGATCTCAAATCCCCTAAATACAAACACCCAAAATGAAAAACAGTACAGAATGGGTCAATAACCAGAGCCCAAACAAAACGTTACTCGTCAATTCCCAACCAGCCTGATAAGAAGGGCAAAAAAAATTGTATTATGAACAGATTATCCAACTTACAGGTGATATAAAAAAGACCTGGGGAAAACCCTATCAAAAATTTTGGGGAAAAAAAAAGTATCACGAAATAGCGAAATAAAATTTGCAAAATCAGATGAACCCCAACTCCCACCAACAAAAAAGCAAAACGACTCAATGATTTCTCCCACTATAGGAAAAACCTTGCCCAATAAAATCCAAGCCAGTACCCCCCCCCAAAAAACCTCAACCGGCAAATACCCCGAACACACGTTCTAGCTCCGACAACCCTCGAAGGGGCCCCTTATTATCAAAGCACTAAAAACAAGGAGGAGAATTTTAAAATACCTTTACCACCCTTTATATCAAAAAAAGGTCACATTGCTATCACCAATCATTGCAAAAACCCCCCCCCCCCCCCCCCCCCCCCGGGGCCCCCCCCCCCCCCAAAAAAAAAACAATTGAATTTCTATAGGCCAAATCCCAATTTTACCCCTCCAAAAACCAAAAAATTAATTAAAAAACAATTCCCTTACCTTTCCCAAAAAATCTCAAAAATAAATTTTAAAAATTTACCTAATTTAAAATATAATGAAATGATTTTAAAATCTAGAAACATATATCACTCAATAGAGAAAAAAAGAAGTCCCACGGGGGTCTTTCATTGATTTTGTAAAACTTTTTAACATTTCCTGCTTGCTCCAGTAAAATTGTCACACTAGGTATAAAAAGGGGCACTCCCTCAAACCTCAAATCATACCTCCAAAAGAAGCCATATTGTACGCAAATGGGGCAAACTCTTTGCCAACCAAATTTCAGTTTGGTGTCCCACAGGGAAGTGTCCTTGGCCCCCTTTCTCTTTCTTATACATAAATGACCTTTTTCCAATGCTTTGCAATTAATAAAAACCCCCCACTATTTGCAGATGACACTACTAGTCTTCTCTCACCCGAGCCCAGTCACGCTAGCCAATACTGTAAATACCGAATTACAGAAAATATCTACCTGGATGAGGACTAACAAACTTACACTAAACATTGACAAAACCTACTTCATTTCAGTTTGGTAACAGAGCTACAGATGTCCCCTCTTAACATAATGATAAACGGATCACCTATCACAAAACTAACAGAGGGAAAATTCTTAGGGAATCCACCTTGATAATAGACTCAAATTTCATACACATATACAACAAATTTCTAAGAAAATTTCCAAGACTGTAGGCATACTATCGAAGATACGGTACTATGTTCCACAGTCAGCCCTCCTGGCCCTATATCACTCTCTATATTTACCCCTATCTCACCTATGGAATTGTGCATGGGGCTCAACAACAATTAACCATCTCAGACCACTAATTACTCAACAAAAGGCTGCAGTTAGAAATGGTAACAAATTCTCACTACAGGCAGCACACTCCACCAATATTCAATACACTAAACCTACTCACCATACAAAAACATCCATACTTATTACTGCACCTATTACATACATAGAACACTTAACTCTGATATTAACCCTCCCTCAAACATCTCCTTGCCAACCTCAACGAAACACATGACCATAACACAAGGCACAGATCACTCTTTGATGTTCCTCGTGTCCATCTCTCACTAGCAAAAACTCAATGCACATAAAAGGCCCTAAAATCTGGAATTCATTACCTGTAAATATAAAAGAAACACTACCTGTTTATAAATTCAAGTCTCTTCTCAAAGATCACTTACTCACCCAAAACCAAATAAATACTGAATAACTGAACCTTATAAATTGTATATCTTAAATGTTTCTCACAATTATATCACATAAATGTTAAACCTAAAACCGAATCTAACTTTATTATTTTTTTAAATACACTACCTAACAGAATCACTACCTAACTGAATGCAACCATATGACCTGTCTTTGTTTAATACTCACTTGTGCTTTATAGTAATCTGTTTACATTAATGTTTTATCACTGATTTCATCATTGCTTAGTTAATCTTAAGTTAATTTTAAGCCAGCCCGTAATGCTATGCATAGTATAAGTGGCTTTGGCATGCTGCTCTTATCTGTATTTTTTTGTACCTCTGTATGTGTGCTCAAATTTGGAAATAAATAAATAAAAATAAATAAATAAAACTCAGGATTGTAATCCTTATAGAGAATAAACTTTGAATGCTAGTGGGGATTTGCAAAGTGAAGTCTTTACTGGTGTATCACTCTGAAAATCCCAGTGTTCAAGAAAAACAGTGTCTCATCACTCATCAATACTCTTCAATAAAGGTAAGTGTCATTTTAACATTTATGTAGTTATTGCGCATGTCTTTTTGTTTTCTTTGTAGGGAAATGTATATTTCATGAAAAATTTTTTTTTTTAAAACTTCTGGCTGTCTGGAACGGATAACCCTTTGAGGGTCGACAGGCCCTCTCCGAAACTCGTTCTCAGGGTCGGCCAAATTTAAAAAAAAAAAAAATTATTTTCTCTTATGAAAGATAGAGAATTCTGTCCCGATCATAAAGACACCAAAAGTTTTGAAATTTGATAGAAAACTTACGAAATATGCTCTCGCAAAGTTAGCGGTCTCGGCGATGTTTACGCATCGGCGATTATTGCCCACTTTGAGCCCCATTTTCGGCCAATTTCGCTGTACTAGTCGACAAAAAACATGAATATTTCGCTAGAACTCCATTTTTTCTATCGAATGGGGTGCAAGAAAACCACCCATTTATGAAATTCAACTATCCAGTACAGTGGTCAAAATTTAGCAATTTTGCCAATTTCACACAAATTTCAAAAGATGCCAATTTCCGAATAGGGTCCAGAATAAACAAGAAAGACATTCCTGGCACTAAAATGACATTTCCTCTAGTCATTAGTCACGTCTCAAGGCCCCTCTTATATTCTTTTGCTTTCCATTTTGAATTTTTATTCTCACACAAAAAATATAAGATTACTGTTATGCAGACTACTGCATTAGTGTAAAAAATGGTATAAATATTATTGGTGGCACTTGTAAAAAGAATATTTGACTCACCAGTTGACGTGTATTGCATTGCTTGGCACGATTTGTTTACTTTGAAGTTTGATAAAAATCGAACATTTCTGCTACTTTGAGCTCAATTTCAAGGCACCTTTCATTGTAAAAACCAGCCAAAATCATCTCAATTTCTGTAGTATGTCTTCCATTCTATAAAATGAGACCAAGAAAACTAGAATACAACAATAAATACCATACGAAAATACACTGCAAAGTCGCTGATTTATTCCAAAAAAATGGTCAAAGTTTTTTTTTCTCATTATGCACTGTGTGCTGCAGGATTTTTTTTAGACTGTGCGCACTAACCACATAGACCCATTCTTTCATATGAAGGCCTACCAGCTTTCTCCCACTAGATTTGAGGCCGCTAGAATTTATGAGTACTAGTATGTCAAAAACCCCTACGCGTAAGACGTACTAGTACGACGAAAACCCTCAAAGGGTTAATTGGATTTCTATTATTTCTTATGGGGAAAAATTAACTCGGCTAGCGATAATTTCGGCTAACAATGAGCTCTCAGGAACGGATTAATATCGCTAGGCGAGGGTCCACCGTACATTCAATATACCTTGTATTGGTCTCGCAGGCCAGAAAAGTTACTTGAAGGAAGGACGGAGGGAAAGAAGGGAAGGAGGGAAGGAGGAAAGGAAGGAAGGAGGGAAGGAAGGAGGGGAGAGAAGGAAGGAGGGAAAGTAGATAGGAAGAGATGAGAGGAAGGAGGAGGAAAGGTGGAGAGAGAAGAAGATGAGTGGATGGAATGAAGGAAGGAAAGGTAGGTGTGTGGGGAGAAGGGATGTGTTGTGCAAGGCAGTGAGGTTAGTGAGTGGGTGGTATGGCGCATCATTGTGACACACGACACACCGGTGACTCAGCATATTTACAAGTCCACTCCCCACACTACTACAAGCTTTCAGAACCTCTTGTAGTCATAGGAACTGTCCAGTGACTCTATATGAGTATATACAGTATATAATAGAAAAATAGTAATAAACAATATTTTTTATTGTTGGTTTGTGTAAACATATTTTGTAAACAATATAATGACAGCAAAGTTTGTGCTGTTATTGTGTAGTATACAATGAGTGAATATATACCAAATAGTCTTTATATTGGTCTCAGAGGCCATAAAAGTTACTTGAAAAAATAAAATATTAAAAAATTAAAGAAAAAAGTAGAAAAAACAAAATAAACTATTACCGGGTGACTGGCAGTCAGCAATGTTGCCGTATATGGTTTAATTTCTGTCAACTTCACGCCTCCATATCTCGGTAAGTATTGATGGCAAAAAAAATTTTTTTAGTCTATAAAATTTAGAAAAACTCTCTATCATTTCATAAGAATTTTTTTTTTTTTAATATTTACTGACCCTGAGAACAGGTTTGGGAGAAGGTCTGCCGACCCTGAAAGGGTTAATTAGGGTGCGAGGAGAGTAAACAAGATTAACCCTTTCAGGATCCAAGGCCAAAATCTGAAGGGGTGCTCCAGTGTCCAAGAAATTAAAAAAAAAATTATTTTTTCTTACAGAATTAAAGATAATATTTTTGTGAAGGTAATAAAACAAAAACAAAAATTTTCTGATAGTACTTACCGAGATACAGTGGCAGGAAGTTGACCCAAAATGACCGGGTGGCGGCAACATCAGCGACTTCCACAAAATCGCATTTTTTTATTTTACGTTTTTTTTATACTTTTTTCTTTTCTAATTTTTTTCTTTTTCTAGTAACATTTGTGGCCTGTGAGACCAATATAACGTATATTGTATAAGTGTACACTCATTGTATTCAATACAATAACTGCACTAATTTATTTAGCATTATATTGCTTACAAAACTTGTTTTTCAAGTTTACTGTAAATAAAATGATGACAATATTAGTGTGGTTATTGTGTTTAATACAATGGTACCATATAGTACTATATGGTAGAATGGTGCCATAGGGTGCAATGGTACCATATGGTACAGTGGTACCATATGGTAGAATATGGTACAATGGCACCATTTGGTACAATGGTACCATATGATACAATGGTACCATATGGTGCAATGGTACCATATGGTACAATGATACCATATGGTTCATTGTACCATATGGTACTATATGGTACTGTTGTATTCAACACAATAAACACACTAATATTTTCATCATTATTTTGTTTACAATAATTGTTTACAACAAAAATATGCAAAAATGTTGTATATTAGTAATGTTCTATTATATATTTACAAATGTACAGCCACTTGACATGATACCTGAGGTGGAGGACAAAGCACTTTGTCTTATAAACTGCCGAGTCACTAGCTAGCTTGCGTTGTCACTCACTCAGTCTTGGCTGGTGCCTGGTGGCACAACACCACCTGACCATATGGTACATGGTATCATATGTTATAGGGTACCATATGGTGCAGGGTACCATATGGTGCAGGGTACCATATGGTACAGGGTACCATATGGTACAGGGTACCATATGGTACAGGGTACCATATGGTACAGGAAACCATATGGTACAGATACAGGGATCCCTATCGAAATAAGTCACCCTGACTTTTTTGGGTTTCCTAGGATTTTATACATATGCTGCAATGTATGATAATCTATATAACTGTATTTGTGTACACCTGAATAAACTTACTCAAGCACATGTATATAGTAAGTTTATTTAGGTATACACAAATGCGTTAAATAGACTCACGAAATCGTAATGACACGATTGCAAACAAACCATACCACGGGCGGGAATAGAACCCACGATCAGAGAGCCTCAAAACTCCAGACCGTCGCGCTAGCCACTGGACCAGTAGCCACAATAAGATTTGTCCAACTAGGTATATTTTAACACCATAGGAAGGTTAGCATAGGCACCACTGTGACCGCAAATGCAAGTTTTTACAGAAGAATCTCCAGCTAGTGTGGCTGTGACTAACGCGATGGTCTGGAGTTTTGAGATTCTCTGATCACAGATTCTATCCCTGCCAGTGGTATGGACAGTTAAATAAATTATCATACATGCAGCATATGTTTGGAGAACCTAGGATAACCAAAAAAAGTCAGACAGACTTATTTCCATTAGGGTCCCTGTACCATATGGTACAATGTACCAAATGGTATAATGTACCGTATGGTACAATGTACTATATGGTACATTGTATGACATGGCACCATTGTACCATATGGTACAATGGTACAATATGGTTCAAAACCATAGAATTTCTCTTCAGATCCACTTCCATCAGTCTTAGAACTGTAGGTTGTGAAGAGGAGAGTCAGAATTCGCCAGGAGAGTGAGTGGGGAATGAGAGCTTCCTTGCCGCCAGGCATGATTATCAAAGCTACTTTAGCGGCATTCCCACATTGCCATGCAGGCATCCAGATTTTTTCTGTAGTGTGCACACTGACCACCCAGACCCATTCTTTCAGATGTAGACCTACAAGCCTTCTTGCGCTAAATTTGACGCCGCTAGAATTTTGGCATATCTACAGTTTGGACCCTCAACGTAGAGCCAGCCAGCCAGCCAGCCAGCCAGCCAGCCAGCCAGCCAGACTGACTGACTGACTGGACTGACTGACTGGACTGACTGACTGGACTGACTGACTGGACTGGGCTTGACTGGACTGACTGACTGGACTGACTGACTGGACTGACTGACTGGACTGACTGACTGGACTGACTGACTGGACTGACTGACTGGACTGACTGACTGGACTGACTGACTGGACTGACTGACTGGACTGACTGCCTGACTGACTGCCTGACTGACTGCCTGACTGACTGCCTGCCTGCCTGACTGACTGACTGACTGACTGACTGACTGACTGACTGACTGACTGACTGACTGCCTGCCTGCCTGACTGACTGCCTGACTGACTGACTGACTGACTGACTGACTGACTGACTGACTGACTGCCTGACTGACTGCCTGACTGCCTGACTGCCTGACTGCCTGACTGCCTGCCTGCCTGCCTGCCTGCCTGCCTGCCTGCCTGCCTGCCTGCCTGCTTGCTGCTGCTGCTGCTGCTGCTGCTTCTTCTTCTTCTTCTTCTTCTTCTTCTTCTTCTTCTTCTTCTTCTTCTTCTTTCTCTTCCTCTTCTTCTTTCTCTTCTTCTTTCTCTTCCTTTTCTCTTTCTCTTCTTCTTTCTCTTTCTCTTCTTCTTTCTCTTTCTCTTCTTTTCTCTTCTTCTTCCTCTTCTTCTTCTTCTTTCTCTTTCTCTTCTTTCTCTTTCTCTTCTTCTTTCTCTTCCTCTTCTTCTTTCTCTTTCTCTTCTTTTCTCTTCTTCTTCCTCTTCTTCTTCTTCTTCTTTCTCTTCCTCTTCTTCTTTCTCTTCCTCTTCTTCTTCTTTCTCTTCCTCTTCTTCTTTCTCTTCCTCTTCTTCCTCCTCTTCCTCTTCCTCTTCTTCCTCTTCCTCTTCCTCCTCTTCCTCCTCCTCCTCCTCCTCCTCCTAATTATTATTATATACTTCCACATATCCAAAACATTGCTGGGACATATAAATATTTTGTATATACACGTACAGTGGATCCCCAGTTTACGATATTATTTCATTCCCGAAGAATGTTCAGGTGCCAGTACTGAACGAATTTGTTCCCATAAGGAATATTGTGAATTAGATTAGTCCATTTCAGACCCCCAAACATACATGTACAAATGCACGTACATAAATACACTTACATAATTGGTTGCATTGGGAGGTGATCATAAAGCGGGGGTCCACTGTATTCCAAGACAATAGTAAATGACCAAGGCAGGTGTAAATGTCCACCTGTCAGTGTGTTTGTGACAATTTGAGTACAATTTCAGTATCTAATACTAGTGTCAGAGCAAAGATTGGTTATGAAATGACAAGAACTACTATAAATTGTAATTATCAGAACATGAAAACTATATAAAATAATATGAAAAATAGAAAAAAAGGTATATCGGCAACAGCATCAAGGTTCCTTGATGCTGGTGAGGGGCTCTTGATCTAGGGAATTGGATCTGTGCTCCAGTTCCCTAAATTAATAATAATAATAATAATAATAATAATAATAATAATAATAATAATAATAATAATAATAATGATAATGATAGAGCTTCAGTTCCCTAATTAAAAAATAATATAATAATAATAATAATAATAATAATAATAATAATAATAATAATAATAATAATAATAATAATAATAATATAGGTAGTAGGATGGTAGACAGCAACCACCCAGGGAAGTACTACTGTCCTGCCAGATGACTGTGAAACAGAAACCTGTAACTGTTTTGCATGATGGTAGGATTGCTGGTTTTCTTTTTCTGTCTCATAAACACGCTAGATAACAGGGATATCTTGCTACTCCTACTTACACTTTGGTCACACTTCACAGACACGCACATGCATATACAGGTCTCCCTCAACATTCACGTTTTCAGCTTTCGCGGGCTTCACACATTCGCGAATTCCCAACTGCCAAATTCCCAGCCACCAAATTCCCAGCCGCCAAATCATATTTAAGTTTCCCGCCACCTGCGAGTCCCTACTGCCCTCCCTCCGACCCCCGCAACTGGCAGCCAGCCCTCCCACCACTCAGTGTGGTGAGTGTTTTGTTTGTTCATTATTTGCTATTAAACTACAGTATAAATAATGTGGACCCATTCATGACTGCATACTGGAATGGCTATTCGGACAGGTATTAGACGGTGACATCATGTGTTTACTCTTGAACACTGCAAAGAATTAAACATTTCTGCTAACAGCTAATAATAACAATAGTAATAATAATATAATAATATAATAATAATAATAATAATAATAATAATAATAATAATAATAAATATGATATAATTGAAGAAGGAAATTGTACAAAAATACGAGGAGTGGTTGACACATCGTCAGTGTGACTGTTTATGCTGGAGTGAACATTAGTCTCCCTGCTATTCCAAACATTTCACAATAATTCATTGTGTTTGGTGCTTGTAGATTGATTGTGACTGGAGTGGCAGAGGCAGTGATTGAGGCAATGGTATTTAATAATATACATGTTAATAATAATACATGTTATTAATAATATGTACTATTATTTATAACATATATGTTATTAAATACATACATGTTAATAATAATACATGTTATTAATAATAACATGTACTATTATTATTTATAATATATATGTTATTAAATACCACTGCCTCAACCACTGAATTATTGTGAAATGTTTGGAGAGCAGGGAGACTAATGTTCACTCCAGCATAAACAAAGTCACACTGACAATGTGTCAACCACTCCCTCGATTTTTGTACAATTTCCTTCTTCAATTATATCGTATTTATTATTATTATTTTATTATTATTATTATTATTATTATTATTATTATTATTATTATTATTATTATTGTTATTATTAGCAATAGCAGAAATGTTCGATTCTTTGCTGTGTTAAAGAGTAAACACATGATGCCAAGTCTAATACCGTTCCTAACAGCATTCAATATGCAGTCAGTAAATGGTTACATTATTTTTCAGTAGTGTATAGAAATAAGGAACAAACAAAAACACTCACCACATGAGTGGATGGGAGGGCTGGCTGCAGTTGCGGGAAGGTCGGAGGGATGGGTTGTAGGGATCACAGTTGTGGAGGCAGTGGGTGGAGGCAGTGGTGGTCTTCGGTATTTAGGTTAGGTTAGGTATTTTTATAAAATGCACATGTTAATTAGAAAAAAAACAAAACATACAATGTTATTTATAACTACGTTATTAAAGCATAACATGTATATTATTTAGTACATTTTTACGACGTTTTCATGTATTTTAGATTGTTCATGGTTCAACAAGTTAAGGATAGCAGTATTTAATATATTTTCACCTAACACTACATTGGGGCTACCAAAACATTTTACGGTTTTTCAACATTGCGAGGCTCTTGATCCCCTAATCACTCGCGAAATGTGAGGGCGGACTGTATATATACATCATCTAGATTTTCTCCTTTTTCTAAATAGCTCTTGTTCTTCTTTATTTTCTTCTATTGGACCATGGGGAAGTGGACAGAATCTTTCCTCCGTAAGCTATGCGTGTCGTATGAGGCGGACTAAAATTGCCAGGAGCAATGGGCTGGTAACCTTCTCCTGTAGACATTTTACTTAAAAAAAGATAAGAAGGAAAAACTTTATAAAAACTGGGATGCTTGAATGTGCAGGATGTTGTGCGGATGACAAGAAAACAGATGATTGCTGATGTTATGAATGCAAAAGAAGTGTGGGATGTCCTGGCCCTAAGCGTAACCAAAGCTGCAGGGGGTAGGAGAGTTTCAGTGGGGGGAAATAATTGGATGTAAATCTCGTGTATCTGAGAGAGTTAGAGCAAAGGTAGGGGTAGCGTACTGTTGAAGGATAGTTATGCAAGGAGAAAAGAGAATATGAATGTGTAAATTCAAGTATTATGTGGATTTAAGTAAAGGTTGGCATGCGAAAAGTGGGTCATAATAAGCGTTTGTATGCACCTGGGAGAAGGGAGAGGAATGTAGAGGAGAGAGAAGAGAGATTTTGGGAGATGTTAAGTGAATGTATAGGAGCCTTTGAACCAAGTGAGAAAGTAATTGTGGTAGGGGACCTGAATACTAAAAGTAGGAGAAACCTTTTAAGAGTGGGTTGCTGGAGGTAGGTTGTTGCGGGTGTGCAGGTGTAAATGATATTGGGAGCCTTTGATTGAACTTTGTGTATAGAAAGGGGTTTAATACTAGGTAAATAATTTTTTAAGAAAAGAGGATAAATAAAGTATACAAGATACTATTGTTGGGACTCAAAATGAAAGAGTTTGTTTGGATTAGTATTGGTAGATACATAGGGAAGTTGAGTAGACGGCAGGTATGTAACATTGTTTTTAGAGGGCGTACGTCGCCACTGATTATATCAGATCTCTGTTCTAGTTGTAGCTACAATGAGATTAATAGGTAGGATGGGATACAAGGAGAACGATGCATCCTCGCGCGCAAGAGAGAGGTGTAGAGTTTATAAAACTAAACGGGAGGTAGGTTAAGGTAAGATTATAAACAGCTATTGGAGGATAGATGGGCTAATGAGGAGCATAGGCAATGGTGGTCGAAGAGGTATGGGGTAGGTTTAAAAAATGTAATGTTGAAGTGTTCCAGCAGAAGTTTGTGGTTACAGAAAGGTGGGTTGCGGGAGGGAAGAGGAGCGACTGGTGGAATGAGGATTTAAAGAGAGTCGTAAGGGAGAAAAGTTTAGATATGAGAAGTTTTTACAAGTAGAAGTGATGCAAGGAGGAAGAGTATATGGAGAAAAATGAGAGCAAATGAGAGAGTAGTGTGAGAGTTATCAACAAAATTTGTTGAAAATAAAGAAAAAGTTTTGGAGGTGAGATTAATAAGTTATGGAAAAGCTAGAGAAACATATGGATTTGTCAGTTAAAAATAGGGAGGAGATTATTAAATGGAGAGTTAGAGGTATTGGGAAGATTGAGGGAATATTTTGAGGAATTATCTATAATGTTGATGAAGATAGGGAAGCTGTGATTTCGTGTTAGGGCAGGAGGGAATAACATCTTGTAGGAGTGAGGAAGAGCAGTTGAGAGTGTGGGGAAGGGAGTTCGTGAGGCAGTAGGTAAAATGAAAGGGGTAAGGCGCTGGGATGGATGGGATAAAGATAAGAAATGTAAAAGAGGTGGAGATATAGTTTTGGCATGGTCTGGTTGCAATTATTTATAAATGTATGGATGATGGTAAGGTTACCTGGGATGGCAGAGAGCATGCACTGGTTACTTGTATAAAGGCAAGGGTCAAAAGAGAGTGCAAAATTTTAGGGGGATAAGTCTGTTGAGTTCACCTGGTAAAGTGTATGGTAGAGTTATTATTGAAGGGAATTAAGAGTAAGACAGGAGAATTGGATAGCAGATGAACCAAGGAGGCTTTTAGAAAGGTAGGGGGGTGTGTGGACAGGTGTTTCAGTGAAACATATAGTGACATTATTTAGATAAGGCCTCTAAAGAGGTCTTTGTGGCATTTATGGATTTGGATAAAAGGCATATGACAGGGTGGATCGGGGGGGCAATGTGGCAGATGTTGAGGGTGTTATGGTATAGGAGGTTAGGTTACGGAAACAGTGAAGTAGTTTTTATGAGGATAGTGAGGCTCATGGTTAGAGTATGTACGGAAAAGAGGAATTTATTTCTCAGTAAAGTAGGCCCCTTAGACAAGGATGGGTGAGGTCACGTGGTTTTTTAATATATGTATAGGATGGGGTTGTTAAAGAGATTGTAAATGCGAGGGTCTTGGCAAGAGGCATGGCATGTTAAAAGTAAAGAATCCAATAAAGTGGGAGTTGTCACAGTTGCTCTTTGCTGTTGACACTGTGTTTGGGAGTTTCTGAAGAGAAATTGCAGAGATTGGTGATGATTTGGTTAGCGGTATGCAAAAAGAAGAAAATTAAAGTGAATACTGAAGAGTATGGTTATGAGGTAACAAAAAAGATTAGGTGATGAAAGATTGGATTTCAGATTCGGAGGGAGCAGAGATTATGAAGGAGGTGAATGTATTCAGATACTTTGGGAGTGGATGTGTCGAGCAGATGGGTCTATGAAAGATGAGGTGAATCACAGGAATTGATGGGGAAAAAGGATGGTGAGTGGCTATGCACTTGGAGTCTGTGGAGACAAAGACAAACTTTGTCCTCCTTGGAGGCAAAGAGGGGAATGTATGTGAGTATATTTTTACCAACGCTTTATATGGGGTGAAGATGGTTTGATGATGTTGCAGCAAGAGAAGGGCTGGAGGCAGTGGAGATGTCAGGTCTGAGGGCAATGTGTGGTGTGAATATAGCAGAGAATTCATGGTTTGGACGTTAGGAGGGGTGCGGGATTACCAAACTGTGGTCAGAGGGCTCATGAGGAAGGGTTGTTGAGGTGGTTCGGACTGTAGAGAGAATGGAGCGAAACAGAATGACTTCAGAGTGTATCAGTCTGTAGTGGAAGGAAGGCCGGGCTAGGGGTCGGCCTAGGGATAGGTTGGGAGGGTGTGAAATACACATATACAACCCCACGGTACCTCCTGAAAAAAGAGGTTTGTGTGCTGAGGGGCTTGGACTTCCAGCAGGCATGCTGTGAGTGTGTTTGATAGGAGTGATGGAGACAAAATGGTTTTTAATGCTTGAACGTGCTGTGGACACACCAGTGTGAACAATTTAAACTCATTTCCATGAAGAGGGGTTCTGGGAAACCGGCAGGCCGGAACTTGAGTCCGGGAAATGGGAAAGTACAGTGCCTGCACTCTGAAGGTGGGGTGTTAATGTTGCAGTTTAAAAACTGTTAAGGTAAAGCACCCTTCTTGGAAGACAGTGATGGAGGTGAATGATGGTGAAAGTTTTTCTTTTTCGGGCCACCACTGCCTTGGTGGGAATCGGCCAATGTGATAATAATAAAAAAAAAAAAAAAATAATAAGATAATTATATAGAATAATATTAATAATAATCAATTCAGTGGACCCTCACCTAATGTTGGCATCACATAACGATAAATCTGCCTAGCGATAACATTTTAACACTAAAATTTTGCGTTGCTAGCACTAAAAAACTCGCTCAACACAATTCATCCGAGAGATGTGTCTTGTGCAGCCAGGAGCCAGCCTCAGTTGTTCCGCCGGTGGCACTGTTTTACAAGCCAGCCTCCGTGGTCACATCCAAGCATACAATCAGAATCATTTCGTAAGTGACATGGGCCCCAAGAAAGCTTCTAGTGCCAAACCCTACAGGAAGAAGGGTGAGAATTACTATGGGGATTGAGAAAGAGATCATTGCTAAAAGATGGAAGTGGAACGTGCTTGTTACGAGCTGGTCCAGGTTTTGTATAATAAATCCCAAGCAACCATCGTACTTTGTGCGCCAAGAAAAACGGTAATCAAGGAAGCGGTTCTTGCAAGGTTTGCAACTTTGTTTCGAAAACAGAGATAGAAAAGTAATAGAAGATTGTTGAGATTATGTTATTGGTGTGTGGATAAATGAAAAAGATAGCAGGAGATTGCTTCTCTCAGCTATCATAATTGAAAAGGCTGGATGTGATGGGAGTTAATTAGAAAAATGCTGCTATAGTGATGATTGTGAGTGATTTTAAGGCCAAGCACAGGTTGGTTTGAGAGATTGAAGAAGCGTAGTGTTACATAAGTGTGATAAGGCATGGTGAGTGTTATGCAAAACTTGTGGGGATAATCTGGGGGCTTGAGCCTGGTCTACGGGCAAGGTAAAAAGTTTACTTACATCTCAAGCCCAAAGACAGGGCCACCCATGGCTATCACAGTCAAAAACTGAAAGTGCTAAACTAGTATGTGTACTTATAAGGGGTTGGGTAACAGTGGGTTAGGCAAAAATCCCAACTTAGAAAATATATTATTTTAGTCACCATAATCTATAGAGAAACACCTTAATCCTAAAACGCCAATGAAGGACCATGCATCAGCTGGCTTGAGGTCCAGCCACCATAACCAATATATAAAACTAGGCCTGTCTAGCTGCCCAGGCCCACCTACTCCACTCCAACTCATTTCTTATTTCCTCACTCCTCCACAGCTACCTGATCCTGTCAGAGCCTGAGTGACATACAGGGTAAAGCCCATATGAGTGCCTAGGGTTGAGTTAGATAAAAAAATGAGTGCACAACGACAAACGTATCTTAAATGACACAGCATCTCGACGACAGCCTCTACACACCATGCTAACGTTTACGTGGACTCCACAACCCACGCTTACGCAGCGTACCCAAAAATCCTTGCGTAAATAAATCATTAACAAAAGGTTCTTATAATTTCAGTCAGAGTACTTTGCATTACCCCCAATTGCACATTATCAATAATAAAATGATTCTTTACAATTCTTAATATTCTTACTATTATGACCACTTCTCCACTATGTATACATTACGATGTCATGCTAGAACCCGGCATTAAGCAGGGTTCTGCATTGACATCGTAAATGTTTATATAGTGGAGAAGTGTGCCATAAATAGTAATGATATTAAATTGTAAAGTTAATTTTATAATTCTAATTATTCATACTTTTATGGGCACACCTTCTCCACTATATATACATTTACGATGGTCTGCAGAAACCTGCTTAACAGTGAGGCTGCCAGTTCGGACCACAAAGAAGCCTGAAAACAATATGTGCAGGAATTCAAGGGTACATAGACAGTGAATGACATGAAACCCTGAACAAGTGTTTAATTGTGACGAAACAGGCTGTTTGGAAGGGAAAATGCCAAGGCAGGACCTACATTACTAAGGAGGATAAGGCATATTCCAGGACATCACAGCCTATGGAAAGGACAGGCTTACTCTTCTCATGGTGCCAGTGCTCGTGGTGATTACAAAGTGAAAGCCTTTTATTGGTGTGTATCACTCTGAAATCCCCAGAGTATTAAGGCAAAAAGAATTTACCTCCAAGGCTAATTTGTGTGTGCTGTGGAGGGCAAAACAGTTAGGCATGGGTCACTAGGGACGTTTTCTATGACGCTTACTCCATGCAGTTGCCCCGCTGGTGAAAAAATTACCTAATTGAAACTAATTTGACCTTATGTGCCTCCTGGTGTAGACAATGCCCCTGGTCATCCTACAGACTTGGCCAGAGCGATTTGTAGAGGGTATGAGCTTCATTTAATGTGAAGTTTTTTGCTTCCTAATACCACTCCTATCCTGCAGCCCATGCGCCAGCAGGTTATTACTAATAATTCGAAAAGCTGTACACAAAGCTCTGTTTGAATGGTGCTTTGTTACGTGACCTTAGAAACTCAACTGACTCTAAGAGAGTTTGGAGAGATCACTTTTATTACCTCAATTGTGTAAACCTTATAGTATGGCCTTGGGATGGGAGGGAACAAAGAGGACTGAAACTTGATTGGAAGAAACTGTGGCCAGAATGTGTAGGACAAGGCATTTTTTGAAGGATTTGTGAGTTTAAACCCTGAGAAGCGTATGCTGTTGAGGAAATCATATTGTGGCTTTGGGGAAGTCCTTGGATTGGAGATTAGTGGGAGGATGTGGAAGAGTTGGTGGAGGAGGACAATGAAGAAACTAACCACTGATGAGCTGCTAGTCTTCTTCAACAGCAAGAGGCCCCCAGACCTGAGAAATAACTGCTCAGAGGAGGGGAGAGAGATATTGAAGAAGTTGCCTACTCAAAGAATTAGGAAATATGTGCAATGTGGCTTAAGTGCAAAACTTTATGGGATGAAATACCTCTGACTGCATTTTGCAAGCCGTGCTGGTGACTATTCACTGGCAATGTGTGAAACACTTTAGGAATGTTATAAGGATAAACGAGTGTACTGGGACCTCTATTGACAGATATAGTGTGCGACAGAAGTCCAGTGAGTTCTGAAGCTGGCGTCAATAGTGCATTAAAAGAGAAGGGAAAGTAAACTCGGATAATGGACTTGACCCTCAAGTCCATAATGGAAGGGGATTCCTTCTCAACACTAAGTCCATCAACACTCCCCTTCCTCCCATTCCCACATCATCACCAGATCTGTAATAAAAAAAAGGGGGGGGTATGTGTTCATGTAAACTGTGCATGTCTTCTTTCAGTTTGTGTGTATAATAAAAATTAATATTTCATTTGGTAAAAATTTGTTTTTTACATACTTTTGGGTGTCTAGCACGGAGTAATTTGATTTTATTATTTCTTACGGGAAAATGAATTCACTAACGATAATTTTGCCTAACATGGAGCTTCAGGAACAGTTTTAAAAATAGCATTATGCGGTGGGTTCCACTGTTATTTATTTATGTATTTTATTTATGTATTTATTATTTGACATGGATCTTAGATGTACAGGGTCCCCCACTTATTACGGGGGTTATATGGTTCCAGCTACCGCCGTTAAAGGGGAAACCGCCGCCGTAAGTGGAACACCCCTTTTTGTCCACTTACAAAACACTAGATACAAGTTTCACATAACTTTATTATGTTAGCAATGAACCAGGCATCAATTTCCAAAAGAACAATAAAAAGTTACTATAACTCACATAGTGCCACTAATTAATTACCTTACAAAATATTTATAGTCTTAATCTAGGGTGAGGACAAGTAGTATTTCTTGTAAAGAAATCAAGTGTGGTATGTATGTAGTCAGCCAGGCTACCCTAACAGGCCACCCACCCACACATACTATTTTCTATGATATTTAAGCATCCAGAGCGATAAATATAATGTTTCTACAGTTCTCTCATTACTTACCTTAAAATATAGGGTGAGATGAGTCAGTATTTATTGTTAAAAAATCAAGTGTGGTATGTATGGTAGTCAGCCAGGCTTACCATTACCAGGCAAACCCACCCACACAACTATTTATGATATTTAAGCATCCCTGAGCGATTAAAATGTATATTACAGTTCACTCTTACTTACCTTAAAATATAGTGGTGAGATTGAGTCGTATTGAGTGTAAAAATCAAGTGTGGATGTATGGTAGTCAGGCAGGGCTACCATACCAGAGAGAAGAATGTGTGCATGAGAGAGGACTGGCGCAGAGTTATGTAAAAAAAACCAGGCGAAGGTAGTTTTGTAAACAGCTGTACACATCTGGTTTGTGTACAAGTTACCATCTACTCGTGTCAGGTTGTCTCTACTTGATACGGTAGAATAAATTAAAGTAGGAACCTCCCATTCTCACCGTAACTGTGTTTGAGAAAGAAATGATGCTCTGAGTGAAGGCCAATGGAAGTAAGTCACTGACTTTTTTGGGTTATCCTAGGTCTCTACACATTGTTGTTTGTATTTATGGTTTGTTAGCGTGTTTATTATTTAAATTTTGAATCAAAATTATATGCATGGATAATGTAAATGTGTATAATAACGTATATTACAACATTTAATGATACTACGAGCTCAGACAGCGTAAAAAAACAAACTGACAGGTTGTGGCGACGATCACTCGGTCAGGCTAAAATAGACGGTATGTATTCGTGTGTCAGTTTTAGGTCATTGCATGTACATTTGTAAGGGGTTTGTGAAACTTTTACCTTATAATATTTTTTTATTATTATATTAATTAAATCACGATAAACAATTACTTTACACTGTGTACAATGGTAGGTACAGAATTTAGCTATAAAGTGAAGGCATACGTAAAAGGTTTATTTTTCTACTGTTATCCTAGTAACCAGGTGAAGGGCTAGAGAAAAACGTTAAATAAATGTATTTACTAATCAATAATTTATGTTTATAAAATTATATTTCATTATTTTAATAATACATTATATTAACTTAATATATCATTCTTAAAAGCAATAATATTTTTATAAAAATGTCATAAAATTCTTCCGAAACTTCTACAAACCGTTTGGTAACATTCATAATTATTTGTATAAATTTTTATACTGTGGGTGCATGTATCATGTTTGTGTGTTACATAATGTGTTTCTTATATAATTTTGAAAAAAATTTCTAGTAGATTAAGGGAAATGTCTATATTAACGTTAATTTGCGACATTAAGCGCCAAGTGATTATTATTTATGATTATTATTATTATTTTTATTATTATTATTAATTATTTGACATCAAGAGTAGAGAGACTTAGTGATTTTAATGTGTACCTACATGCCACGCACAGTAAGTTTTATTTAGGTACAATTAGTGTACACCAAGTTTAAATATCAAGTTCAATAAATATTAAAATACAACAATTATTTTAAAACACTTGAAAATTGGAAAGTTTCCAGACCTAATAAGGAGATGGCTCAGGGAGAATTGTAAACAAACTCGGGGGGCAGCTGTGACCGTTTTAGAAGACAGGTGGGGCAGCCGTATAGGGAGTTTGTCATAAGTGGAAATTACATATTAGCGGACCCGTAAAGCGAAAGCCGTAAAGCGGGGCCCTGCGTCCTTAAGTAATTCAGTGGTTAAGTGTAACATGCCAAAGCCTAGTATGCAAAGGCATTTGGGGCGGCTTTAAAATTAACTTTAGATTAACTAAGCAATGATACATTCAGTGGGTAGACATTACTGTTAACAAATAACAATTAGCACAAATGAGAGTATTTCAAAGAAAGTCATATTGTCATTTACTATGTTGCTCGTGCATTCAGTGAATGGAGTTTCTCGTTAGGTAATGGAATTAAAAATAAAAAGTTTGATTTGGGGTCACAGGGTAAACATTTATGAGATACAGTGATTCAGTATTGATTTAGGTTGAGGGGGAGTAAGTGATTTTTTAAGAAGGAGACTTGAATTTTTAAACAATGTTTCTTTTATATTCACTGGTAATGAATTCAGATTTTTGGGAGTCTTTTATGTGCATGAGCCTTTCGGCCATAGTGTGAGATGGACACGAGGAACATTCAAGAGTGATCTGGTCTGCCTTGTGTTAGGGTCTTGTGTTCCGTTGAGGTTGGTAAGGGAGACGTTTGAGGGGAGGGTTTTATATCCATGTAAGTGTTCTATGTATGTATTAGGCTACAATAATATGTATGGATGTTTTGTATGGTGAGTAGGTTTAGTGTTTTGAATATTGGTGCGTGTGCTCCTGCCTGTAGTGGGAATTTATCATTCATTCTGACTGCAGCCTTTTGTTGGGTAATTATTGGCTGAGAATGGTTTATGTTGTTGTGCCCCATGCACAAAATTCCATAGGTGAGATAGGGGTAAATAAGCAAATGATATAGGGCGAGGAGGGTTGGACTGTGGAACTAGTTACCGTGCTTTGAAGTTGCCTTCGGATTTGGGCATTTCTTGGAAATTTGTTGTACATGCATTTGAAAATTTTAGAGGTCTATTTTCAAGGTTGGATGCCTAAGAATTTTCCTCTGTGTGCTTTGTGATAAGGTGTTCCATTATCATTATGTTAAGAGGGGCATCCTGTAGCTCTGTTACCAAAACTGCAATGAAGTAGGTTTTGTCATGTGAGAGTAAGTTTGTTAGTCATTATCAGGTAGATATTTTCTGTAATTCAGGTTTTCACAGTATTTGGCTAGCTGATGGCTCGGGTAGGGGAACGACATAATGTAGTGTCATCTGCAATTAGTGTGGGTTTAAAACCCTTTGAGGGTTTCGTCGTATCTAGTAGTCTTACGCGTAGGGGTTTTTGACGTACTAGTACTCATAAAAATTTAGCGCCGCAAATTTAGTGGGAGAAAAGCCTGGTTGGCCTTCATATGAAAGCAGGGGTCTATGTGATCAGTGTGCCACAGTCTAAAAAATAAATACCTGCAGCACACAGTACATATTGAGAAAAAAAAAACTTTTTACCATATTTTTTGAATATATATCAGCGGCCTTTGCAGTGTATTTTCGTATGGTATTATTGTTGTATTCTAGGTTTTCTTGGGTCTCATTTTCTAGAATGGAATACATATTACAGATAATTTGAGATGATTTTGACCTGGTTTTACAATGAAAGGTGCCTTGAAATTGACGCTCAAAGTAGCAGAAATGTTCGTTTTTACCAAAACTTCAAAAGTAAACATAAATCGTGCCAAGCCGGGCATTACTACGTACAACTGGTGAGTCTAATATTCTTTCACAAGTGCACCAATAATATTATAACATTTTTTACACTTTGCAGTAGTCTGCATAACAGTAAATCTTATATTTGTTGTTGAAAATAAAATTCAAAGTGGAAAGCAAAAGGAATATAAGAGGTGGGGCCTTGAGACAAGATAATGACTAGAGGAAAATGTCATTTAGTGCCAGGAATGTTCTTTCTTGTTATTATGGACATATGCGGAAATTGGCATCTTTTGAATTTGTGTGTAATTGGCAAAATGCTGAATTCTGTCCACAGTACTGGATAGTAAGAATTTCATAAATGAGTGGGTTCTTGCACCCATTCGATAGAAAAAATGGCGTTCTATCGAAATATTCTGTTTTTTGTCGACTAGTACAGTGAAATTGGCCGAAAATGGGCTCAAAGTGGGCAAAATCGGGCCGATGCGTAAGTAACATCGCCGAGGACCGCTAAACTTTTGCGAGAGCATAATCCGTAAGGTTTTACTATGCATATTTCAACTAGTGGTGTCTTTATGATCGGGGAAATGATTCTCTATTTTTCTCTAGAGAAAATTATTTTTTTTTTTTTTAAATTTGGCCGACCCTGAGAGAACGAGTTTCGGAGAGGGCCTGTCGACCCTCAAAAGGGTTAAAGTTGTTGCGATGCATTTGGAAGGTCATTTATGTAAACGAGGACAGAGAGAAGAGGACCAACGGGCACTTTCCCTGTGGGACACTAACTGTAATGTGGACTGTGTGGAAGAGTTTGCTCATTTGTGTACACATTGGATTCTGTTGCCGAGGTATGACTTAAGGGTAGGTGATGGACGAGTGCCCTCTTATACATAGGGTGGACAATTTTATGTGGAGCACATCATGGTCGCTGTATCAAAAGCTTTAGTAAATCAAGGGAGATCCCCAATGGGGAACTTCTTTTTCTCTAGTGCAGTGTATATTTGTTCTTGCATGTGTCTATAAATTGTGCTCATTCGTATTTTTTATTAGGCCTCTGAACCTAACTGACATGGTTGAGTATGTGTTGGAGTTGTAGTAGGGAATAGATTCGCTTTTGAATTTATTTTTCAAAGATTTCTAGAGTAAAGGGTGGCTAAGTTGGATATTGGCCCTATGGTTGTTCTAGTCTGTTGTGGTGCCTCCTTTATGGTTCAGGGTGACCCTCACGTATTCTGAGAACTGTTGTCATCGTCACTCATAATTCAGTCAAGCAATTCAGTAGTCAGTAAGTCAGTCATTCAGTAAGGTCAGTAAAGTCAATTCAGTTCAGTCAAGTTCATGAATAGTCAGTCAGTCTGTCATTCAGTAAGTTCAGTCACACAAATAATGTTAAACCTCTCTTTTCTGTGTACAAAGTAACACTTATTACATTTTTTTTTTTAAGGCTAAGGTTACCTTGTCTAATATCTTTGTTTCTTTGTTAATTCTTAAGGACTTAAGTGCTGATACCTCTTCATGCCACTTTCAGCAACAGGGGATGGTACTGGGTGTCTATGATTGCTTGAAACAAAAGATACAAGGAAAAAGTAATTAATATATCATAACACAATTCACAAAGAACAGCTGCCTTGTAGCAGAGAAAGACTAGACTGGACACGTATGATATAAGAACTCTGGATGGTTGGCGGTGGTGTCAAGGGGGAGCAGGCTGTGGTAGGGGATGGGTGGGAGGGGCGCCCCGGTAGCTACACAACAAGGCGGCCCACCCGCTTCCCGCTGTGATTCAATAAGAGGATGGTTTTTTTTTCTGTTCCCTCATAACTGAATACAAGTGTTTATCTTTTATATTTGTTCAACTTGTGGGTCATATATTTGGGTGCACGCCATTTTCTTCAATGGCGAAGCACTTCCAGTTTGTTTGTTGTATAAAAAACGATAGAGCTGTTCAGTTACCCCTGATTTTAATTATATTAATTATGATATGCTTAGACGCTTCCGTTGCCAATATTTATGTTTTATGTCTGATTATAATAATAATGTTTGATTAATGCTTATTCTGTGGACCCAGCATAACGTTGGCCAATTAGCTGAGGGGTAAGGCGGCCCCCCCGCACAAGGCCCCAGAGCAAGTCGGGTAGCGGCTAATATAAATTTTGCTATGCGCAGTGCGGTTTTGTTTGTTTAATTACGGTTTTAAAAATATACTCAATTTCGCTCTAACGCGGATTCGTCCGGACAGGTCCATGCGGCTCAGCCAGCCATAAATGGTTCTGCCAGTGGCATTGTTTAACTAAGCCAGCCTCGCGGTAACATTCAAGCATACAATGCGGCACTTTTCATACTTATTCAAGCCTTTTTATATTTTCGATTTCACCTGAAAAAATAGGACCAGGGCCCCAAGAAAGCTTCTGTGCCAACCCTACAGGAATAAGAGTGAGAATTAATCATGGAGATGAAGAAGAGAGAAATGGGAAAAGATCATTTGCTAAGTATGAAAAGTGGAGCTTGTGCTAGTTCCGAGCTGGCCAGGTTGTATAGTATAGTTAAACCCAAATCAACCAACGCTTTATTGTGTCCAAGAGCACCAGCAATCAAAGGAAGCTGTTCTTGCAAAGGCTTGTAATTTTTTTTTAAACTGTGGCTCTTTCGAAAAAAGATCAAAAAGTGATTGAAGATGTTGAGAGATGTTATGGTGTGGATATAAACGACAAACGATAAACAGATAAGCAGGCGATTGCGTCTCTCAAGCAATCATAAGTAGTGAAGGCTAGGAAGTTGCACGAGGATTACGAGGATTATAATTAGAAAAAATGCCTGCAACTAGTGGTTTGTGATGCAAGTGAATTTTTAAGGCCAGCAAAGGTTGTTTTTGAGAGATTTAAAGAAGCGTAGTCGTTCGTCGTGTGGCCAACATAGTGTGATATAAGGCATGGTGAAGCTGCCTTTTTGGCCAAAAAAGCAGCTGAAAAAAATATGTGCATGATTCAAGGAGTACATAGACGGGAAGGACTTGAAACCTGAACAAGTGTTTTTTCTTAATTGTGAATAGGAAGAAAACAGAGAAACAGAGAGAAGAAGAGAAAGAAACAGGCCTGTTTGAAGAAATTGCAAAGCAGGGACCTACATTACTCAGGAGGGGAAAAGGGAAAACGGCTCTTCCAGGGTCATATGCCTATGGAAAGACAGGCTTACTCTTCTCATAGTGTTGACCAATGCTAAGTAGGTGATTGCCAACAAGTGAAGCTTTATTTAGTGTATCACTCTGATTACTCCCAGAGCGTTCTGGGCAAAAGAATATCTCCAAGACTAAATTTGTGTGGCGCTGTGTGGAGGGGCCAAACATAGATGGCATGTGGGTCACTAGGGACTTTTTTCCTATGACTGGTTGGCACCAACATTTGCCCCCCACCCCACTGTGGTGAAAAATCTTCCTAACTGAAACGGAAATTAGACTTATTTAAAGTGTCTCCTGGGCTATATGTAGACATGGGCCTTGGTCTCATCCTTCAGAATTGGCAGCAAGCCAGAGGCGAATTTGTGGGGGACAAGGCTTTCTTATTATCGATGCTTTTGCCTCTAATACCAATCCCTCTCCTTGCAGGCCCATGGACCAGCAGCGTTATTGCAACTTCAAAAAACTGTAACAAAAATGCAATGTTTGAATTGATAGGTGCTTTGTAGTGACCTCAGTAAACGCCCCAATTGACTCCAAGAGAGTTTTGGAGAGAGCACCTTTATTATCCTCAAGTGTGTATACATTACTAGGTAAGGCTTGGGAGGGAGTGACATAAGAGGAACCTTGAAATCTGCTGAAGAAAGAAGAAAGAGAAACGAAAAGAAACCTGTTTAGCCAGAATGTGTTGACCAAGGGCATTTTGTAGGATTATTTGAGGCTAACCCTGAGTGGCATAAGCCAGTTGAGGTATCCATTGTGGCACGGCTCTGGGGACAAGTCCTTGGGGTTGGAGGTTTTAGTGTGGGAGGATTTGTGGAAGAGAAGAGTTGGTTGTGGAAGGAGGGACAATGAAGAACTAACCACTGTGAGCTTGCTAATCAACTTCAACAGCAAGGAGGCCAAACCTGAGGGAAAAATTGCTTTGGGGAGGGGAGGAGAGGATAATTGAAGAATTGCTACTTCATAGATAAGGAAATCTGTGCAAAGTGGCGTAAAGGTGAAACTTTCTATGGGATGTATGGAGAAAGAAAAATCACCCTCAGACAGATTTGCAAGCCATGTGGTGACTCATTACATATCGACAATGTTGTGTGAAACATTTAGGAAAGTCATAAAGGAGGGAACGACGAATTAAAGGCCACTTGGACAGATATGTTATGCCGACAGAAGGTCCAGTTGGACGCATGTGAAACTGGTCCCTACAGTCGGCATTTATTAAAAGAAGAAAAAGAAGGGAAGCAACCCCGGGGGAAGGGAAATGGACTTGACGTACTCAAAGTCCACTAAGGAAGGGGAGGATTCCCCCTTCTAACACTATATATCATCCAGTCTCCCCTCCTCCCATTCATCCATCAATCATCACCACATCTTCCAATAAAGGTTAACTGTGGCATGTTTCCTTAATTAAAGTAAGACCACATGTGCAACTCGTGGGTTCTTTTTGTGGTAACGTTCGCCACACAGGGGCTTCATGGACTGATGAAGCCACTGTGTGTTGTGCGCGGTAACGTTTCCTCAATATAATATACCAAGAGTCGCCAATGTGTCTAATTTATCAACCATGTCGGGTCTCGGAACCATTCATCTACAAATACTGTTTTTTTCTTAAGTTTTGTGTGTATTAAAATTAATATGAGCCTGTAGTAAAAAAAAAATTTTTTTTGTCATTAATAGGTACTTTTGGGTGTCTTGCAAGCGATTATTAATTTTGGAATTTCCATTATTTTCTTTTCTATGGGAAACGGAAAATTATTCGCATAACGGATTAATTTTGGCACTATTATATTGAACTCTCAGGAAACGGTTTTTAATTGTGTTTAATGCGTGGGAAGGTGGTCACCTGTATATACGATAATAAATGATAATTCAGATGAGATTGCTTCATGCTCTGCTAATTAACACAGGTGCGTAAGCAGTAAACATGGTTTACATCGCTTTTTTTTTCTTTAGATGCGGGACCATGTTTTCTCATTGCTTGTTCGCATTTTTTTTAGAGTCCAATTTCACCAAATTTCTCTTTTTTCTAACCATTGGGTCCTAGGGAAAAATAAGTGCAAAAGGACAGTTTGTAAGAATAATATGCTGATGATTTCCATCAACATCCCTCACCCCCAATTTTATAAACAGTTTTTCATATATAATTGCTGTTTATAAATACATCAGTGGACGATACAAATAGCAGAAATGTTCGATTCTTTGCTGTGTTAAAGAGTAAACACATGATGCCAAGTCTAATACCGTTCCTAACAGCATTCAATATGCAGTCAGTAAATGGTTACATTATTTTTCAGTAGTGTATAGAAATAAGGAACAAACAAAAACACTCACCACATGAGTGGATGGGAGGGCTGGCTGCAGTTGCGGGAAGGTCGGAGGGATGGGTTGTAGGGATCACAGTTGTGGAGGCAGTGGGTGGAGGCAGTGGTGGTCTTCGGTATTTAGGTTAGGTTAGGTATTTTTATAAAATGCACATGTTAATTAGAAAAAAAACAAAACATACAATGTTATTTATAACTACGTTATTAAAGCATAACATGTATATTATTTAGTACATTTTTACGACGTTTTCATGTATTTTAGATTGTTCATGGTTCAACAAGTTAAGGATAGCAGTATTTAATATATTTTCACCTAACACTACATTGGGGCTACCAAAACATTTTACGGTTTTTCAACATTGCGAGGCTCTTGATCCCCTAATCACTCGCGAAATGTGAGGGCGGACTGTATATATACATCATCTAGATTTTCTCCTTTTTCTAAATAGCTCTTGTTCTTCTTTATTTTCTTCTATTGGACCATGGGGAAGTGGACAGAATCTTTCCTCCGTAAGCTATGCGTGTCGTATGAGGCGGACTAAAATTGCCAGGAGCAATGGGCTGGTAACCTTCTCCTGTAGACATTTTACTTAAAAAAAGATAAGAAGGAAAAACTTTATAAAAACTGGGATGCTTGAATGTGCAGGATGTTGTGCGGATGACAAGAAAACAGATGATTGCTGATGTTATGAATGCAAAAGAAGTGTGGGATGTCCTGGCCCTAAGCGTAACCAAAGCTGCAGGGGGTAGGAGAGTTTCAGTGGGGGGAAATAATTGGATGTAAATCTCGTGTATCTGAGAGAGTTAGAGCAAAGGTAGGGGTAGCGTACTGTTGAAGGATAGTTATGCAAGGAGAAAAGAGAATATGAATGTGTAAATTCAAGTATTATGTGGATTTAAGTAAAGGTTGGCATGCGAAAAGTGGGTCATAATAAGCGTTTGTATGCACCTGGGAGAAGGGAGAGGAATGTAGAGGAGAGAGAAGAGAGATTTTGGGAGATGTTAAGTGAATGTATAGGAGCCTTTGAACCAAGTGAGAAAGTAATTGTGGTAGGGGACCTGAATACTAAAAGTAGGAGAAACCTTTTAAGAGTGGGTTGCTGGAGGTAGGTTGTTGCGGGTGTGCAGGTGTAAATGATATTGGGAGCCTTTGATTGAACTTTGTGTATAGAAAGGGGTTTAATACTAGGTAAATAATTTTTTAAGAAAAGAGGATAAATAAAGTATACAAGATACTATTGTTGGGACTCAAAATGAAAGAGTTTGTTTGGATTAGTATTGGTAGATACATAGGGAAGTTGAGTAGACGGCAGGTATGTAACATTGTTTTTAGAGGGCGTACGTCGCCACTGATTATATCAGATCTCTGTTCTAGTTGTAGCTACAATGAGATTAATAGGTAGGATGGGATACAAGGAGAACGATGCATCCTCGCGCGCAAGAGAGAGGTGTAGAGTTTATAAAACTAAACGGGAGGTAGGTTAAGGTAAGATTATAAACAGCTATTGGAGGATAGATGGGCTAATGAGGAGCATAGGCAATGGTGGTCGAAGAGGTATGGGGTAGGTTTAAAAAATGTAATGTTGAAGTGTTCCAGCAGAAGTTTGTGGTTACAGAAAGGTGGGTTGCGGGAGGGAAGAGGAGCGACTGGTGGAATGAGGATTTAAAGAGAGTCGTAAGGGAGAAAAGTTTAGATATGAGAAGTTTTTACAAGTAGAAGTGATGCAAGGAGGAAGAGTATATGGAGAAAAATGAGAGCAAATGAGAGAGTAGTGTGAGAGTTATCAACAAAATTTGTTGAAAATAAAGAAAAAGTTTTGGAGGTGAGATTAATAAGTTATGGAAAAGCTAGAGAAACATATGGATTTGTCAGTTAAAAATAGGGAGGAGATTATTAAATGGAGAGTTAGAGGTATTGGGAAGATTGAGGGAATATTTTGAGGAATTATCTATAATGTTGATGAAGATAGGGAAGCTGTGATTTCGTGTTAGGGCAGGAGGGAATAACATCTTGTAGGAGTGAGGAAGAGCAGTTGAGAGTGTGGGGAAGGGAGTTCGTGAGGCAGTAGGTAAAATGAAAGGGGTAAGGCGCTGGGATGGATGGGATAAAGATAAGAAATGTAAAAGAGGTGGAGATATAGTTTTGGCATGGTCTGGTTGCAATTATTTATAAATGTATGGATGATGGTAAGGTTACCTGGGATGGCAGAGAGCATGCACTGGTTACTTGTATAAAGGCAAGGGTCAAAAGAGAGTGCAAAATTTTAGGGGGATAAGTCTGTTGAGTTCACCTGGTAAAGTGTATGGTAGAGTTATTATTGAAGGGAATTAAGAGTAAGACAGGAGAATTGGATAGCAGATGAACCAAGGAGGCTTTTAGAAAGGTAGGGGGGTGTGTGGACAGGTGTTTCAGTGAAACATATAGTGACATTATTTAGATAAGGCCTCTAAAGAGGTCTTTGTGGCATTTATGGATTTGGATAAAAGGCATATGACAGGGTGGATCGGGGGGGCAATGTGGCAGATGTTGAGGGTGTTATGGTATAGGAGGTTAGGTTACGGAAACAGTGAAGTAGTTTTTATGAGGATAGTGAGGCTCATGGTTAGAGTATGTACGGAAAAGAGGAATTTATTTCTCAGTAAAGTAGGCCCCTTAGACAAGGATGGGTGAGGTCACGTGGTTTTTTAATATATGTATAGGATGGGGTTGTTAAAGAGATTGTAAATGCGAGGGTCTTGGCAAGAGGCATGGCATGTTAAAAGTAAAGAATCCAATAAAGTGGGAGTTGTCACAGTTGCTCTTTGCTGTTGACACTGTGTTTGGGAGTTTCTGAAGAGAAATTGCAGAGATTGGTGATGATTTGGTTAGCGGTATGCAAAAAGAAGAAAATTAAAGTGAATACTGAAGAGTATGGTTATGAGGTAACAAAAAAGATTAGGTGATGAAAGATTGGATTTCAGATTCGGAGGGAGCAGAGATTATGAAGGAGGTGAATGTATTCAGATACTTTGGGAGTGGATGTGTCGAGCAGATGGGTCTATGAAAGATGAGGTGAATCACAGGAATTGATGGGGAAAAA
The DNA here is from genome assembly GCF_026875155.1 of Cherax quadricarinatus. Lineage (NCBI taxonomy): Eukaryota > Metazoa > Arthropoda > Malacostraca > Decapoda > Parastacidae > Cherax > Cherax quadricarinatus. The sequence goes on from NC_069448.1 coordinate 28,099,040, forward strand.
GGATGGTGAGTGGCTATGCACTTGGAGTCTGTGGAGACAAAGACAAACTTTGTCCTCCTTGGAGGCAAAGAGGGGAATGTATGTGAGTATATTTTTACCAACGCTTTATATGGGGTGAAGATGGTTTGATGATGTTGCAGCAAGAGAAGGGCTGGAGGCAGTGGAGATGTCAGGTCTGAGGGCAATGTGTGGTGTGAATATAGCAGAGAATTCATGGTTTGGACGTTAGGAGGGGTGCGGGATTACCAAACTGTGGTCAGAGGGCTCATGAGGAAGGGTTGTTGAGGTGGTTCGGACTGTAGAGAGAATGGAGCGAAACAGAATGACTTCAGAGTGTATCAGTCTGTAGTGGAAGGAAGGCCGGGCTAGGGGTCGGCCTAGGGATAGGTTGGGAGGGTGTGAAATACACATATACAACCCCACGGTACCTCCTGAAAAAAGAGGTTTGTGTGCTGAGGGGCTTGGACTTCCAGCAGGCATGCTGTGAGTGTGTTTGATAGGAGTGATGGAGACAAAATGGTTTTTAATGCTTGAACGTGCTGTGGACACACCAGTGTGAACAATTTAAACTCATTTCCATGAAGAGGGGTTCTGGGAAACCGGCAGGCCGGAACTTGAGTCCGGGAAATGGGAAAGTACAGTGCCTGCACTCTGAAGGTGGGGTGTTAATGTTGCAGTTTAAAAACTGTTAAGGTAAAGCACCCTTCTTGGAAGACAGTGATGGAGGTGAATGATGGTGAAAGTTTTTCTTTTTCGGGCCACCACTGCCTTGGTGGGAATCGGCCAATGTGATAATAATAAAAAAAAAAAAAAAATAATAAGATAATTATATAGAATAATATTAATAATAATCAATTCAGTGGACCCTCACCTAATGTTGGCATCACATAACGATAAATCTGCCTAGCGATAACATTTTAACACTAAAATTTTGCGTTGCTAGCACTAAAAAACTCGCTCAACACAATTCATCCGAGAGATGTGTCTTGTGCAGCCAGGAGCCAGCCTCAGTTGTTCCGCCGGTGGCACTGTTTTACAAGCCAGCCTCCGTGGTCACATCCAAGCATACAATCAGAATCATTTCGTAAGTGACATGGGCCCCAAGAAAGCTTCTAGTGCCAAACCCTACAGGAAGAAGGGTGAGAATTACTATGGGGATTGAGAAAGAGATCATTGCTAAAAGATGGAAGTGGAACGTGCTTGTTACGAGCTGGTCCAGGTTTTGTATAATAAATCCCAAGCAACCATCGTACTTTGTGCGCCAAGAAAAACGGTAATCAAGGAAGCGGTTCTTGCAAGGTTTGCAACTTTGTTTCGAAAACAGAGATAGAAAAGTAATAGAAGATTGTTGAGATTATGTTATTGGTGTGTGGATAAATGAAAAAGATAGCAGGAGATTGCTTCTCTCAGCTATCATAATTGAAAAGGCTGGATGTGATGGGAGTTAATTAGAAAAATGCTGCTATAGTGATGATTGTGAGTGATTTTAAGGCCAAGCACAGGTTGGTTTGAGAGATTGAAGAAGCGTAGTGTTACATAAGTGTGATAAGGCATGGTGAGTGTTATGCAAAACTTGTGGGGATAATCTGGGGGCTTGAGCCTGGTCTACGGGCAAGGTAAAAAGTTTACTTACATCTCAAGCCCAAAGACAGGGCCACCCATGGCTATCACAGTCAAAAACTGAAAGTGCTAAACTAGTATGTGTACTTATAAGGGGTTGGGTAACAGTGGGTTAGGCAAAAATCCCAACTTAGAAAATATATTATTTTAGTCACCATAATCTATAGAGAAACACCTTAATCCTAAAACGCCAATGAAGGACCATGCATCAGCTGGCTTGAGGTCCAGCCACCATAACCAATATATAAAACTAGGCCTGTCTAGCTGCCCAGGCCCACCTACTCCACTCCAACTCATTTCTTATTTCCTCACTCCTCCACAGCTACCTGATCCTGTCAGAGCCTGAGTGACATACAGGGTAAAGCCCATATGAGTGCCTAGGGTTGAGTTAGATAAAAAAATGAGTGCACAACGACAAACGTATCTTAAATGACACAGCATCTCGACGACAGCCTCTACACACCATGCTAACGTTTACGTGGACTCCACAACCCACGCTTACGCAGCGTACCCAAAAATCCTTGCGTAAATAAATCATTAACAAAAGGTTCTTATAATTTCAGTCAGAGTACTTTGCATTACCCCCAATTGCACATTATCAATAATAAAATGATTCTTTACAATTCTTAATATTCTTACTATTATGACCACTTCTCCACTATGTATACATTACGATGTCATGCTAGAACCCGGCATTAAGCAGGGTTCTGCATTGACATCGTAAATGTTTATATAGTGGAGAAGTGTGCCATAAATAGTAATGATATTAAATTGTAAAGTTAATTTTATAATTCTAATTATTCATACTTTTATGGGCACACCTTCTCCACTATATATACATTTACGATGGTCTGCAGAAACCTGCTTAACAGTGAGGCTGCCAGTTCGGACCACAAAGAAGCCTGAAAACAATATGTGCAGGAATTCAAGGGTACATAGACAGTGAATGACATGAAACCCTGAACAAGTGTTTAATTGTGACGAAACAGGCTGTTTGGAAGGGAAAATGCCAAGGCAGGACCTACATTACTAAGGAGGATAAGGCATATTCCAGGACATCACAGCCTATGGAAAGGACAGGCTTACTCTTCTCATGGTGCCAGTGCTCGTGGTGATTACAAAGTGAAAGCCTTTTATTGGTGTGTATCACTCTGAAATCCCCAGAGTATTAAGGCAAAAAGAATTTACCTCCAAGGCTAATTTGTGTGTGCTGTGGAGGGCAAAACAGTTAGGCATGGGTCACTAGGGACGTTTTCTATGACGCTTACTCCATGCAGTTGCCCCGCTGGTGAAAAAATTACCTAATTGAAACTAATTTGACCTTATGTGCCTCCTGGTGTAGACAATGCCCCTGGTCATCCTACAGACTTGGCCAGAGCGATTTGTAGAGGGTATGAGCTTCATTTAATGTGAAGTTTTTTGCTTCCTAATACCACTCCTATCCTGCAGCCCATGCGCCAGCAGGTTATTACTAATAATTCGAAAAGCTGTACACAAAGCTCTGTTTGAATGGTGCTTTGTTACGTGACCTTAGAAACTCAACTGACTCTAAGAGAGTTTGGAGAGATCACTTTTATTACCTCAATTGTGTAAACCTTATAGTATGGCCTTGGGATGGGAGGGAACAAAGAGGACTGAAACTTGATTGGAAGAAACTGTGGCCAGAATGTGTAGGACAAGGCATTTTTTGAAGGATTTGTGAGTTTAAACCCTGAGAAGCGTATGCTGTTGAGGAAATCATATTGTGGCTTTGGGGAAGTCCTTGGATTGGAGATTAGTGGGAGGATGTGGAAGAGTTGGTGGAGGAGGACAATGAAGAAACTAACCACTGATGAGCTGCTAGTCTTCTTCAACAGCAAGAGGCCCCCAGACCTGAGAAATAACTGCTCAGAGGAGGGGAGAGAGATATTGAAGAAGTTGCCTACTCAAAGAATTAGGAAATATGTGCAATGTGGCTTAAGTGCAAAACTTTATGGGATGAAATACCTCTGACTGCATTTTGCAAGCCGTGCTGGTGACTATTCACTGGCAATGTGTGAAACACTTTAGGAATGTTATAAGGATAAACGAGTGTACTGGGACCTCTATTGACAGATATAGTGTGCGACAGAAGTCCAGTGAGTTCTGAAGCTGGCGTCAATAGTGCATTAAAAGAGAAGGGAAAGTAAACTCGGATAATGGACTTGACCCTCAAGTCCATAATGGAAGGGGATTCCTTCTCAACACTAAGTCCATCAACACTCCCCTTCCTCCCATTCCCACATCATCACCAGATCTGTAATAAAAAAAAGGGGGGGGTATGTGTTCATGTAAACTGTGCATGTCTTCTTTCAGTTTGTGTGTATAATAAAAATTAATATTTCATTTGGTAAAAATTTGTTTTTTACATACTTTTGGGTGTCTAGCACGGAGTAATTTGATTTTATTATTTCTTACGGGAAAATGAATTCACTAACGATAATTTTGCCTAACATGGAGCTTCAGGAACAGTTTTAAAAATAGCATTATGCGGTGGGTTCCACTGTTATTTATTTATGTATTTTATTTATGTATTTATTATTTGACATGGATCTTAGATGTACAGGGTCCCCCACTTATTACGGGGGTTATATGGTTCCAGCTACCGCCGTTAAAGGGGAAACCGCCGCCGTAAGTGGAACACCCCTTTTTGTCCACTTACAAAACACTAGATACAAGTTTCACATAACTTTATTATGTTAGCAATGAACCAGGCATCAATTTCCAAAAGAACAATAAAAAGTTACTATAACTCACATAGTGCCACTAATTAATTACCTTACAAAATATTTATAGTCTTAATCTAGGGTGAGGACAAGTAGTATTTCTTGTAAAGAAATCAAGTGTGGTATGTATGTAGTCAGCCAGGCTACCCTAACAGGCCACCCACCCACACATACTATTTTCTATGATATTTAAGCATCCAGAGCGATAAATATAATGTTTCTACAGTTCTCTCATTACTTACCTTAAAATATAGGGTGAGATGAGTCAGTATTTATTGTTAAAAAATCAAGTGTGGTATGTATGGTAGTCAGCCAGGCTTACCATTACCAGGCAAACCCACCCACACAACTATTTATGATATTTAAGCATCCCTGAGCGATTAAAATGTATATTACAGTTCACTCTTACTTACCTTAAAATATAGTGGTGAGATTGAGTCGTATTGAGTGTAAAAATCAAGTGTGGATGTATGGTAGTCAGGCAGGGCTACCATACCAGAGAGAAGAATGTGTGCATGAGAGAGGACTGGCGCAGAGTTATGTAAAAAAAACCAGGCGAAGGTAGTTTTGTAAACAGCTGTACACATCTGGTTTGTGTACAAGTTACCATCTACTCGTGTCAGGTTGTCTCTACTTGATACGGTAGAATAAATTAAAGTAGGAACCTCCCATTCTCACCGTAACTGTGTTTGAGAAAGAAATGATGCTCTGAGTGAAGGCCAATGGAAGTAAGTCACTGACTTTTTTGGGTTATCCTAGGTCTCTACACATTGTTGTTTGTATTTATGGTTTGTTAGCGTGTTTATTATTTAAATTTTGAATCAAAATTATATGCATGGATAATGTAAATGTGTATAATAACGTATATTACAACATTTAATGATACTACGAGCTCAGACAGCGTAAAAAAACAAACTGACAGGTTGTGGCGACGATCACTCGGTCAGGCTAAAATAGACGGTATGTATTCGTGTGTCAGTTTTAGGTCATTGCATGTACATTTGTAAGGGGTTTGTGAAACTTTTACCTTATAATATTTTTTTATTATTATATTAATTAAATCACGATAAACAATTACTTTACACTGTGTACAATGGTAGGTACAGAATTTAGCTATAAAGTGAAGGCATACGTAAAAGGTTTATTTTTCTACTGTTATCCTAGTAACCAGGTGAAGGGCTAGAGAAAAACGTTAAATAAATGTATTTACTAATCAATAATTTATGTTTATAAAATTATATTTCATTATTTTAATAATACATTATATTAACTTAATATATCATTCTTAAAAGCAATAATATTTTTATAAAAATGTCATAAAATTCTTCCGAAACTTCTACAAACCGTTTGGTAACATTCATAATTATTTGTATAAATTTTTATACTGTGGGTGCATGTATCATGTTTGTGTGTTACATAATGTGTTTCTTATATAATTTTGAAAAAAATTTCTAGTAGATTAAGGGAAATGTCTATATTAACGTTAATTTGCGACATTAAGCGCCAAGTGATTATTATTTATGATTATTATTATTATTTTTATTATTATTATTAATTATTTGACATCAAGAGTAGAGAGACTTAGTGATTTTAATGTGTACCTACATGCCACGCACAGTAAGTTTTATTTAGGTACAATTAGTGTACACCAAGTTTAAATATCAAGTTCAATAAATATTAAAATACAACAATTATTTTAAAACACTTGAAAATTGGAAAGTTTCCAGACCTAATAAGGAGATGGCTCAGGGAGAATTGTAAACAAACTCGGGGGGCAGCTGTGACCGTTTTAGAAGACAGGTGGGGCAGCCGTATAGGGAGTTTGTCATAAGTGGAAATTACATATTAGCGGACCCGTAAAGCGAAAGCCGTAAAGCGGGGCCCTGCGTCCTTAAGTAATTCAGTGGTTAAGTGTAACATGCCAAAGCCTAGTATGCAAAGGCATTTGGGGCGGCTTTAAAATTAACTTTAGATTAACTAAGCAATGATACATTCAGTGGGTAGACATTACTGTTAACAAATAACAATTAGCACAAATGAGAGTATTTCAAAGAAAGTCATATTGTCATTTACTATGTTGCTCGTGCATTCAGTGAATGGAGTTTCTCGTTAGGTAATGGAATTAAAAATAAAAAGTTTGATTTGGGGTCACAGGGTAAACATTTATGAGATACAGTGATTCAGTATTGATTTAGGTTGAGGGGGAGTAAGTGATTTTTTAAGAAGGAGACTTGAATTTTTAAACAATGTTTCTTTTATATTCACTGGTAATGAATTCAGATTTTTGGGAGTCTTTTATGTGCATGAGCCTTTCGGCCATAGTGTGAGATGGACACGAGGAACATTCAAGAGTGATCTGGTCTGCCTTGTGTTAGGGTCTTGTGTTCCGTTGAGGTTGGTAAGGGAGACGTTTGAGGGGAGGGTTTTATATCCATGTAAGTGTTCTATGTATGTATTAGGCTACAATAATATGTATGGATGTTTTGTATGGTGAGTAGGTTTAGTGTTTTGAATATTGGTGCGTGTGCTCCTGCCTGTAGTGGGAATTTATCATTCATTCTGACTGCAGCCTTTTGTTGGGTAATTATTGGCTGAGAATGGTTTATGTTGTTGTGCCCCATGCACAAAATTCCATAGGTGAGATAGGGGTAAATAAGCAAATGATATAGGGCGAGGAGGGTTGGACTGTGGAACTAGTTACCGTGCTTTGAAGTTGCCTTCGGATTTGGGCATTTCTTGGAAATTTGTTGTACATGCATTTGAAAATTTTAGAGGTCTATTTTCAAGGTTGGATGCCTAAGAATTTTCCTCTGTGTGCTTTGTGATAAGGTGTTCCATTATCATTATGTTAAGAGGGGCATCCTGTAGCTCTGTTACCAAAACTGCAATGAAGTAGGTTTTGTCATGTGAGAGTAAGTTTGTTAGTCATTATCAGGTAGATATTTTCTGTAATTCAGGTTTTCACAGTATTTGGCTAGCTGATGGCTCGGGTAGGGGAACGACATAATGTAGTGTCATCTGCAATTAGTGTGGGTTTAAAACCCTTTGAGGGTTTCGTCGTATCTAGTAGTCTTACGCGTAGGGGTTTTTGACGTACTAGTACTCATAAAAATTTAGCGCCGCAAATTTAGTGGGAGAAAAGCCTGGTTGGCCTTCATATGAAAGCAGGGGTCTATGTGATCAGTGTGCCACAGTCTAAAAAATAAATACCTGCAGCACACAGTACATATTGAGAAAAAAAAAACTTTTTACCATATTTTTTGAATATATATCAGCGGCCTTTGCAGTGTATTTTCGTATGGTATTATTGTTGTATTCTAGGTTTTCTTGGGTCTCATTTTCTAGAATGGAATACATATTACAGATAATTTGAGATGATTTTGACCTGGTTTTACAATGAAAGGTGCCTTGAAATTGACGCTCAAAGTAGCAGAAATGTTCGTTTTTACCAAAACTTCAAAAGTAAACATAAATCGTGCCAAGCCGGGCATTACTACGTACAACTGGTGAGTCTAATATTCTTTCACAAGTGCACCAATAATATTATAACATTTTTTACACTTTGCAGTAGTCTGCATAACAGTAAATCTTATATTTGTTGTTGAAAATAAAATTCAAAGTGGAAAGCAAAAGGAATATAAGAGGTGGGGCCTTGAGACAAGATAATGACTAGAGGAAAATGTCATTTAGTGCCAGGAATGTTCTTTCTTGTTATTATGGACATATGCGGAAATTGGCATCTTTTGAATTTGTGTGTAATTGGCAAAATGCTGAATTCTGTCCACAGTACTGGATAGTAAGAATTTCATAAATGAGTGGGTTCTTGCACCCATTCGATAGAAAAAATGGCGTTCTATCGAAATATTCTGTTTTTTGTCGACTAGTACAGTGAAATTGGCCGAAAATGGGCTCAAAGTGGGCAAAATCGGGCCGATGCGTAAGTAACATCGCCGAGGACCGCTAAACTTTTGCGAGAGCATAATCCGTAAGGTTTTACTATGCATATTTCAACTAGTGGTGTCTTTATGATCGGGGAAATGATTCTCTATTTTTCTCTAGAGAAAATTATTTTTTTTTTTTTTAAATTTGGCCGACCCTGAGAGAACGAGTTTCGGAGAGGGCCTGTCGACCCTCAAAAGGGTTAAAGTTGTTGCGATGCATTTGGAAGGTCATTTATGTAAACGAGGACAGAGAGAAGAGGACCAACGGGCACTTTCCCTGTGGGACACTAACTGTAATGTGGACTGTGTGGAAGAGTTTGCTCATTTGTGTACACATTGGATTCTGTTGCCGAGGTATGACTTAAGGGTAGGTGATGGACGAGTGCCCTCTTATACATAGGGTGGACAATTTTATGTGGAGCACATCATGGTCGCTGTATCAAAAGCTTTAGTAAATCAAGGGAGATCCCCAATGGGGAACTTCTTTTTCTCTAGTGCAGTGTATATTTGTTCTTGCATGTGTCTATAAATTGTGCTCATTCGTATTTTTTATTAGGCCTCTGAACCTAACTGACATGGTTGAGTATGTGTTGGAGTTGTAGTAGGGAATAGATTCGCTTTTGAATTTATTTTTCAAAGATTTCTAGAGTAAAGGGTGGCTAAGTTGGATATTGGCCCTATGGTTGTTCTAGTCTGTTGTGGTGCCTCCTTTATGGTTCAGGGTGACCCTCACGTATTCTGAGAACTGTTGTCATCGTCACTCATAATTCAGTCAAGCAATTCAGTAGTCAGTAAGTCAGTCATTCAGTAAGGTCAGTAAAGTCAATTCAGTTCAGTCAAGTTCATGAATAGTCAGTCAGTCTGTCATTCAGTAAGTTCAGTCACACAAATAATGTTAAACCTCTCTTTTCTGTGTACAAAGTAACACTTATTACATTTTTTTTTTTAAGGCTAAGGTTACCTTGTCTAATATCTTTGTTTCTTTGTTAATTCTTAAGGACTTAAGTGCTGATACCTCTTCATGCCACTTTCAGCAACAGGGGATGGTACTGGGTGTCTATGATTGCTTGAAACAAAAGATACAAGGAAAAAGTAATTAATATATCATAACACAATTCACAAAGAACAGCTGCCTTGTAGCAGAGAAAGACTAGACTGGACACGTATGATATAAGAACTCTGGATGGTTGGCGGTGGTGTCAAGGGGGAGCAGGCTGTGGTAGGGGATGGGTGGGAGGGGCGCCCCGGTAGCTACACAACAAGGCGGCCCACCCGCTTCCCGCTGTGATTCAATAAGAGGATGGTTTTTTTTTCTGTTCCCTCATAACTGAATACAAGTGTTTATCTTTTATATTTGTTCAACTTGTGGGTCATATATTTGGGTGCACGCCATTTTCTTCAATGGCGAAGCACTTCCAGTTTGTTTGTTGTATAAAAAACGATAGAGCTGTTCAGTTACCCCTGATTTTAATTATATTAATTATGATATGCTTAGACGCTTCCGTTGCCAATATTTATGTTTTATGTCTGATTATAATAATAATGTTTGATTAATGCTTATTCTGTGGACCCAGCATAACGTTGGCCAATTAGCTGAGGGGTAAGGCGGCCCCCCCGCACAAGGCCCCAGAGCAAGTCGGGTAGCGGCTAATATAAATTTTGCTATGCGCAGTGCGGTTTTGTTTGTTTAATTACGGTTTTAAAAATATACTCAATTTCGCTCTAACGCGGATTCGTCCGGACAGGTCCATGCGGCTCAGCCAGCCATAAATGGTTCTGCCAGTGGCATTGTTTAACTAAGCCAGCCTCGCGGTAACATTCAAGCATACAATGCGGCACTTTTCATACTTATTCAAGCCTTTTTATATTTTCGATTTCACCTGAAAAAATAGGACCAGGGCCCCAAGAAAGCTTCTGTGCCAACCCTACAGGAATAAGAGTGAGAATTAATCATGGAGATGAAGAAGAGAGAAATGGGAAAAGATCATTTGCTAAGTATGAAAAGTGGAGCTTGTGCTAGTTCCGAGCTGGCCAGGTTGTATAGTATAGTTAAACCCAAATCAACCAACGCTTTATTGTGTCCAAGAGCACCAGCAATCAAAGGAAGCTGTTCTTGCAAAGGCTTGTAATTTTTTTTTAAACTGTGGCTCTTTCGAAAAAAGATCAAAAAGTGATTGAAGATGTTGAGAGATGTTATGGTGTGGATATAAACGACAAACGATAAACAGATAAGCAGGCGATTGCGTCTCTCAAGCAATCATAAGTAGTGAAGGCTAGGAAGTTGCACGAGGATTACGAGGATTATAATTAGAAAAAATGCCTGCAACTAGTGGTTTGTGATGCAAGTGAATTTTTAAGGCCAGCAAAGGTTGTTTTTGAGAGATTTAAAGAAGCGTAGTCGTTCGTCGTGTGGCCAACATAGTGTGATATAAGGCATGGTGAAGCTGCCTTTTTGGCCAAAAAAGCAGCTGAAAAAAATATGTGCATGATTCAAGGAGTACATAGACGGGAAGGACTTGAAACCTGAACAAGTGTTTTTTCTTAATTGTGAATAGGAAGAAAACAGAGAAACAGAGAGAAGAAGAGAAAGAAACAGGCCTGTTTGAAGAAATTGCAAAGCAGGGACCTACATTACTCAGGAGGGGAAAAGGGAAAACGGCTCTTCCAGGGTCATATGCCTATGGAAAGACAGGCTTACTCTTCTCATAGTGTTGACCAATGCTAAGTAGGTGATTGCCAACAAGTGAAGCTTTATTTAGTGTATCACTCTGATTACTCCCAGAGCGTTCTGGGCAAAAGAATATCTCCAAGACTAAATTTGTGTGGCGCTGTGTGGAGGGGCCAAACATAGATGGCATGTGGGTCACTAGGGACTTTTTTCCTATGACTGGTTGGCACCAACATTTGCCCCCCACCCCACTGTGGTGAAAAATCTTCCTAACTGAAACGGAAATTAGACTTATTTAAAGTGTCTCCTGGGCTATATGTAGACATGGGCCTTGGTCTCATCCTTCAGAATTGGCAGCAAGCCAGAGGCGAATTTGTGGGGGACAAGGCTTTCTTAAAAAAATAATTATAAGCCACAATTAAACTAGTAGACCGTACTTGTGTGTGCTACCCAATCCATACTGGTCTCGGATAGATATGGATAAGATTGTGAGGTCGAAGGGGCCACCTGTAGTGACCAGAGGTGGTTAAGTTTTCTCACATGTCTACCCGGGGTGACTACGGTAAACAATATGGTCGTCTCCCAATGAGATTACTTGTATGTATATAATGTTGAGGTACATACAGATAAACACCCTAGAAAATTTTCCATAAATATCCTGATAATTTGCTATTTGTTGATATTTCCCTTTAATCCGTAAACAGTCCAAATGTATATATACGTTCACTACCGTACTGCCCCAACTTTTTTGAGAAAAAAAAAATTGTTGTTTTTTAACCCTTTCAGGGTCCAAGGCCCAAATCTGGAGTCATGCACCAGTGTCCAAGAATTTTAAAAAAAAAAATTTGTTATTTTTTCTTATGAAATCGTAGAGCATCTTTTTGTGAAGGTAATAAAACAAAAAGTACAAAATTTGGTGGAAAATTAACGAAATTATGCTCTCGCGAATTTTGATGTGTCAGCGATATTTACGAATCGGCGATTTTGCCGACTTTGACTCCCATTTTAGGCCAATTACATTATTCCAATCAACCAAATTCTTAGCTATTTCACTAGTATTACTTCTATTCTATCGATTGAGCACAAGAAATCGCCAAGTCAACTGTTTCAACTACAAAATAAAGTGATCGGAAATTGTTAATTTGGCCCAAATTTTTAACACAAAGTTCAAAATATTCCAATTTCAAAATAGGGTCCAGAATGAACAATGTAGGCATTCCTGGCACTAAACTAACATTTCCTCTGTTCATTAGTTATGTTTTGAGGCTTTACAAATAAATTCCATTTTGATTTTTATTCACATAATGAATTTTTATTCACACCAAAAAAATAGAAGATTTACTGTTATGCAATATTGTAATAATTGTATAAATATCATCACCACATTTGTGAATGTATATTAGACCCACCAGCTGGCGTGTATTAGACGTGTGAGGTCGTTTGTTTACTCTTGAATATCGGCAAAAATTTAAACATTTCTGCTACTTTGAGCTCAGTTTCAAGCCATTTGCAGTGCTAAAACCAATCAAAATCATCTCTATTTCTGTAATATGTCTTCCATTCTATCAAATGAGACCAAGAAATCGCAAATACAACTATAAAAAACATACGAAAAAACACTGCAAAGTTGCTGTTTTAATCGAAAAATCATGATTTCATTTTTTTTCTCTCATTATACAGAGTGTGCTGCAGGATCTGTTTTATGTGGTGCACACATACCACATTGATGTATTCTCTCATATCTAGGCCCAAATGTACCACTCACAGTTTATCAGAGTGAGCTGAGCTCATGGCGTAGATCTATGGTTTGGACCCTGAACATAAAGCCGTAGATCTACGGGACGGACCCTGAAAGGGTTAATAGGAAAAAAGAGCATATGGTACCCAGGCATCCCCAATTATTTTAATATGGCACACAGGGAGTGCTCACACCCATTCTCTCATGTCTAGGTGACTCAGGCTTATCGTGGCAATGTTAAATGTATGACACATAAAACATATATATACGTTTGGGGCACTAGCGGTAAAAACGTATATATATGTTTAGACTGTTTACGGGTTAAAATGCAGCTGTTGTTGAAGAAATAACAGACAATGGAAGGTAGCTTGGTTACAAATAAATAACAAAAAGGCACAATACCGTGACTGGAACGATACACAAAAAAACCCGCACATAAAGACAGAAGCTTACGACGACGTTTCGGTCCGACTTGGACCATTGCAAAGTCAATGGTCCAAGTCGGACCGAAACGTCGTCGTAAGCTTCTGTCTTTTATGTGCGGGTTTTTTTGTGTAGCTTGGTTACAATGAACTGAACTCTCAAATGTTAATGACTTGCTTGAATCACACTCACAAGAAATAACAGACAATGGAAGGTAGCTTGGTTACAATGAAATGAACTCTCAATGTAGTGACTTGCTTGAACCACACTCAAAAGAAATGACCGATGGAAAACGTCTTAATTTAGATCAACAATAAAGTGTAAAAGTGCTTTCATTATTTAGTTTATAATAAACTTCAATAAGGCAATATTTTTATTATTCTTTAATAAAATATAAAAAAAAAAATAATTTCGTATTGTATTTTCATTGTAGCAGAATCAATTACAATACTTTGTGTGTTATAAAAGACTATTGATTACTACGGGTTTCTTTATCTCAATTTTAAGAATTACATTAATGGAAAATTGCAGTATATTCTAAACACTTCAAAAAATTCAACTAACACGGTTCCACTTCTGAGGTGGAAAAAAACTGGAGTGCCACAATCTGGACAATGGGGATTTTTTCCTCTTGGCAGTCTGCCTGTGGATCAGACCACTGTCTTTGTGGGGGAGGCCTAACTTCCTTCCCTGCCACCCCCATCCCAGGGCTCTGTACATACACATCACAAGAACTATTATAAATTGTAATTACCAGAACATAAAAATAATATAAATTAAAACATGAGAAAAAAAGGTATATCGGCATCACTTCTGCAAGCGGCTGGACTCCTCCTCCTCCTCCTCCTCCTCCTCCTCCTCCTCCTCCTCCTCCTCCTCCTCCTCCTCCTCCTCCTCCCTTCTCTCCTCCTCCTCCTCCTTCTCTCCTCCTCCTCTCCTCCTCCTCCTCCTTCTCTCCTCCTCCTCCTTCTCTCCTCCTCCTTCTCTCCTCCTCCTCCTCCTTCTCTCCTCCTCCTCCTCCTCCTCTCCTCCTCCTCCTCTCCTCCTCCTCCTCTCTCACTCCTCCTTCTCTCCTCCTCCTCCTCCACCTCCTCTCCTCCTCCTCCTCCTTCTCTCGTCGTCCTCCTTCTCTCCTCCTCCCCCTCCTCCTCCTCCTCCTCCTCCTCCTCCTCCTCCTCCTCCTCTCCTCCTCCTCCTCCTTCTCTCCTCCTCCTCCTCTTCCTCCTTCTCCTCGTCCTCCTTCTCTTCATCCTCCTTCTCTACGTCCTCCTTCTCTTCGTCCTCCTTCTCCTTCTCCTTCTCCTTCTCCTTCTCCTCCTCCTCCTCGTCCTCCTCATTATTATTATATAGTTCCACATATCCAAAACATTGCTGGGACATATAAATACTTCGTATATATTCCAAGACAGTAGTAAATGATCAAGGCAGGTGTAAATGTCCACCTGTCAACGTGTTTGTGACAATTTGAGTACTATTTCAGTACCTAATACTAGTGTCAGAGCAAAGATTGGTTATGAAATGACAAGAACTACTATAAATTGTAATTATCAGAACATAAAAAATTATATAAAATAGTATGAAAAATAGAAAAAAAGGTAAATTGGCCACACTTCTGCAAGTGGGAGGACTCCATGTTGTCATCACATTAGCATCCAGTGCCAACTTCTCTGCCTCGTATCTCTGTAAGTACTGACCCTAACATTTTTTTTATTCTAAAACACTTAAAAAATGTGCTTTTTTTTTCTATATAAAAACTATTTTTTTTCCAAAATATTCGGGGCACTGCGCGAGTGAACGTATATATACATTTGGACCATTTAAGGGTTAAAACAGCAACTTTGAGGTGTATTTTCATGTGGTTTTAATGGTTGTATTCACAGTTTCTTAGTCGCATTTGACAGAATGGAAGATATATTACAGAAATAGGGATGATTTTGATTGGTTTTATTACTGAAAATATCTTGTAATTGAGCTCAAAGTAGCAGAAATATTTGAATTTTGCTGATTTTCAAGAATAAACAAAACACATCATGTAAACAATGCACGTCAACTGTTGGGTTCAATGTACATTTACAAATGCACTGAGAGTGTTTATACAATTATTACAATATTGAATAAGAGTAATTTATCTATGTTTTCGAGTTAATAAAAATTCTTTATGTAAATAAAAAATCGAAATGGAATTCATCTGTAAAGCCTGGAAATATAAGTAATAATCAGAGAAAATGCTATTTCAGTGCCACCAATGTCTGCATTGTTTATTCTGGATCCTGTTTTGCAACTGGAATATTTTGAACTTTGTGTGAAATTGGCAAAATTACCAATTTCTATTCACTTTATTGGCTAGTTTAAATAGTTGACTGCACAGTTTCTTGTGCTCAATCGATACAATAGAAGTAATACTAACAAAATAGCTAAGAATTTGGTCAACTGGAATAATGTAATTAGCTTAAAATAGGAGTCAAAGTGGGCAAAATTGCAGATGTGTAAATATTGCTGACAGTAAAATTTACAATATACATCACAACACAATACACAATATACATCCCAACACAATACACAATATATATGACAACACAATACACAATATACATCACAACATAATACACTATGCAATAAGATCACAGTAAACAGGTGATTTCAAAATATGCAAAACAACCACTCTGAAAGAATAGAGAAATTCCAAGCGCTTTCGTGACTACTCACATTATCAAGGAACTATGAAAGTGAAGCATCCAAGGAAGCTATATAAGGGGTCCGGCCAGCACCTCACTATCAGATCCCACAACGGTTAAACACGTGACGCACGGCGAGCCAACTTGGATAGGTCCTTTGCACAACTCGCCCCCAAGCTATTCTACCCAAGAAAATTTAAAAATTATTTGTCCAGTGTATTATTAAATTCTTCCCAAATTCTATTAATTATAAATGGATCTAATTTATATAAACCAAAGGAAATATTCATTTTATTGTCAAAACTGCTTTTTATGAAACAAGATTCAATTATATTCCTGTCGACCATGGACTTGCTAGATACTACTTTCTCAACTTTTTGAAAATCAATTGGATGGTTAAAATCTCTTACATGAATAAATAGAGCATTGGAATCTTGTCCAGTTCTAATGCTATATTTTATGTTGTTTTAATCTTAGTTCGAGATTTTTACCAGTTTGACCGTAATAAACTTTATCGCAAATTTTACAAGGAATCTTATAGACACATCCATCAGCATTTTGGGGGGAATTCTTTATCAAAAATTTTTTTACTGTATCAAGATTTTTGAATACAACTTTAATATTAAAAGTCTTAAGAAGAGAAGGCATATCAACCAAGTTTTCATGGTAAGGGAGAACCAACATATTTTTAGTTGAATAAGGCTGGTTGCCCCTTTTTGGATTATAAAAAGTGTTTCTAGCAACTTTAAAAGATTTATCAATTACATTTCTTGGGTATTTTAAATCATTACCTATTTCATAAATTTTGGATATTTCCTCATCTATGAACTCAGGACTACAAATTCGTAAAGCTCTCAGAAGAATTTGTAATGAACTCAAGAGCAAACTACAAAGAAAATTAGACATTTTAATTGAAAATAGTGATTGGACAAAGCATGCTAATAACAATTTTGTAATTAACTTATCAGATGAAATTTTAGACAAACATACAACTGCTGCTCTAGGTTTTGGCCTAAGTTTTGCAACTTCAAAAAAAACTTAATAATGTTGAAATTGCAAAAGCCTTTTGTAACTTTGAAAAATTTTCTGATTTATCCTCTGATGAAATTAATATTAGTAAAGGAATGGTATATAGCTCTATGTTAAAACCAAACATTCCCAATTGCCCTCAAAGATTCTTTAAGTCTTATGATACACTTAATAACAATAAAAATTTGCGCCTTACTAAAGCAGACAAAATAAATGCAATAGTAATTATGAAAGAAAATGATTACCAAGAAAAAATGAATAATCTCTTAGATGATACTGAAACCTATTCTAAACTTAGGAAAAATCCCCTAGAAACTGTTAACAGCAATTTCAATAAAACAATAAAACTTCTACTGAAAGGCAAAGATGAATTAGTCAAACAATTACTTCCACTAATCCATCTTTACCTTACATGTATGGACTAATAAAAACACACAAACCAGGGAATCCAGTCAGACCAATTATTAGCTCCATAGGGTCAGTTTCATATAAATTATCCAAATGGCTTGTTGATATTTTTGAGCCCTATTGTTGGCAAAATTTCTAACTTTAATGTTAAAAACAACATAGACTTGGTTGATAAATTAAGCTCCTTGACTGACTTAAATGATTTTAACATGGTTAGTTTTGATGTTACTTCCTTGTTTACGAAAGTTCCTGTTGATGATTTATTAAGTTTCTTATCTGAAGAACTCGTTAACTATGATTTACCATTGCCAGTTCCTACTATCATTAAACTTATTAAACTTTGCATTGTTGATGCAAAATTTGTATTTAATGATAAGTTTTACACTCAGAAGTTTGGTATGGCAATGGGAAATCCTCTTTCACCTGTTCTTAGTAACCTATACATGGAATTTTTTGAAACAAGGTTGCTTAACACAGTCCTCCCTAATAGAGCTAAATGGTTCAGATATGTTGATGATATTTTGTGTCTTATGCCCAAAAATGTAGATATACACCATTTTCTTGGAAAATTAAATAGCTTAGCCCATTCTATAAACTTTACTGTTGAGTTTGAAGAAAATAACTCATTGCCTTTTCTAGATGTTTTAATTATTAAGGGTAATAATGAATTCAAATTTAAAATTTACAGAAAACCTACAAATAACTGTTCCTATGTCCACTATTATTCCTCGCATCAAGATAGAGTCAAACTGTCTGTTTTCTCATCAATGTTTTTGAGAGCTTTACGAATTTGTAGTCCTGAGTTCATAGATGAGGAAATATCCAAAATTTATGAAATAGGTAATGATTTAAAATACCCAAGAAATGTAATTGATAAATCTTTTAAAGTTGCTAGAAACACTTTTTATAATCCAAAAAGGGGCAACCAGCCTTATTCAACTAAAAATATGTTAGGTTGGTGGAGGAATATAGCAAATAATATTGTTGCAGTAATAACACCAGGAGGCAGCTCTGATGAAAACTCACACTCACACGAGCTTTTAAATCTCTGCACAAAATTCAATTTAAACCAGCAAATAATAGAGCCTACTAGACTGGAGAATACACTAGACCTCATATTCACTAACAATGATGATCTGATAGAAATGTCACCATATCAAAAACAATATACTCAGATCACAACATAATTGAGGTTCAGACATGTATGCGAGGAGCCCCAGACCGACAAAATGAGACTAGTCACGAGGGAGCATTCACCAAATTCAACTTCAATAACAAAAACATAAAGTGGGACCAAGTAAACCAAGTCCTAACCGATATAAGCTGGGAAGATATACTAAGCAACACAGACCCAAACTTATGCCTAGAAACAGATTAACTCGGTGGCACTCGATGTATGCACAAGGCTTATTCCTCTAAGAAAAAGGAGGAGTAGATGTAAAATAGAAAGAGACAGGCGCTCCCTTTACAGGCGACGGAAAAGAATAACAGAGCGGCTAAAAGAGGTCAATATTATCTGAAATGCGCAGGGAGACACTGGTCAGAGAAATAGCAAGCATCGAACTTAACCTAAAAGAATCTTTAGGAGTCAGGAATCGCGGGAAGAACTAAAAGCTATAAATGAAATCGAAAGAAACCCAAAGTATTTCTTCTCCTATGCCAAATCAAAATCGAGAACAACGCCCAGTATTGGGCCCCTACTTAAACAAGATGGGTCCTACACAGATGACAGCAAGGAAATGAGTGAGCTACTCAAGTCCCAATATGACTCAGTTTTTAGCAAGCCGCTAACCAGACTGAGAGCGAAGATCAAAAGGGAATTTTTTATGAGAGAGCCACAAAATTTGATTAACACAGCCTATCCGATGTTATCCTGACCCCAAAATGACTTCGAACAGGCGATAAATGACATGCCCATGCACTCTGCCCCAGGGCCTGAACTCATGGAACTCGTGTTTCATCAAGAACTGCAAGAAGCCCCTATCACGAGCCTTTTTCCACCCTATGGAGAGGGAGCATGGGACACGGGGGTCGTCCCTCCAGTTACTAAAAACAACAGACATAGCCCCACTCCACAAAGGGGGCAGTAAAGCAACAGCAAGAACTACAGACCAATGCACTAACATCCCATATCATAAAAATCTTTAAAAGGGTCCTAAGAAGCAAGATCACCACCCATCTAGAAACCCATCAGTTACACAACCCAGGGCACATGGTTTAGAACAGGTCGCTCCTGTCTGTCTCAACTACTGGATCACTACGACAAGGTCCAAATGCACTAGAAGACAAAAAGAATGCAGATGTAATATATACAGACTTTGCAAAAGCCTTCGACAAGTGTGACCTGGCGTAATAGCGCACAAAATGCGCGCTAAAGGAAATAACAGGAAAAGTCGGTCGATGGATCTATAATTTCCTCACTAACAGACACAGAGGTAGTCGTCAAAAAGAGAAAAATCCGAGGCAGCTACGGTGAAAGCTCTGTTCCAAAGGCCAGTACTAGCTCCCATCTTGTCCTCAAAACCCCATATCCGCATAGACAAGGATGTCAGCCACAGCACGTGTCTTCCTTTGCAGATGACACCCGAATCTGCTGACAGTGTCTTCCATTGCAGACACTGCAAAGGCTCCAGGCGGACATCAACCAAATCTTTCAGTGGGCTGCAGAAAACAATATGAAGTTCAACGATGAGAAATTTCAATTTCTCAGATTTTGGTAAACATGAGGAAATTAAATCTTCATCAGAGTACAAAACAAATTCTGGCACGAAAATTAGAGCGAAACACCAACGTCAAAGACCTGGGGGTGATTTTTGTCGGAGGATCTCACCTTCAAGGACCCTTAACTTGTATCAATCGCATCTGCTAGAAAAATGACAGGATGGATAATGAGAACCTTCAAAAAATAGGGGGGCCAAGCCCATGATGACACTCTTCAGGTCACTTGTTCTATCTAGGGTGGAATATTGCTGCACTCTAACAGCACCCTTTTAAGGCAGGTGAAATTGGCCGACCCAGAAAAAGTACAGAGAACTTTCACGGCGCGCATAACGGAGATAAAACACCTCAATTATGGGGGGCGCTTGAGGTTTCTAAACCTGTATTCCTGGAATGCAGGGGGAGAGATACATGATTATTTTACACCTGGAAAAATCCTAGAGGGACTAGTACCGAACTTGACACACGAAAATCACTCACTACGAAAGCAAAAGACTTGGCAGACGATTGCACCTCCCCCCCAATGAAAAGCAGGGGTGTCACTAGCACGTTAAGAGACCATTTCAAAAAGTGTCAGGGGCCCGAGACTGTTCAAAATGCCTCCCGCACACAATGGGGGATTTCCAACAGACCCCTGGCAGTCTTCAAGCTGGCACTGGACAAGCACCTAAAGTCAGTTCCCGATCAGCCGGGCTGTGGCTCGTACGTTGGTTTGGCGTGCAGCCAGCAGCAACAGCCTGGTTGATCAGGCGCTGATCCACCAGGAGGCTGGTCACAGGGCCGGGCCGCGGGGGCGTTGACCCCCGAAACTTCTCCCGGTAAACTCCAGGTAAATACCATGAAAACTTGGTTGATATGCCTTCTCTTCTTAAGACTTTTAATATTAAAGTTGTATTCAAAAATCTTGATACAGTTAAAAAAACTTTTGATAAAGAATTCCCCCCAAAATGCTGATGGATGTGTCTATAAGATTCCTTGTAAAATTTGCGATAAAGTTTATTACGGTCAAACTGGTAAAAATCTCGAACTAGATTTAAAACAACATAAATATAGCATTAGAACTGGACAAGATTCCAATGCTCTATTTATTCATGTAAGAGATTTTAACCATCCAATTGATTTTCAAAAAGATGAGAAAGTAGTATCTAGCAAGTCCATGGTCGACAGGAATATAATTGAATCTTGTTTCATAAAAAGCAGTTTTGACAATAATATGAATATTTCCTTTGGTTTATATAAATTAGATCCATTTATAATTAATAGAATTTGGGAAGAATTTAATAATACACTGGACAAATAATTTTTAAATTTTCTTGGGTAGAATAGCTTGGGGGTGAGTTGTGCAAAGGACCTATCCAAGTTGGCTCGCCGCGCGTCACGTGTTTAACCGTTGTGGGATCTGATAGTGAGGTGCTGGCCGGACCCCTTATATAGCTTCCTTGGATGCTTCACTTTCATAGTTCCTTGATAATGTGAGTAGTCACGAAAGCGCTTGGAATTTCTCTATTCTTTCAGAGTGGTTGTTTTGCATAATACACTATATACATCACAACACAATACACAATATACATCAACACAATACATAATATATATCACTACACAATACACATCACAACACAATACACTATATACATTGTAACACCGATACATTATACACATCACAACACAATACACTATATACATCACAATACACAATATTAATTTCTTTGTAACAATATTCTTATTTACACATTTTTTTCTTTATTATATATCACAGTCTCTTTGATGTTTTTTGTTAAAATAAATGTAAGACATATATAATAATGTGAAATAATGAATATGTTAGTACCATGAACAGTGAGGTCAAAGATACATTAGTACCATGAACAGTGAGGTCAAAGATATGTTAGCACCATGGACAGTAAGGTCAAAGATATGTTAGTACCATGAACAGAGAGGTCAACGATATGTTAGTACCATGAACAGTGAGGTCAAAGATATGTTAGTACCATGAACAGTGAGATCAAAGATGTTAGTACCATGAACAAAGAGGTCAATAGATATGTTAGTACCATGAACAGTGAGGTCAAAGATATGTTAATACCATGAACAGTGATGTCAAAGATATGTTAGTACCATGAACAGTGAGGTCAAAGATATGCTAGTACCATGAACAGTGAGGTCAAGGATATGTTAGTACCTCATGTAGATTATTCTGCACAGTTCTGGTCACCATATTACAGAATGGATATAAATGCACTAGAAAACGTACAGAGAAGGATGACAAAGTTGATCCTATTTATCAGAAATCTTCCCTATGAAGATAGGCTGAGGGCCCTGAATCTGCACTCTCTAGAAAGGCATAGAATTAGGGGAGATATGACTGAGGTGTATAAATGGAAAACAGGAATAAATGAAGAGGATGTAAATAGCATGCTAAAAATATCTAGCCTAGACAGGACTTGAAGCAATGGTTTTAAGCTGTAAAAAATCATATTCAGGAAAGATATAGAAAAGCACTGGTTTGGTAATAGAGTTGGGGATGAGTTGAACAAACTCCCGTGTACTGTCATAGAAGCTAAGAAGTGTAGTTCTAAAAATAGGTTAGATAAATACATGACTGGGTGTGGGTGGGTGTGATTTGGACCTGACTAGTTGGTGCTACTGGGTCAGAAGCCATGCTCCTTCCTTAAGTGAAGGTGACCTTACTGGGTAGGCCATTGGTCTAAGCTGGGGGTTAGCATGGGCGAGTAGGCCTGCTGCAGTGTTCCTTCTTTCTTATGTTCTTATGAACAGTAGGGTCAAAGATATGTTAGTACCATGAACAGAGAGGTCAAGGATATGTTAGTACCATGAACAGTGGGGTCAAAGATATGTTAGTACCATGAACAGTGGAGTGAAAGATACATTAGTACCATGAACAGTGAGGTCAAAGATATGTTAGCACCATGAACAATGCAGTCAAAGATATGTTAGCACCATGAACAATGCAGTCAAAGATATGTTAGCACCATGAAGAGTGAGGTCAAAGATATGTTATTACCATGAACAGTGAGGTCAAAGATATGTTAGTACCATAAACAGTGAGGCCAAAGACATGTTAGCACCATAAACAGTGGAGTCAAAGATATGTTAATACCATGTATGGTGTGGTCAGAGATATGGTAGTATAATGAACAGTGGGGTCAAAGATATGCTATTACCATGAATGGCAGGGTCAAAGATATGTTAGCACCATGAACAGTGGGGTCAAAGATATGTTAGTACCCTGAATGGTGGGGCCAAAGATATGATAGCACCATGAACAGTGGGTAAAAGTTTGTTGTCCCATGAACGTGGGTCAAATATTGTTAGTACATGACATTGGGGTAAAAGAATTTGCATAGTGAACTGGGGGTCAAAAAATTTTAGTACTAGAATGGTGGGGTCAAAGAAAATGTTACACCTAAAAGGGGGTAAAGTATTTTTAGTACAATGAATAGTAGGGTCAAAGTATGTTAGTACCATCAACATAGGCAAAAAATTTATTAGTCCCATAAATTTGTAGGGTCAAAAAATGTTAGCCCCATGAAGTGGGTGAAAGAATGAGTCCAGAACGGGGGGTCAAAAAATGTTAGTACATGATTATTTATATTAAAACATCTCCTATCACTGCAAATATTTCTCAAAATTACTACAGTGCAAAATATCATACACATCACTTCACTGCACATATCACTCAACCACTACCTGCACAATATCACTCAAAAACATCTCCTACCCCCAAAAATATCATATCCTACACATAATCCATCACTGACAATATTCATATAAACATCATCCTACACGGCCAATTTAAATCACTATACATCTCACTTACTCATCACTTCACTGCACAATATCAAAGACATCATTCGTGCACTATCACATCACATCCTATACTGCACAATATCCTTATCACATCATTTTGCACTACACATATCAATAACATCAACAACAATAAAAACATCATACATAACACTACACATCAACAACATCACAACATCGTACATAACACTAACATCAAAACCCTACACAAAAAAGTACATAACATACACTCAACAAACACAAAACATCAGACAAAACACTACACATAAACAACACTACAAAAAATCAATACACATCACTACACATAAACACAAACCAACTCAATACACATCACTACACTCAACACTACACAATAAAACACAACATAACATCAAAAAACCATAAATACAAAACCCACTAAAAAACATCAATAAAAACAGTACATATCAAAAACACTATAAAACACACACTCATCATACAAAATCAATACACCATAACCATCAACATCATACAATCAATACACAATACTACACAAAACATCACTATATATCAGTATACTACACATCATAATCAGTATAAATACACAACATCGCTACATAAAATTACTACATTACTAATACCCTCTACCCCACTATATCCAATCTATCACCATCATTTTCCACATTTATCATTATGTTCTACATTTATCACCCTCCTATTTACCACATCCTCACCACACTATACTCATTTCTATTTATTCCTATTTTATCATAACTATTTCCACATCCATTACCACTAGTTACACATGGGCGTCCAAATTCGAAGGTCTTTTTATCTTTCACTGTCATCTGAAATTTGGGGATTTCCAGATAAATCTAATAATTGTTCTGAGCCCCCAAGTTTAGATCAAAAAGGGAGCAAAGAGTTGCCCACATCGACTTTTAAATACTGTGACAACCCATGACCCCCCAAAACTATAAGCACTTCCAAAAAGAAAAGAAGAAAAAGAAAAAGAAAAAAACCCCGGGAAAGGGGCCCTGCCACCAACAATGATGAACTCGGTGAGTGGGACTTTGTTTGCAAGAAGAAGAAGAAGAAACTTGGTGAGACCCTCAATGTCCCAACAACAAAAATTCCTGAGAGGGCCCCCTCCCGACCACCAGAATCCCTCGACAACAACTATATATGCCTCTACCCGGGTTTTGGTTTTTTTTAGGGGGAGGGGGTAAACCTAGAAAAATAAAAAAGAAGGAGTAACAGGGAAGGGGGAGAAAAAAAAAAACCGAAAAATCCAAAGACGTGAACAGATTGATATGCCCAGTTTGTGACCATACTCAACACACCAACTGACTCTCCATCTTCAACAAGTTCATATTTTGTACAAAAAAAAAAAAAAAAAAAAAAAAAAAAAAGGAACTTAGTAGCAGCCACCTCCTGTGGGAGTTTTGGGTGTTTTTGTCATTTTGTAGTAAAAGGTACACAAAAATAGTGGAGCTGCTCACATTAATTACAGAGAACCCCAATTTTTTTAAATTTAAACCATTCCAGGAGCTAGTTCTAAAGTCGAAAATTCGAAAATCTTTGCAATATTTCCCATAAGAAAAAAAGTAAATACAAATTTAAACCATTCCGAAACCCAAAATATTCACAAAAAAAAAAAACATTTTATAGAGATTTAAAAAAGTTTTACTACAACACAGTACAAAATTTGTAAAGATAAATAAAATTTTTAAAAAAACTTAAATTTTTAATTTTTTTTACCTTTTTTGAAAACTGTTGTTTGGCATTGGAAGATACGGGGAGTGAAGAGCCCCTTATTTTTGGAAAGGGATCCCTTCCTAAAAACTTTAGGGGAAAAGTCCTTATCTGGGGTTTTTTTCCCCCTTTTTCTTTTAATGCCATAGGATCGCTTTGGGGGAAATCACTGGGCCA
>NC_069448.1:28125218-28263742 GCF_026875155.1 Cherax quadricarinatus
TAATTAAAAACTGGGGTTCTCTGTTAATAATGTGAGCAGCTCTCAGCTATTTTGTGTGTACCTTTATCTACTAAAAGTGACACAAAACACCCAGAACTCACCACGAGGAGGTGGCTGCTACTAGAGTTCCTTTTTTTTTTTTTTTTTTTTTTTTTTTTGTACGAATGAGTATGAAACTTGTTGATAGATGGAGATGTCAGTTGGTGTGTCTGAGTATGGTCATCAAACTGGGCATATCAATCTGTTCACGTCCTTTTGGACTTTTCGGTTTTTATTTTTCTGCCCTTACCTGTTGACTCCTTCTTTTTTATTTTTCTAGGTTTACCCTCACGTCTAAACAAACCATAACCATGGTAGAGGTCATCATAGTAGTTGTTGTCGAGGGATTCATGGTGGTCAGGGAGGTGGCTCCTCTCAGGGAATTTGTTGTTGTTGGGGACATTGAGGGTCTCACCAAGTTTCTTCTTCTTCTTCTTGCAAACATAGTGCCACTCACCGAGTTCATCATTGTTGGTGGCAGGGCACCTCTCTCCCTGTGTTATCTTCTCTTTCTTCTTCTTCTTCTTCTTCTTGGAAGTGCATTCATAGTTGTTGGGGTCATGGTTGTCACAGTAATTCTCAAAGTCGATGTGGGCAACTCTTCTGAACAATGCCATTGTTGATACTAAAACTTGGAGGCTCAGAACAATTATTAGATTTATCTGGAAATCCACAAATTTCAGATGATCAGTGAATGATAATGACCTTCGAATTCTGGTACTGCCCATGTGTATACTAGTGGTAATGGATGTGGAAAATAGTGATGATAATATAGTGAATAATGATAGAAATGATGTATAGTGATGGTGAGGGATGTGGTAAATAGTGAGGGTGATAAATGTAGAACATAATGATAAATGTGGTATATAGTGATGGTGATAGATGTGGTATATAGTGATAGATGTGGTATATAGTAGATGTAGTAATTTTATGTAGCGATGTTGTGTATTGATACTGATTAGTGATGTGTAGTGATACTGATATATAGTGATGTTAATGTGTAGTATTGTGTATTGATGTGTAGTGATGTTGATGAGTAGTGTTGTGTATTGATGTTGTGTAGTGATGATGTGTAGTGTTATATAGTGTTGTTGATATGTACTGTTGTTTATTGATGTTGATATGTAGTGTTGTGTATTGATGTGTAGTGATGTGTAGTGTTGTGTATTGATGTTGTGTAGTGTTGATGTGTAGTGATGTGTATTGATGTTGTGTAGTGTTGATGTGTAGTGATGTGTATTGATTTTTGTGTAGTGTTGTTGATGTGTAGTGTTATGTACTGATGTTGTGTAGTGTTGTTGATGTGTAGTGTTATGTACTGATGTTGTGTAGTGTTGTTGATGTGTAGTGTTATGTACTGATGTTGTGTAGTGTTGTTGATGTGTAGTGTTATGTACTGATGTTGTGTATTGTTGTTGATGTGTATTGATATGTGTAGTGACAGTGATGATGTGTAGTAATGTGATATTGTGCAGTGATAGTGATGTGATGTGATATTGTGCACTGATAGTGATGTCTTTTGATATTGTGCAGTGATAGTGATGATGTATAGTGATGATGTATAGTGATGTAATATTGTGCAGTGATAGTGATGATGTGTAGTGATGTAATATTGTGCAGTGATAGTGATTATGTGTAGTGATATGATATTGTGCAGTGATAGTGATGATGTATAGTGATGTGATATTGTGCAGTGATAGTGGTGTGATGTGATATTGTGCAGTGATAGTGATGTGATATGATATTGTGCACTGATAGTGATATGTAGTGATGAAATATTGTGCAGTGATAGGGATGATGTGTAATGATACTATTCATTGTACTAACATTCTTTGACCCCTCTGTTCATGGTACTAACATTCTTTCACCCACTGTTCATGGTGCTAACATTTCTTTGACCCTACAATTCATGGTACTAATATTCTTTGACCTCACTGTTGATGGTACTAACATACTTTGACCCTACTATTCATTGTACTAACATACTTTGACCCCACTGTTCATGGTGCTAACATTTCTTTGACCCTACCATTCATAGTACTAACATTTTTTGACCCCCTAGTTCACTATGCTAATATTCTTTGACCCCAATGTTCATGGTACTAACATATATTTGACCCCACTGTTCATGGTACTAACATACTTTTACCCCACTGTTCATGGTGCTATCATATCTTTGGCCCCACCATTCAGGGTACTAACATATCTTTGACCCCACTGTTCATGGTGCTAACATATCTTTGACCCTGCCATTCATGGTAATAGCATATCTTTGACCCCACTGTTCATTATACTACCATATCTCTGACCACACCATACATGGTATTAACATATCTTTGACTCCACTGTTTATGGTGCTAAAAAATTTTTTGGGCCCACTTTTTATGGACTAACAAATTTTTGACCTCACTGTTCAGGGTAATAACATATCTTTGACCTCACCTTCTGTGCAACATATTTTTACTCTTTGTTCAGGGTGCTAACATTCTTTGACTGCATTTTTCAGGTGCTAACATATTTTTTACCTCACGTTCATGTACTAATTTATCTTTCACTCCACTGTTCGGGTCAACATATCTTTGACCCCACGTTATGTACTAACATATCCTTGACCTCTCTGTTCAGGGTACTAACAACTTGACCCACTGTTCAAAAGAACATAAGAAAAAAGGAACACTGCAGCAGGCCTACTCCCCATGCAACCCCCAGCTTAGACAATGGCCACCCAGTAAGGTCACCTCATTTAAGGAAGGAGCATGGCTTCGACCCAGTAGCACCAACTATCAGGCCCCAAACACACCCACCCAACCCATCTGTATTTTTCTAACCTATTTTTTGAAAACCTTCTTAGCTTTTATGACAGAAAACGGGGGTTGTTCAACTCACCCCAAATCTATTTCCAAACCCGTGCTTTTCTATATCTTTCCGAATTGATTTTTACAGCAAAAAAACCCTTGCTTCAAGTCTGTCAGGGTAGATATTTTTTGCATGCTATTTTCATCCCCTTCATTTATTCCTGTTTTCCATTATACACCTCAGTCATATCTCCCCTAATTCTATGCCTTTCTAGAGAGTGCAGATTCAGGCCCTCAGCCTATCTTCATAGGGAAGATTTCTGATAAATAGGATCAACTTTGTCATCCTTCTCTGTACGTTTTCTAGTGCATTTATATCCATTCTGTAATATGGTGACCAGAACTGTGCAGAATAATCTACATGAGGTACTAACATATCCTTGACCTCACTGTTCATGGTACTAGCATATCTTTGACCTCACTGTTCATGGTACTAACATATCTTTGACATCACTGTTCATGGTATTAACATATCTTTGACCTTACTGTTCATGGTACTAACATATCTTTGACCTCTTTGTTCATGGTACTAACATCTTTGATCTCACTGTTCATGGTACTAACATATCTTTGACCTCACTGTTCATGGTACTAACATATCGTTGACCTCTCTGTTCATGGTACTAACATATCTTTGACCTTACTGTCCATGGTGCTAACATATCTTTGACCTCACTGTTCATGGTACTAATGTATCTTTGACCTCACTGTTCATGGTACTAACATATTCATTATTTCACATTATTATATATGTCTTACATTTATTTTAACAAAAAACATCAAAGAGACTGTGATATATAATAAAGAAAAAAATGTGTAAATAAGAATATTGTTACAAAGAAATTAAATATGTGTATTGTGATAGTATATAGTGTATTGTGTTGTGATGTGTATAATGTATCGGTGTTTACAATGTATATAGTGTATTGGTGTTGTGATGTGTATTGTGTAGTGATATATATTATGTATTGTGTTGATGTATATTGTGTATTGTGTTGTGATGTATATAGTGTATTATGCAAAACAACCACTCTGAAAGAATAAGAAATTCCAAGCCTTTCGTGACTACTCACATAACAAGGAACTATGAAAGTGAAGCATCCAAGAAGCTATATAAGGGGTCCGGCCAGCACCTCACTATCAGATCCCACAACGGTTTAAACACGTGACGCGCGGCGAGCCAACTTGGATAGTCCTTTGCACAACTCACCCCCAAGCTATTCTACCCAAGAAAATTTAAAATTATTTGTCCAGTGTAATTATTAATTCTTCCCAAATCTATTAATTATAAATGGATCTAATTTATATAAACCAAAGGAAATATTCATATTATTGTCAAAACTGCTTTTTATGAAACAAGATTCAATTATATTCCTGTCGACCATGGACTTGCTAGATACTACTTTCTCATCTTTTTGAAAATCAATTGGATGGTTAAAATCTCTTACATGAATAAATAGAGCATTGGAATCTTGTCCAGTTCTAATGCTATATTTATGTTGTTTTAATCTTAGTTCGAGATTTTTACCAGTTTGACCGTAATAAACTTTATCGCAAATTTTACAAGGAATCTTATAGACACATCCATCAGCATTTTGGGGGGAATTCTTTATCAAAAGTTTTTTTTACTGTATCAAGATTTTTGAATACAACTTTAATATTAAAAGTCTTAAGAAGAGAAGGCATATCAACCAAGTTTTCATGGTATTTACCTGGAGTTTACCTGGAGAGAGTTTCGGGGGTCAACGCCCCCGCGGCCCGGTCTGTGACCAGGCCTCCTGGTGGATCAGCGCCTGATCAACCAGGCTGTTGCTGCTGGCTGCACGCAAACCAACGTACGAGCCACAGCCCGGCTGATCAGGAACTGACTTTAGGTGCTTGTCCAGTGCCAGCTTGAAGACTGCCAGGGGTCTGTTGGTAATCCCCCTTATGTGTGCTGGGAGGCAGTTGAACAGTCTCGGGCCCCTGACACTTATTGTATGGTCTCTTAACGTGCTAGTGACACCCCTGCTTTTCATTGGGGGATGGTGCATCGTCTGCCAAGTCTTTTGCTTTCGTAGTGAGTGATTTTCGTGTGCAAGTTCGGTACTAGTCCCTCTAGGATTTTCCAGGTGTATATAATCATGTATCTCTCCCTCCTGCATTCCAGGGAATACAGGTTTAGAAACCTCAAGCGCTCCCAGTAATTGAGGTGTTTTATCTCCGTTATGCGCGCCGTGAAAGTTCTCTGTACATTTTCTAGGTCGGCAATTTCACCTGCCTTGAAAGGTGCTGTTAGAGTGCAGCAATATTCCAGCCTAGATAGAACAAGTGACCTGAAGAGTGTCATCATGGGCTTGGCCTCCCTAGTTTTGAAGGTTCTCATTATCCATCCTGTCATTTTTCTAGCAGATGCGATTGATACAATGTTATGGTCCTTGAAGGTGAGATCCTCCGACATAATCACTCCCAGGTCTTTGACGTTGGTGTTTCGCTCTATTTCGTGGCCAGAATTTGTTTTGTACTCTGATGAAGATTTAATTTCCTCATGTTTACCATATCTGAGTAATTGAAATTTCTCATCGTTGAACTTCATATTGTTTTCTGCAGCCCACTGAAAGATTTGGTTGATGTCCGCCTGGAGCCTTGCAGTGTCTGCAATGGAAGACACTGTCATGCAGATTCGGGTGTCATCTGC
Source organism: Cherax quadricarinatus (assembly GCF_026875155.1). Taxonomy (NCBI): domain Eukaryota; kingdom Metazoa; phylum Arthropoda; class Malacostraca; order Decapoda; family Parastacidae; genus Cherax; species Cherax quadricarinatus. The sequence goes on from NC_069448.1 coordinate 28,130,790, forward strand.
AAAGGAAGACACGGTGCTGTGGCTGACATCCTTGTCTATGTCGGATATGAGGTTGAGGAACAAGATGGGAGCTAGTACTGTGCCTTGTGGAACAGAGCTTTTCACCGTAGCTGCCTCGGACTTTACTCTGTTGACGACTACCTCTGTGTTCTGTTAGTGAGGAAATTATAGATCCATCGACCGACTTTTCCTGTTATTCCTTTAGCGCGCATTTTGTGCGCTATTACGCCATGGTCACACTTGTCGAAGGCTTTTGCAAAGTCTGTATATATTACATCTGCATTCTTTTTGTCTTCTAGTGCATTTAGGACCTTGTCGTAGTGATCCAGTAGTTGAGACAGACAGGAGCGACCTGTTCTAAACCCATGTTGCCCTGGGTTGTGTAACTGATGGTTTTCTAGATGGGTGGTGATCTTGCTTCTTAGGACCCTTTCAAAGATTTTTATGATATGGGATGTTAGTGCTATTGGTCTGTAGTTCTTTGCTGTTTCTTTACTGCCCCCTTTGTGGAGTGGGGCTATGTCTGTTGTTTTTAGTAAAATGAGGGACGACCCCCGTGTCCATGCTCCCTCTCCATAGGATGGAAAAGGCTCGTGATAGGGGCTTCTTGCAGTTCTTGATGAACACAGAGTTCCATGAGTCTGGCCCTGGGGGAGAGTGCATGGGCATGTCATTTATCGCCTTTTCGAAGTCATTTGGCGTCAGGATAACATCGGATAGGCTTGTGTTAATCAAATTTTGTGGCTCTCTCATAAAAAATTCATTTTGATCTTCGACTCTCAGTCTGGTTAGCGGCTTGCTAAAAACTGAGTTCATATTGGGACTTGAGTACTCACTCATTTCCTTGCTGTCATCTGTGTAGGACCCATCTTGTTAAGTAGGGCCCAATACTGGGCGTTGTTCTCGATTTTGATTTGGCATAGGAGAAGAAATACTTTGGGTTTCTTTCGATTTCATTTATAGCTTTTAGTTCTTCCCGCGATTCCTGACTCCTAAAGGATTCTTTTAGGTTAAGTTCGATGCTTGCTATTTCTCTGACCAGTGTCTCCCTGCGCATTTCAGATATATTGACCTCTTTTAGCCGCTCTGTTATTCTTTTCCGTCGCCTGTAAAGGGAGCGCCTGTCTCTTTCTATTTTACATCTACTCCTCCTTTTTCTTAGAGGAATAAGCCTTGTGCATACATCGAGTGCCACCGAGTTAATCTGTTCTAGGCATAAGTTTGGGTCTGTGTTGCTTAGTATACTTCCCAGCTTATATCGGTTAGGACTTGGTTTACTTGGTCCCACTTTAAAGTTTTTGTTATTGAAGTTGAATTTGGTGAATGCTCCCTCGTGACTATCTCATTTTGTCGGTCTGGGGCTCCTCGCATACATGTCTGAACCTCAATTATGTTGTGATCTGAGTATATTGTTTTTGATATGGTGACATTTCTTATCAGATCATCATTGTTAGTGAATATGAGGTCTAGTGTATTCTCCAGTCTAGTAGGCTCTATTATTTGCTGGTTTAAATTGAATTTTGTGCAGAGATTTAAAAGCTCGTGTGAGTGTGAGTTTTCATCAGAGCTGCCTCCTGGTGTTATTACTGCAACAATATTATTTGCTATATTCCTCCACCAACCTAACATATTTTTAGTTGAATAAGGCTGGTTGCCCCTTTTTGGATTATAAAAAGTGTTTCTAGCAACTTTAAAAGATTTATCAATTACATTTCTTGGGTATTTTAAATCATTACCTATTTCAAAAAATTTTGGATATTTCCTCATCTATGAACTCAGGACTACAAATTCGTAAGCTCTCAAAAACATTGATGAGAAAACAGACAGTTTGACTCTATCTTGATGCGAGGAATAATAGTGGACATAGGAACAGTTATTTGTAGGTTTTCTGAAAATTTTTTAAATTTGAATTCATTAATTACCCTTAATAATTAAAACATCTAGAAAAGGCAATGAGTTATTTTCTTCAAACTCAACAGTAAAGTTTAATAGAATGGGCTAAGCTATTTAATTTTCCAAGAAAATGGTGTATATCTACATTTTTGGGCATAAACACAAAATATCATCAACATATCTGAACCATTTAGCTCTATTAGGGAGGACTGTGTTAAGCAACCTTGTTTCAAAAAATTCCATGTATAGGTTACTAAGAACAGGTGAAAGAGGATTTCCCATTGCCATACCAAACTTCTGAGTGTAAAACTTATCATTAATACAAATTTTGCATCAACAATGCAAAGTTTAATAAGTTTAAATGATAGTGGGAAAACTGGCAATGGTAAATCATAGTTAACGAGTTTCTTCAATAAGAAACTTAATAAATCATCAACAGGAACTTTCGTAAACAAGGAAGTAACATCAAAACTAACCATGTTAAAATCATTTAAGTCAGTCAAGGAGCTTAATTTATCAACCAAGTCTATGTTGTTTTTTTAACATTAAAGTTAGAAATTTTCCCAACAATAGGGCTCAAAATATCAACAAGCCATTTGGATAATTTATATGAAACTGACCCAAGGAGCTAAAAATTGGTCTGACTGGATTCCCTGGTTTGTGTGTTTTTATTAGTCCATACATGTAAGGTAAAGATGGATTATGGAAGTAAATTGTTTTTACTAAAATTTATCTTTTCCTTTCAGTAGAAGTTTTATTGTTTTATTGAAATTGCTGTTAACAGTTTCTAGGGGGAAATTTTCCTAAGTTTAGAATAGGTTTCAGTATCATCTAAGAGATTATTCATTTTTTCTTTGGGAATCATTTTCTTTCATAATTACTATTGCATTTTATTTTGTCTGCTTTAGTAAGGCGCAAATTTTTATTGTTATTAAGTGTACATAAGACTTAAAGAATCTTTGAGGGCAATTGGGAATGTTTTGGTTTTAACATAGAGCTATATACCATTCCTTTACTAATATTAATTCATCAGAGGATAAATCAGAAAATTTTTCAAAGTTACAAAAGGCTTTTGCAATTTTTAACATTATTAAGTTTTTTTGAAGTTGCAAAACTTAGGCCAAAACCTAGAGCAGCAGTTGTATGTTTGTCTAAAATTTCATCTGATAAGTTAATTACAAAATTGTTATTAGCATGCTTTGTCCAATCACTATTTTCAATTAAAATGTCTAATTTTCTTTGTAGTTTGCTCTTGAGTTCATTACAAATTCTTCTGAGAGCTTTACGAATTTGTAGTCCTGAGTTCATAGATGAGGAAATATCCAAAATTTATGAAATAGGTAATGATTTAAAATACCCAAGAAATGTAATTGATAAATCTTTTAAAGTTGCTAGAAACACTTTTTATAATCCAAAAAAGGGGCAACCAGCCTTATTCAACTAAAAATGTGTTGGTTCTCCCTTACCATGAAAACTTGGTTGATATGCCTTCTCTTCTTAAGACTTTTAATATTAAAGTTGTATTCAAAAATCTTGATACAGTAAAAAAATTTTTGATAAAGAATTCCCCCCAAAATGCTGAGGATGTGTCTATAAGATTCCTTGAAAAATTTTGCGAAAAAAGTTTATTACGGTAAAACGGGTAAAAACTCTCGAACTAAGATTAAAACAACATAAATATAGCATTAGAACGGGACAAGATTCCAATGCTCTATTTATTCATGTAAGAGATTTTAACCATCCAATTGATTTTCAAAAAGTTGAGAAATTTAGTATCTAGCAAGTCCATGGTCGACAGGAATATAATTGAATCTTGTTTCATAAAAAGCAGTTTTGACAATAAAATGAATATTTCCTTTGTTTATATAAATTAGATCCATTTATAATTAATAGAATTGGGAAGAATTTAATAATACACTGGACAAATAATTTTTAAATTTTTTTGGGGTAGAATAGCTTGGGGGCGAGTTGTGCAAAGGACCTTCCAAGTTGGCTCGCCGTGCGTCACGTGTTTAAACCGTGTGGGATCTGATAGTGAGGTGCTGGCCGGACCCCTTATATAGTTTCCCTTGGATGCTTCACTTTCATAGTTCCTTGATAATGTGAGTAGTCACGAAAGCGCTTGGAATTTCTCTATTCTTTCAGAGTGGTGTTTTGCATATTTTGAAATCACCTGTTTACTGTGATCTTTTTGCATAGTGTAATTTTGTTGTATGTATATTGTGTATTGTGTTGTCATATATATTGTGTATTGTGTTGGGATGTATATTGTGTATTGTGTTGTGATGTATATTGTAAATTTTACTGTCAGCAATATTTACACATCTGCAATTTTGCCCACTTTGACTCCTATTTTAAGCTAATTACATTATTCCAGTTGACCAAATTCTTAGCTATTTTGTTAGTATTACTTCTATTGTATCGATTGAGCACCCAAAAAACTGTGCAGTCAACTATTTAAACTAGCCAATAAAGTGAATAGAAATTGGTAATTTTGCCAATTTCACACAAAGTTCAAAATATTCCAGTTGCAAAACAGGATCCAGAATAAACAATGCAGACATTGGTGGCACTGAAATTGCATTTTCTCTGATTATTACTTATATTTCCAGGCTTTACAGATGAATTCCATTTCGATTTTTTATTTACATAAAGAATTTTTATTAACTCGAAAACATAGATAAATTACTCTTATTCAATATTGTAATAATTGTATAAACACTCTCAGTGCATTTGTAAATGTACATTGAACCCAACCCGTTGACGTGCATTGTTTACATGATGTGTTTTGTTATTTTTGAAAATCAGCAAAATTCAAATATTTCTGCTACTTTGAGCTCAATTACAAGATATTTTCAGTAATAAAACCAATCAAAATCATCCCTATTTCTGTAATATATCTTCCATTCTGTCAAATGCGACTAAGAAACTGTGAATACAACCATTAAAACCACATGAAAATACACCTCAAAGTTGCTGTTTTAACCCTTAAATGGTCCAAATGTATATATACGTTCACTCGCGCAGTGCCCCGAATATTTTGGAAAAAAAATAGTTTTTATATAGAAAAAAAAGCACATTTTTTAAGTGTTTTAGAATAAAAAAAATGTTAGGGTCAGTACTTACAGAGATACGAGGCAGAGAAGTTGGCACTGGATGCTAATGTGATGACAACATGGAGTCCTGCCACTTGCAGAAGTGTGGCCAATTTACCTTTTTTTCTATTTTTCATACTATTTTATATAATTTTTATGTTCTGATAATTACAATTTATAGTAGTTCTTGTCATTTCATAACCAATCTTTGCTCTGACACTAGTATTAGGTACTGAAATAGTACTCAAATTGTCACAAACACGTTGACAGGTGGACATTTACACCTGCCTTGATCATTTACTACTGTCTTGGAATATATACGAAGTATTTATATGTCCCAGCAATGTTTTGGATATGTGGAACTATATAATAATAATGAGGAGGACGAGGAGGAGGAGGAGAAGGAGAAGGAGAAGGAGAAGGAGAAGGAGGACGAAGAGAAGGAGGACGTAGAGAAGGAGGATGAAGAGAAGGAGGACGAGGAGAAGGAGGAAGAGGAGGAGGAGGAGAGAAGGAGGAGGAGGAGGAGAGGAGGAGGAGGAGGAGGAGGAGGAGGAGGAGGAGGAGGAGGAGGGGGAGGAGGAGAGAAGGAGGACGACGAGAGAAGGAGGAGGAGGAGGAGAGGAGGTGGAGGAGGAGGAGGAGAGAAGGAGGAGGAGAGGAGGAGGAGGAGGAGAGGAGGAGGAGGAGAGGAGGAGGAGGAGGAGGAGAGAAGGAGGAGGAGGAGGAGAGAAGGAGGAGGAGAGAAGGAGGAGGAGGAGAGAAGGAGGAGGAGGAGGAGAGGAGGAGGAGAGAAGGAGGAGGAGGAGGAGAGAAGGAGGAGGGGGGAGGAGGAGGAGGAGGAGGAGGAGGAGGAGGAGGAGGAGGAGGAGGAGGAGGAGGAGTCCAGCCGCTTGCAGAAGTGATGCCGATATACCTTTTTTCTCATGTTTTAATTTATATTATTTTTATGTTCTGGTAATTACAATTTATAATAGTTCTTGTGATGTGTATGTACAGAGCCCTGGGATGGGGGTGGCAGGGAAGGAAGTTAGGCCTCCCCCACAAAGACAGTGGTCTGATCCACAGGCAGACTGCCAAGAGGAAAAAATCCCCATTGTCCAGATTGTGGCACTCCAGTTTTTTTCCACCTCAGAAGTGGAACCGTGTTAGTTGAATTTTTTGAAGTGTTTAGAATATACTGCAATTTTCCATTAATGTAATTCTTAAAATTGAGATAAAGAAACCCGTAGTAATCAATAGTCTTTTATAACACACAAAGTATTGTAATTGATTCTGCTACAATGAAAATACAATACGAAATTATTTTTTTTTTTATATTTTATTAAAGAATAATAAAAATATTGCCTTATTGAAGTTTATTATAAACTAAATAATGAAAGCACTTTTACACTTTATTGTTGATCTAAATTAAGACGTTTTCCATCGGTCATTTCTTTTGAGTGTGGTTCAAGCAAGTCACTACATTTGAGAGTTCATTTCATTGTAACCAAGCTACCTTCCATTGTCTGTTATTTCTTGTGAGTGTGATTCAAGCAAGTCATTAACATTTGAGAGTTCAGTTCATTGTAACCAAGCTACACAAAAAAACCCGCACATAAAAGACAGAAGCTTACGACGACGTTTCGGTCCGACTTGGACCATTGACTTTGTCAATGGTCCAAGTCGGACCGAAACGTCGTCGTAAGCTTCTGTCTTTTATGTGCGGGTTTTTTTGTGTATCGTTCCAGTCACGGTATTGTGCCTTTTTGTTATTTATTTGTAACCAAGCTACCTTCCATTGTCTGTTATTTCTTCAACAACAGCTGCATTTTAACCCGTAAACAGTCTAAACTATATATAATACGTTTTTACCGCTAGTGCCCCAAACGTATATATATGTTTTATGTGTCATACATTTAACATTGCCACGATAAGCCTGAGTCACCTAGACATGAGAGAATGGGTGTGAGCACTCCCTGTGTGCCATATTAAAATAATTGGGGATGCCTGGGTACCATATGCTCTTTTTTCCTATTAACCCTTTCAGGGTCCGTCCCGTAGATCTACGGCTTTATGTTCAGGGTCCAAACCATAGATCTACGCCATGAGCTCAGCTCACTCTGATAAACTGTGAGTGGTACATTTGGGCCTAGATATGAGAGAATACATCAATGTGGTATGTGTGCACCACATAAAACAGATCCTGCAGCACACTCTGTATAATGAGAGAAAAAAAATGAAATCATGATTTTTCGATTAAAACAGCAACTTTGCAGTGTTTTTTCGTATGTTTTTTATAGTTGTATTTGCGATTTCTTGGTCTCATTTGATAGAATGGAAGACATATTACAGAAATAGAGATGATTTTGATTGGTTTTAGCACTGCAAATGGCTTGAAACTGAGCTCAAAGTAGCAGAAATGTTAAATTTTTGCCGATATTCAAGAGTAAACAAACGACCTCACACGTCTAATACACGCCAGCTGGTGGGTCTAATATACATTCACAAATGTGGTGATGATATTTATACAATTATTACAATATTGCATAACAGTAAATCTTCTATTTTTTTGGTGTGAATAAAAATTCATTATGTGAATAAAAAATCAAAATGGAATTTATTTGTAAAGCCTCAAAACATAACTAATGAACAGAGGAAATGTTAGTTTAGTGCCAGGAATGCCTACATTGTTCATTCTGGACCCTATTTTGAAATTGGAATATTTTGAACTTTGTGTTAAATTGGGCCAAATTAACAATTTCCGATCACTTTATTTTGTAGTTGAAACAGTTGACTTGGCGATTTCTTGTGCTCAATCGATAGAATAGAAGTAATACTAGTGAAATAGCTAAGAATTTGGTTGATTGGAATAATGTAATTGGCCTAAAATGGGAGTCAAAGTCGGCAAAATCGCCGATTCGTAAATATCGCTGACACATCAAAATTCGCGAGAGCATAATTTCGTTAATTTTCCACCAAATTTTGTACTTTTTGTTTTATTACCTTCACAAAAAGATGCTCTACGATTTCATAAGAAAAAATAACAAATTTTTTTTTTTAAAATTCTTGGACACTGGTGCATGACTCCAGATTTGGGCCTTGGACCCTGAAAGGGTTAAAAAACAACAATTTTTTTTTCTAAAAAGGGGGGCATACAAACAATTAATTGGATTTTTACTTTAAAGGGGAAAATCAACAAAATTGCAAAACATAAAAAATTTTTTATTTTAAAATTTAACCCACAAAAAAACTAACCATTGGGGGGGGGGAGCCATTTTGTTTACCTGCACCCCGGGTAGACTGGAGAAAATTAACCACCTCTGGTCATACAGGGGGCCCCCTTTCGCCCTCAAAATTTTTATCCATATTAGAGACCAGTATGGTTTGGGTAGCAACACAAGTACGGTGCTACTAGTTAATTGTGGACTGTTAGTTTAAATTTTAGTTTCGCTGAATGAAGGGGGGGGGGGTTAGGTACCCCTGGATACACCCATCAAGGAAAAATTGTACAAAATCCAAACCACTTACATTTGTTCTTGGTGGCATTGATGTGCGGGATCATCAAACCTTTTAAATTATAACATAACCTACGGGCCCAGCATAAGTTTGTATAACTAAAAGGGGTTACTTAACTGTGGGTGATTGATACCCCTTTTTCTTCCATTCCCCATCTCAGTTTCGATGTCCTGTACACCGACAGGTTCTTTCCCCGGAGGAGGGGTATCCGTCGGTTTGCCCCGGTTAAAAGTCGTGTTCATAAATCTCCATTATCCCCGGTACGAGGTCAACGTTCCTCGGGAAGGCGTTTTTTCACTCCTGCATTTCTTAACTAAATTGCTTTATCACTGATTCATTCCATTCACAGACGTTTTTAACGTCTAAACTTTTAAAACACAAATTAGAGGGTCACTCCATTAAGCTGGGGCCCAAATGAGCGGGATTAACACGGGATGCCCCCCTGGACACCCCCGGCCGTGCACCTGACACCCGGCCCCTACTCTTATCACATTTTAACCTTTTAAACCGGGGTCCCGAAAAATCAGTTCCCCCATCTCCCCCGGGAACAGTTACGACATTTTATTATGAAATGGGGCTTATTAACCCTTGGGCCGCCGTGAATGTAAATTTTCGGGGTTTCCATGTTTTCTAGCTTCTTCACCCTTCAAAAAAAATCCCCCCTCCCTCCCCCGCAATCCCCCTTGCCCCAAGGGAACCTTTTTTTTTACCCCTTTTTTTCAAATACATTTTGCTATTCGGCCTTAAAACACCTATTAGGCGCTATAGTTTCGGGAAAATTTAAAAAATTTTCCCCTTGGGGCCCCGGGCGGAATTTCGTTGTTAGACGATTTAAAATTGCGTTTCCTCCAGGAGACTTTTTCCAGCCCTCTTAGTTGCGCTGTGTTTTCCTAGTGGGTCTTACTACAGTTTCTTTTCATTACCCGGTCAGTGTCTTCAGTAACTCGTGTCACTTTCCCCCTTGGGTTTTCCTCTGCACTGGTTTGAACACCTTTTTAATTCTAAGGGAATTAATTTATTAATGGTCCCAAAATTTTTCCTGACCACGACACAACATTTTAAAGTTTCTGCAAACCTTGTGATTGGGTATAATTAACTACCTTGCCCAGAGGCCACAGTTTGATGTGTTCAGTATCAATTAAACATGTCACCTGGTTGAATTTTCGCTTTTTACTCCCTCTGGCGCACCATAAAAGTGTTAAAGTAGTGTAAGAAGATTTTTTTACCCCCAACATCAGCCCAAAGAAAAATTTCCCCTTATTTAACATTTTAAACTTGTCCTAAAACCAGTCACTTATTTAATCCTCATCCTTCCCTGGGGATTATCTCATAGTAAGGCCGCTTCAAACCTTTGTCCACATTTTGGTGAGAGGGATCAGTACCTCCGCGTCAGAGGTCGCTCTTGTATGACAGAGGGCGATTGTTCACTCGATTTCTGCCCCCCCAACACTCCCCGGAACTCCTCCAAATCAAATTCTTTCCTGTGTAGCACCTTACGAAGCATCTTTTCACTGTACCATCTTCTTTCGTCAGTCCTCCCTGCCCGGGGCTCTGGGGGTAATAAATTTTCCCGACCCCACCCTCGTGGGCAAAAAGACTGTACATCATCATCTTTTAATTTCATCAAGTGTTGAGCACCCGCTACAAAATTGGGGGGCATTATCTGGATCATCAAACTTGGACGGATCGTCTAGCTGCAAATTTCCGGAAAAAGCTGTATGAACTGTTCTGCAGACGTCCTGAGCCACTTCTAGATGAAAGCCCCAAGCTGTACAAATAAATGACATCATACACCTTCAAGGGGACACCATCTAAGTACCCCTCAAATGATTTGGCCCACTATAGTCCACTCCGGTCACATCAAATGGTTTTACCAACTGCAGCGTTCCTTTTGGGGAATGGTGGGGGACCCGGGTACATGTAGGTTCTGGATCCCCCGGCGACTTTTTACACACGACTTGGGTAACCCCCTTTACACTTTGCCGTCCTTGTGGAAAACCAGAAAGGGTTTTCCCCAATAAGTTTAAGGTATCTTACCCCCCCGTGCTCCCTTTTTATGGGGATTAAAAAACAAAAGGTTGTCAGGTGAGGAGTTTTTTGGGGGAAGATAGGGTGCTTTGCATATTCCCCCCCAAATTTGCATTTTGAACCCGCCTCTGCACTAATTACATCATTCCCCCCCTTAATACAGCCCCCGCTTTTTTTTATTGGCCTTTCACAATTTTTGTTCATCATGAAATTTTAAAATCTCCCCGTAGGTTTTTTTGTCCCCCTGTAGCCGTATTTAGGGGATGGGGAAAAATTTTGTGAGATATTATCTTATTATAAATTTAAACACTAAAATGGTCACACTAAACGTTAGGTAGGAAAATACCTGTTTATATCAATGGCTAAGGGGGGGACATGACCGGAGCGGTGCTCCCGTAAAATTTGACAGGAGCAATAGTCCTTTTTAACCGCCCGTTAATTTTGTCACCGCCAACTTGGCCCTTTAAACCCGATAAAAACACTCACAAATTTTTCAAAGTCAAGCCTCGAGACAGAAGTCAGCGGGGGTTTTCGTCACCCGGAATGTGATTAAAGGTTAAAATATGCTGACCAAACTGGTGTTTCTCCTGCATTGATTTATTCAGCGACTCGTTTTGGACATCACAATCTTACTGTTACCATTACGAACCATTTTAGGATACCTCGTTATAGACCAAATTCGGGGTCCTGATATTTATCTCTCGCAATTTATTTCTTATATAATTGGCTAATTTGACACCCACATAAATGGCCCTTAATTCCAACTGGGTAAGGTGCGTGATTTGATTGGGCCCCTTAGCTTAGACATAAAAAGAGAAATGGCACTATTACATTGAAGGAAGCGCGCTCCATATGCTAATTTGAAGCATCGCAAAAAAAGTGGGACATTTTCCCCCTTGCTGGCCCCTTACGGGGGAACTTCAACATTTGGGAATTTTTTCATATTCCCCTTTAGTTCTTCCCCCCCTTTCAACAAATTCCTCAGGTAGGGTTTCATCCCAAGCACACTTAAGCTTCCGCTTCTTGTTCAACAAATTTTTCCCCTTATGGTAAGTGGGGACATAAACCCAGGGATCGAAGCATTTTGAAACTTTTGCAAGCAAGACTCCTTTTTTTAAATTTTTTGGGCATGTGTAGTCATTAGGCTTTAACGATAACAAGTCTCCCTCTGTGTCCCAGTCAGTCCCCGACATTATTATTTGGACACTTCAACTCCAGGGTTGTCTTTATTTATTTGAACTCTTAAAACTGGACAAATTACTGTTCCATTCCTCGGGGGCATATTTGCACCTTGCATTATTTCATTAGCCCCTGCGTATATGCTCATTAGTTCCTCTTCAGTAGACGTCACCCCCAGGAAATTGTCCACATAAAATTGTTTACCATTACTCCACTCAGGGGAAACCACCCGTACGCTTAAGGTGTGCATTTATCGTTGCCTGGAGTAGGAACGGACTGGAGGTAGCACCAAACAATACACCCCTGAAGCGAAAAGTCTTCAGGGGACTAAGTGGGTCCCCAGGATTCTCGGGCCATAAGAACCTAGTGCAATCCCGGTCAGCCTCGGCAGACCCACTCTCAGGAAAGCTTTACTTATGTCTGCCGTAAAGGCATAATTCTTAACCCTGAAGTTTAATAGTATGTCTCCCAGTTTTTCCGTCAACGACGGACCTGTCATCAAACAGTCATTCAAACTAGGTACACTTTTATTACTCCTGGCACTACAATTAAACACAATCCTCAGAGGAGTGGTCTTTAAAAATCCTTCTTCACTCCGTGGTGTGGCAAATAGTGACCATAAATCTGGGTTTGCTCGGGAGGTACCTCCTCTATGAATTTATTATTTAACCCTTTGACTGTTTCAGGCCCCTCTCTGAAACTGTCATTCTATGTCGCCAAATATTCAAAAAAAAAAAAAAATTTTTTTTTCTTATGAAAATGTTAAGATTATTTTTCTGAGTGTTTTAGTCCAAAAAAAAAAATTTTTGCCATTGGTACTTACCGAGATATAGAGCCGTGAAGTTTGCAGAAAATGAGCCGCGTATGGCAACAGCGGCGACTGCCGCTCACCCGGTAAACTTTAGTTTACTTGTATTTGAAGGTTTGTTGTTTTTTTCACTATTTTATTTTTTCACATAACTTATGTGGCCTATGAGACCAAAGTAAGGTGCAATGTATATATATACACTCGTTGTATACAACACAAATAAGCACACAAACATAATTATCAATATATTGTTTACAAAACTTGTTTACACAAACAAACAAACAATTCTTTTCTTCTTCTTCTTCTTCTTCTTCTTCTTCTTCTTCTTCTTCTTCTTCTTCTTCTTCTTCTTCTTTTTCTTCTTCTTCTTCTTCTTCTTCTTTCCTTCTTCTCCTTCTTCTCCTTCTTCTCTTCTTCTTTTTCTTCTTCTTCTTCTTTTTCTTCTTTTCTTCTTCTTCTTCTCTTCTTCTTCTTTCTCCTTCTTCTCCTTCTTTCTTCCCCCTTCTCTTCTTCCCCTTCTTCTTCTTCTCCTTCTTCTTCTTCTCCTTTTCTTCTTCTCCTTCTTCTTCTTCTCCTTTTTTCTTCTTCTCCTTCTTCTTCTTCTCCTTCTTCTTCTTCTCCTTCTTCTTCTTCTCCTTCTCCTTCTTCTTCTTCCCTTCTTCTTCTTCTCCTTCTTCTTTTTTCTCCTTCTTCTTCTTCTCCTTCTTCTTCTTCTCCTTATTCTTTTCTCCTTCTTCTTCTTCTCCTTCTTCTTTTTTCTCCTTCTTTTCTTTCCCTTCTTCTTCTTCTCCTTCTTCTTTTTCCTTCTTCTTCTTCTCCTTCTTCTTCTTCTCCTTCTTCTTTTCTCCTTCTTCTTCTTCTCCTTCTTCTTCTTCTCCTTCTTCTTCTCCTTCTTCTTCTCCTCCTTCTCCTCCTCCTCCTCCTCCCCCTCCTCCTCTCCTCCTCTCCTCCTCCTCCTCCTTCTCCTCTTCTCCTCCTTGTGTGCGAGTGTGTGGCTTATATTTGTTTTGAGTCAGAAGTCGGCAGCTGTCAAAGTGACATATTGTTCATTAGTCACTACCCCCACCCCTGTCAAAACAATGGGGTCGGATGCTGCTTCCCCTCCTCCATTCTATTAATTATCTTTCTCCCTCATTCTATATCTTTCAATCTGTCTCTCTTTCTGTCTGCCTATCTCTGTCTCACAGGTACACAAAAAATACAAGTATACATAGTGTAAATTACCTAGGTAACCCAAGAAATCCAGACAAAGTGCTATACTCTGCTTGAAGATGTGAGTAAACGTGATGACACAGTCTTGTGGCTCTCTCTGAGACAGAGAGCTAGATGGACGACGGGGGGCTTTACAGACAGACAAATAGACAGACAGGAAATGTTTGTGTACCCGCAAAAACAAAGGGAGGCGATGGGTCAGTAATATTACCCTCCTTTACGCTCATCAAAGTCAGCTCTTATCAGATGTTATCTTCCCCTTTTCTTGTCACTGTCATGGGGTGGACTTTTTTTTTTCTTGCTTCAAGGGAACAATATTATTACATCTTTTTCTTCCCCCTCCTCCTCCTCTTCCCCTCCTCCTCCTCCCCCCTCCCCCTTCCCCCCTCCTCCTCCTCCCCCTCCTCCCCTCTTCCCCCCCTCCCCCCCCTCCCTCTCCTTGCTTTTGGTTCAAACCCCCCAAATATGAAATTGATTTTCATGAACTTCCATCTGTGTTAGAGCATCATTTGGGGAAGAGAAGAGCCCCCAGTTTTTCTGGGGAATCACATATTTCTTACCCTAGACATGCAAAAATGACAACTGAAATGGCTTCCCCAAAAATGCCCAGGGGCTCCCGTTTTTTTTTATGGTACACTGACCAGGGAACCCATTCTCTCACATGTGGGCCTAGCGCTTTTCCTGTTGTTTTGAACTGCTGAATTTATGCGTATAAATACGTCAGAAACATTGGCTCGTAAACTTTTATACTCAGAAACAGTCAAAGGGAAAATGCTCATTAATTATTCATGTAAGCAGTCAACGTTCTGGTGTCTTCCCAAATTCGTGGACTGACCCTTTTAATTGTCCATACCATCCGGTAATTAGTGGGGGTCTGGATGGTTCAGCTTCCACGGAAGTCTCCCCCAGTATTGCCCAGATTCAAATTTAACACCCTTCTGGTTTTTTCTTGAGTAAAGGAATATCTGGACTTTCTTCATTTACTTTGATCCCTTGCGCCCAAATTCCCAAATTTATACACATTTAAAATTCATCCCCTATTGAAGTTATTTACACTGGGTGATATTATGAGTAAGACACACCGTAACTTATTTTGGATTCCTCCGTCATTATTATCGGTCGAGGAAGCCAGCCTACATCACGTGACCCCCGGCAGTCCTTAGAAGGGTGACCCCGCATTTCTTTGCATACCCTTTACAAAGGTGGCTAATGGCACAAACATAAAAATATTTTTTGGCCCCCGAATTTTTTTTATCCCAGAAGGTGCCAAAATCTACCTTATCAAAACCCTTTTTAGTGCGTTCCCAAAACCCATGGTAGATATTTTCCTGGGAGCCTATCCAATACGCTTTAATCTTTCTCTCATTGCCCAGCCGGACAGTTACATAAACAGTGTGTATGATGTGCCTTCTTATTCGAGAAAAAAGCCAAGATCTTGAGATAGCAGGATCTCCCATTTGTACCTTCATCCCTTTAAAGGCAGTTACGTTTTATGAAGTCTTGTGATCCCTGACCCAGTAATGCTGTTACAGTTTTGGATTTACCCGTTTATCATTAATCACCAATCCAACACGGGCAAAGCTACTCCTGGCCATCATTCCGACTTTGCTGCAATCTTTACGGGGGGCTACTGTTGTGTCGGGTTTTATACTATCAGTACTTTTGTTACCTCATTACGATTAGATTCCCTTTACACAAGTATGGGGTGTCTTCCCCTTTTTTACACTGAAAAAAATATGCAAGTTAGCAGGGAAACCCCTTACATTATGATTTCCAACCCCCTGATACATCTAGCAAGCTCTTCCAATTTTTCCACTTTAAACCCCATAAATTAAGGCATTACATTTTAGAGAAATGGTACCGTTGCAAAAGAACATCTTTTCCCTTTCTTCCGCCTCTTATCAACGGGGCTCCCCTTTTTTGTGGTACTCCCCCTTTCTTGCTTGGAGGTGGAAAAACCCCACTAAAAGGGCACCGTACTTGATAGTCCCTATAACCCCGTTATAGGTGGTTTTAGGATTTTTGATATTAGGTAAGGTTTCCCTTTGTGAATTGGGTAGGTGCACTGGGGTTGTAGACGGTATTCCCTAGAGGTAATGGGTTGGCTGATCTCAGTTGGACAATTAGCTCTTGCAGTCCCACTCTATTTTTTCCCAAACCCTGAAGTAACCCTTGGATATCTGTTAGAAAACCACTTATGGTTTGGGGTTCAATTTATTTGAATAAAGGCACTAAAAACCCACTCTGCTCCCCCCAGTTTTTTTATTACTAAGGTCTTTAAAGTGCTTTCTATTTTTCTAAATTGCTGTAACTGTTGCGGGGGTGATCTGAAGTCTTTAAAATTTGCCAAAAATTTCCACTGGGCCCCCTTAATTTGCTCCAAGTTACCCTAAGTGACCTCCAACAATCAATGCCTCACTATAGGGTCATCTAAATTTGGGAATCTTGATGAGACATGCCATCTCCCCCTTACTTGTCCTTTAAATAGCATAAATTTTGGGAAACTTGCAAAAATCACTCCTATCATGTAGATGCTTAAGATAACCAAAAAATCCTCCCCTGTTTTCCCCCATTAAAACAGGGATACATAATTCTGGAGTTTTGGTAGATGTCTCTGATTTCCTTACTAGGTTGACCCCAAAAAACATTTTTACACCCTTTACCTTCCCAAAGCCTTTTTTTGAAAAGGACCAAGTTTTCCTCCACTTCATAAAGTTGAACCGCAGTCGCTCCCTTTTAGCATCATCTGCACAATTTTTTCTAGAGCTCTTTTTTATAGTCTTTAAAAAAACAATCTATATGATCATTCTATTTCCTAAGGGATCTAGGTGTACTTTAAAATTTATCAGGGTTTACCCTTTTTGTTCATTAACCCATAACTTTTGTAAAGATTTATAAAATGACCCTTTCCGGCTTGTAGTGACCTTTTTTCTTGGCATCCCTGGACTTGCCCGTGCAAACTTCCCCCGACCCAGCCCTGGTTAGGGAATTAAAAAACACCCATTATACTACTTTAAATGAACCTTTTAAAGTAATTTTTGCATTTTTCCCTTTTATAAAACCCAGCCACCCGTCTAGCAAATTTATTGGGTAATTATCACCACACACGATCGATAAAACTTGTGCACCCACACACTTCCTTCAATCGTCACTTAATTATTAAGTAATTAATTCAATTTTTTTTTTCACTGATTGAATCCGGTTACAAGGACCAGCGGGGAGATATGGAAAAATTTTTTAGGGTGTTTATCTGTATTACCCAAAATTTAAATACAAGAATCTATTGGGGACGACCATATTGTTTACCGTAGTCACCCCGGGTAGCATTTAGAAAACTTAACCCCTCTGGTCACTACGGTGGCCCTTCGACCTCCAATCTTATCCTATCTTCCCAGACCCTATGGATTTGGGTACAACACAAGTACGGTTACTAGTTAATTGTGGACTGTTGATTATATTATTTCGCTGAATGAAGGGGGGGGGGGGGTAGGATACACCCGGATACTCCTAAGGAAAATTTGTACAAACCCCCACTTACCCCAAAGTTCTCTGGTGGTCACTTTTATGTAGCTGGGTCACTCATAACCTATCTAATTATAACATAACACATGGCCCGCATAAGTTTGCTATAACTAAAGGGTTACTTAATGGGGTGATTGATACTCCTTTTTTTTCCTTTTACCATCTCGTTTCATTTCCCGCTACAACCCACACGGTTCCATTCCCCGGCGGACGGGTATCCGTCGGGTTTTTCCCCGGTTAGAAGTCTGGGTTCCCTAAATCTCCATTATCCCCCCGGACGAGAGTCACACGTTTTACTCGGGAAACAAGGCGCTCTATTTCCACCCGCATTCTCTTAAAATCATGCTTTTTCATGATTACTTACCATTCACAAACGATTTAAATTCATAACTATTACACAAATTGAGGTCACTCCATTTAAAATTGAGGCCGATGAGCGAGGATTAACACACGGGGGTTCCCCCGGACACACCCTGGCCGTGACCTGACACCCGGGCCTCTCTTTTCACACTTTTTTACCACTCTATTTTCCTGGGCCCGTAAATCACGTTCCTCACTCTCCACCAGGGAAAAGTTACGACCTTCTTTTTTTTAAAGGGCCTATTTTAAACCTTAGGGGCCGCCCTGAAAGTCAATTTCGTGGGGCCATGCTTTCTCAGCTTCTTCACCACATTCAAAACAATCCGCGCCTACCTCCCCCGCACATCCGCGCATGCGCCAAGGGAACTCTTGGTTCTACTCCATTTTCAAATACATTTTGACTCATATCGGCACATAAAACACCTATTAGGCGCTATAGTTTCGGAAAATTAAAAATTTTCCACAATATTTATAAGCAGCTGTATATTTTTAAATGTTTATACTGAAGTGTACTGTATACTGTAATAAACAGAAGATACTAAATCAGCTGTAATATACATTTCTTAGGTTTGCATACTGGTCGGAGAGCTGGATGTAAATCCGAGTGGTCATTAAGCCTTTGACTGTCGAGACCCCAAATCCTTGTGTTGGCACAAATCCACTACTATTATAGTATGCTCCTCATTTATCGACAAATTCGCTTACCGACGGGGTCGTAGGTCCTTATCTCCATCGTTAAGTGAGGAGAAGCTGTACTACTTGTACCTGGGAGACAGGTGGCACTGCAGCAACACTAGTTGTATCTGGGAGATAGGTGGGACTTTAGTAACACTAGTTGTACCTGGGAGACAGGTGGTACTGTAGCAACACTAGTTGTATCAGTGAGACAGGCGAGACTAGCAACACTGCTTGTACCTGGGACACAGGTGGTACTGCAGCAACACTAATAACCTGTGAGACAGGTGAGACTGTAGCAACATTAGTTGTACCTGGGAGACTGGTGGGACTTTAGCAACACTAGTTGTACCTGGGAGACAGATGGTACTGTAGCAACACTAGTAACCTGTGAGACTGTAGCAACACTAGGTGTTCGTGGGAGACATGTGGTACTGTAGCAACACTAGTTGTACCTGGAAGACAGGTGAAACTGTAGCAACACTTGTTGTATCTGCGAGATAGGTGGTACTGTAGCAACACTAGTTGTACCTATGAGACAGGTGCTGCTGTAGCAACACTAGTTACCTGGGAGACAGGTGGGGCTGTAGCAACACTAGTTGTACCTGGGAGACTGGTGGGACTTTAGCAACAGTGGGCACAACACTCCCTCCTTCCATGCCCACCTCAGCTCCTCACAGTGAGCACAATACTCTCCCTCCTTCCATGCCCATCTCAGCTCCTCATAGTGAGCACAACAATCCCTCCTTCCATGCCCACCTCAGCTCCTCACAGTTGGCACAACACTCTCCCTCCTTCCATGCCCACCTTCTCAGCCTCCCACAGTTGGCACAACACTCTCCCACCTTCTATGCCCACCTTCTCAGCTACCCACAGTGGGCACAACACTCTCCCTAATTCTATGCCCACATTCTCAGCTCCCCACAGTGGACACAACACTCTCCCATCTTCCATGCCCACCTTCTCAGCTTCCCACAGTTGGCACAACACTCTCCCACCTTCCATGCCCACTTTCTCAGCTGCTGACAGTGGACACAACACTCTCCCTAATTCCATGCTCACTTTCTCAGCTGCCCACAGTGGGCACAACACTCTCCCTAATTCCATGCCCACCTTCTCAGTTCCCCACAGTGGGCACAACACTCTCCCATCTTCCATGCCCACCTTCTCAGCTTCCCACAGTTGGCACAACACTCTCCCACCTTCCATGCCCACCTTCTCAGCTGCCGACAGTGGACACAACACTCTCCCTAATTCCATGGCCACATTCTCAGCTCCCAACAGTGGACACAACACTCTCCCTCCTTCCATGCCCACCTTCTCAGTTCCCCACAGTGGGCACTATACTCTCCCATGTTCCATGCCCACCTTCTCAGCTCCCCACATTGGTCACAACACTCTCCCACCTTCCATGCCCACCTTCTCAGCTCCCCACAGTGAGCACAACATTCTCCCACTTTCCATGCCCACCTTCTCAGCTCCCCACAGTGGGCACAATACTCTCCCACCTATGCCAAACTTCTTAGCTCCCCACAGTGGGCACAACATTCTCCCACCCTCCATGCCCACCTTCTCAGCTTCTCACAGTGGGCACAACACTCTCCCACCTTCCATGCCCACCTTCTCAGCTTCCCACAGTGGGCACAACACTGTCCCAAATTCCATGCCCACCTTCCATCCCACCTTCCATGCCCAACTCACACTTTGGGATCTTATATAATTTAAACATATTGTTCTTGAAATTATTTTTAATATCCACAGTGAAACCTTGACTTACAAGTTTAATCCATTCCAGGAGCTAGCTTGTAACTCAATTTACTCATTTATCAAATAATTTTTTTTCATTTAAATTAACTGAAAAGCCATTAATCCATTCTTGTACTCTGGCCAGAGAAAAAATACTTGAATATGACATTATTATCAACTGTATGGCTTATTCAACTATTGCAATTCATCTGTGACATAATAAACAATATAATTAACACAGAAACATGATACATACTCTAGAATGAATAAAATAGGCCATAATATGGTGGCAGAGGCAGTGGCAGAAGCATCTGCCATTTCTGTCCTAATTTGACTATAGTGTCTTCCCATGTTCTTACTATAAGAGAAAATGGAGTATTTTTTAAGCTAACTGCAGTAGATCACTACTTTTTATAAGGAAAACACTGAAATAATGTACAGTGGACCCCCGCCTTATGAACAAGCCAGCCAGTGTGGTCGCATCTACACATACATTCGGTACATTTCACATTATCCCAGTGTTTTTAGTGCTTGTAAATGCAAAATAAGTCATCATGGACCCTAAGAAAGCTAGTGCCATCCCTGTGATAAAAAGGGCAAGAATTAGTATGGAATTGAAAAAGGAGATTAAGGAAATGTGTGCAAAGTGGGTTGAACTGCAAACCTTTATGGATGACAGTCACCCTGACACAGCTACTGCAAGCTGTGTTGGCAACCTGTACAATGACAATGTTATGGCCCATTTTAGGAAAGGAAGGAATGGGAGGTACAGAGCTCTATGGACAGATTTGTTGTGCAACAGAGGTCCAGTGACTCTCAAGCTGGTACTAGTGGCATTAAAAGAAGAAGGGAAGTAACCCCAGAGAAGGACTTGCTACCTCAAGTCCTAATATTAGGAAGGGGATTCCCCTTCTAAACAATAACTTCCACACTCTCCCCTCCTCCCATCCCATCAATCATCACCAGGTCTTCAATAAAGGCAAGTGTCATGTATTCTTTTCTTAGTAGAGTAGTAATTGTGAATGTCTTCTTCAGTTTGTGTTTATGAAAATTAATATTTCATGTGGTAAAAAAAAACTTTTTTTTCATACTTTGGGGTGTCAGGAACAGATTAATTTGATTTCCATTATTTCTTATGGGGAAAATTAATTTGGTTAACGATAATTTCAGCTTATGATGAGCTCTCAGGAACGGACTAATATCGTCCACTGTATGTATTTATAAACAAGAAATATCATATAAAACTGTTTATATAAAGTGTGGGTGAGGGATGTTGATGGAAATCATCATCATTTTCTTCTTAGCACTGTCCTTTGCACTTATTTTCTTAGGACCCATGGTTAGAAAAAAGAAATTTGGTGAAATGACTCTAAAAAATGCGAACAAGCATGAGAAAACTGGTCCCACAGCGATGTAAACATGTTTACTGCTTACCAGCTGTGGTAAGTAGCAGAAGCAATCTGAATTATCATTACGTATATACAGTGGACCCCCGCATAACACTATTAATCCGTTCCTGAGAGTTCAATGTTATGCAAAATTATCGTTATGCGAATTAATTTTCCCCATAAGAAATAATGGAAATCAAATTAATCCGTGCAAGACACCCAAAAGTACCTATGTATGAAAAAAAAATTTTTTTTACTACAGGCAATATTAATTTTAATACACACAAACTTAAGAAAACATTTTGTAGATGAATGGTTCAGAGAACCGACATGTTGATAAATTAGACACATGTGCAACTCTTGGGTATCTTTATTGTGGAAACGTTTCGCCACACAGTGGCTTCATCAGTCCATGAAGCCACTGTGTGGCGAAACGTTTCCACAATAAAGATACCCAAGAGTTGCACATGTGTCTAATTTATTAAGAAAACATGCACAGTTACCTTTATTGAAGATGTGGTGATGATTGATGGGATGGGAGGAGGGGAGACTGGATGGTTTTAGTGTTTAGAAGGGGAATCCCCTTCCATTAGGACTTGAGGTGTCAAGTCCTTTTCCGGGGTTGCTTCCCTTCTTCTTTTAATGCCACTAGGACCAGTTTCAGAGTCACTGGACTTCTGTCGCATAACATATCTGTCCATAGTGGCCTGTACTTCTCGTTCCTTTATGACTTTCCTAAAGTGTTTCACAACATTGTCAGTGTAATAGTCACCAGCATGGCTTGCAATAGCTGTCTGAGGGTGATTTTCATCCATGAAGGTTTGCACTTTAAGCCACTTTGCACAGATTTCCTTAATCTTTGAAGTAGGCAATTTCTTCAATTTCTCTCTCCCCTCCTCCAAAGCAATTTCCTCAGGTGTGGCCTCTTGCTGTTGAAGTTGATCTAGCAGCTCATCAGTGGTTAGTTCTTCATTGTCCTCCTCCACCAACTCTTCCACATCCTCCCCACTAACCTCCAACCCCAAGGACTTCCCCAGTGCCACAATGGATTCCTCAACTGGCTTATGCCTCTCAGGGTTAGCCTCAAATCCTTCAAAATGCCTTTGGTCTACACATTCTGGCTACAGTTTCTTCCAAGCAGAGTTCAAGGTCCTCTTAGTCACTCCCTCCCAAGCCTTACCTATAAGGTTTACACAATTGAGGATATTAAAGTGCTCTCTCCAAAACTCTCTTGGAGTCAATTGAGTTTCTGAGGTCACTACAAAGCACCTTTCAAACAGAGCTTTTGTGTACAGTTTTTTGAAGTTTGCAATAACCTGCTGGTCCATGGGCTGCAGGAGAGGAGTGGTATTAGGAGGCAAAAGCTTCATATTAATGAAGCTCATGTCCCCACAAAGTCGCTCTGCCAAGTCTGTAGGATGACCAGGGCCATTGTCTAACACCAGGAGACACTTAATTAAGGTCTAATTTCTTTTCAGTTAGGTAATTTTTCACAGTGGGGGCAAATGCTTGGTGCAACCAGTCATAGAAAAAGTCCCTAGTGACCCATGCCTTATTGTTTGCCCTCCACAGCACACACAAATTAGTCTTGAGGATATTCTTTTGCCTGAACGCTCTGGGAGTTTCAGAGTGATACACTAATAAAGGCTTCACTTTGCAATCACCACTAGCATTGGCACACATGAGAAGAGTAAGCCTGTCTTTCATAGGCTTATGTCCTGGAAGTGCCTTTTCCTCCTGAGTAATGTAGGTCCTGCTTGGCATTTTCTTCCAAAACAGGCCTGTTTCTTCACAATTAAACACTTGTTCAGGTTTCAGTCCTTCCCTGTCTATGTACTCCTTGAATTCATGCACATATTTTTCAGCTGCTTTTTGGTCCAAACTGGCAGCCTCACCATGCCTTATCACACTATGTATGCCACTACGCCTCTTAAATCTCTCAAACCAACCTTTGCTGGCCTTAAATTCACTTGCATCACCACTAGTTGCAGGCATTTTTCTAATTAAATCCTCGTGCAACTTCCTAGCCTTTTCACTTATGATTGCTTGAGAGATGCTATCGCCTGCTATCTGTTTTTCGTTTATCCACACCAGTAACAGTCTCTCAACATCTTCTATCACTTGTGATCTCTGTTTCGAAAGCACAGTTAAACCTTTGGCAAGAACAGCTTCCTTGATTGCTGTTCTCTTGGACACAATAGAAGCGATGGTTGATTGGGGTTTACTATACAACCTGGCCAGCTCGGAGACATGCACTCCACTTTCATACTTAGCAATGATCTCTTTCTTCATCTCCATAGTAATTCTCACCCTTATTCCTGTAGGGTTGGCACTAGAAGCTTTCTTGGGGCCCATGGTCACTTATTTTTCAGGTGAAATCACTATAAAAAGGCTGTAATAATATGAAATGTTCCGATTGTATGCTTGAATGTTACCGCGGAGGCTGGCTTGTAAACAATGCCACTGGCAGAACAAGTGAGGCTGGCTGAGGCCGCATGGACCTGTCTCGGACGAATCGCGTTGAGCGAATTTTTTACCGCAATGCGAGGCAAAATTTTAGCGATAAAAGTATTGCTATGCGAATTTAACACTATGCGATGCCAACGTTATGCTGGGGTCCACTGTATTATGCATTATTATTATTATTATTATTATTATTATTATTAATTTAGGAAACTGAAGCTCTATCATTATAATTATTATTATTAAATTAGGGAACTGAAGCTCTATCGTTTTTATAATAATACATATAGTAGATCGCCATTGAAGAATTGCGGCAAAATTTTATGTAACACATTGTATAATTAATTTTACGTGGTTCAGTTTGTGGGAATGAAAAAAAAATCTCTTTTGATCAAGCGGCCGCCTTGTTGTGTAGCAACCGGGGAGCCCTCCCACCATCCCCTACCACTCCCCGTGACACCACCCCACCATCCCAGTGTTCTTAATTCATACGTGTCCAGTCTAGTCTTTCTCTGCTACAAGGCAGCTGTCTTTGTGAATTGTGTTATGATATTTTAATTACTTTTTCTTGTATCTGTCAAGCAATCATGACACCCAGTAGCCATACCAGTGTTGCTGAAAGTGGCATGAAGAGGTATAAGCACTTAAGTCTTAGAATTAACAAAGAAACAAAGATATTAGACAAGGTAACCTGTAGCCGTAATGAAGTGTTACTTTGTACACAGAAAAAGAGGTTAACATGAGTTTGTGTGACTGACTTACTGAATGACTGACTGACTGACTTATTGAATGACTTGACTGACTGAATGACTTGACTGACTTACTGAATGACTTGACTTACTGACTTACTGAATTGCTTGACTGATTTACTGAGTGACTTGACTACAGTTCTCAGAATAGTGAGGGTCACCCTGATCCATAAAGGAGGAGACCAAACAGACTTGAACAACCATAGGCCAATATCCAACTTACACCCTTTCTCTAAAATCTTTGAAAAATTAATTCATAAGCGAATCTATTCCTACCTCATCTCCCACGACATACTCAACCAGTGTCAGTTTGGGTTCAGGCCTAATAAAAATACGAATGATGCTATTTATACACATGCTAGAACAAATATACACTGCACTAGAGAAAAAAGAAGTCCCATTGGGGATCTTCATTGATTTACATAAAGCTTTTGATACAGCTGACCATGATTTGCTCCACATAAAATTGTCACACTATGGTATAAGAGGGCACTCCTTCAACTACCTTAAGTCATACCTCGGCAACAGAAGCCAATAAGTGTACACAAATGGAGCAAACTCTTCCACACAGTCAATTACAGTTAGTGTCCCACAGGGAAGTGCCGTTGGTCCTCTTCTCTTCCTCGTTTACATAAATGACCTTCCAAATGCATCGCAACTACTTAACCCTTTGAGGGTCGACAGGCCCTCTCCGAAACTCGTTCTCAGGGTCGGCCAAATTTAAAAAAAAAAAAAATTATTTTCTCTTATGAAAAGATAGAGAATCTTTTCCCGATCATAAAGACACCAAAAGTTTGAAATTTGATAGAAAACTTACGGAATTATGCTCTCGCAAAGTTAGCGGTCTCGGCGATGTTTACGCATCGGCGATTTTGCCCACTTTGAGCCCCATTTTCGGCCAATTTCACTGTACTAGTCGACAAAAAACATGAATATTTCGATAGAACTCCATTTTTTCTATCGAATGGGTGCAAGAAACCACTCATTTATGAAATTCTACTATCCAGTACAGTGGTCAGAATTCAGCAATTTTGCCAATTTCACACAAATTTCAAAAGATGCCAATTTCCGAATAGGGTCCAGAATAAACAAGAAAGACATTCCTGGCACTAAAATGACATTTCCTCTAGTCATTAGTCATGTCTCAAGGCCCCTCTTATATTCTTTTGCTTTCCACTTTGAATTTTTATTTTCACAAAAAATATAAGATTTACTGTTATGCAGACTACTGCATTAGTGTAAAAAATGGTATAAATATTATTGGTGCACTTGTGAAAGAATATTAGACTCACCAGTTGACGTGTATTGCACGCTTGGCACGATTTGTTTACTTTTGAAGTTTGGTAAAAATCGAACATTTCTGCTACTTTGAGCTCAATTTCAAGGCACCTTTCTTTGTAAAACCAGTCAAAATCATCTCAATTTCTGTAATATGTATTCCATTCTATAAAATGAGACCAAGAAAACTAGAATACAACAATAAATACCATACGAAAATACACTGCAAAGTCGCTGATTTATTCAAAAAAAATGGTAAAAGTTTTTTTTTTCTCATTATGTACTGTGTGCTGCAGGATTTTTTTTAGACTGTGCACACTGACCACATAGACCCATTCTTTCATATGAAGGCCTACCAGCTTTCTCCCACTAGATTTGAGGCCGCTAGAATTTATGAGTACTAGTACGTCAAAAACCCCTACGCGTAAGACGTACTAGTACGACGAAAACCCTCAAAGGGTTAAACCCACACTATTTGCAGATGACACTACATATGTCTTCCCTCACCCGAGCCCAGTCATGCTAGCCAATACTGTGAATACTGAATTACAGAAAATATCTACCTGGATAATGACTAACAAACTTACTCTCAACATGACAAAACCTACTTCATTCAGTTTGGTAACAGAGCTACAGATGCCCCTCTTAACATAATGATAAATGGATCACCTATCACAAAGCTCACAGAGGGAAAATTCTTAGGAATCCACCTTGATAATAGACTCAAATTTCAAATGCATGTACAACAAATTTCCAAGAAAATTTCCAAGACCGTAGGCATACTATCAAAGATACGGTACTATGTTCCACAGTCAACCCTCCTGGCCCTATATCATTTGCTTATTTACCCCTATCTCACCTATGGAATTTGTGCATGGGGCTCAACAACAATAAACCATCTCAGACCATTAATTACCCAACAAAAGGCTGCAGTCAGAATGATGATAAATTCCCACTACAGGCAGCACACTGCACCAATATTCAAAACACTAAACCTACTCACCATACAAAACATCCATACTTATTATTGTACCTACTACATACATAGAACACTTTACATGGATATAAACCCTCCCCTCAAACGTCTCCTTACCAACCTCAACGGAACACATGACCATAACACAAGGCACCGATCACTCTTTGATGTTCCTCGTGTCCATCTCACACTATGCGAAAGCTCAATGCACATAAAAGACCCAAAAATCTGGAATTCATTACCAGTGAATATAAAAGAAACATTGTTTATAAATTCAAGTCTCTTCTTAAAAATCACTTACTCACCCTCAACTAAATAAATACTGAATAACTGTATCTCATAAATGTTTACCCTGTGACCCAATCAAACTTTGTTATTTTTAATTACATTACCTAACAGAATACTCCATTCTACTGAATGCACAGCAACATAGTAAATGACAATATGACTTGTCTTTGAAATACTCATTTGTGCTTAATTGTTATTTGTTTACAGTAATGTCTACCACTGAATGTATCATTGCTTAGTTAATCTAAAGTTAATTTTAAGCCTGCCCATAATGCTTTGCATACAAGGGGCTTTGGCATGTTACACTTAACCACTGTATTTCTTAGTACAGCAGGGCCCCGCTTTACGGCGTTTCGCTTTACGGCGTTCCGCTAATATGGACATTTCAAATTATGACCAAAACTCCCTATACGGCTCCCCCACCTGTCTTTCTAATACGGTCACAGCTGCCCACCGAGTTTGTTTACATTCTCCCTGAGCACATCTCCTTATTATGTCTGGAAACTTTCCAAATTTTCAAGTGTTTTAAAGTTATTGTGTATTTTATATGTATTGAACTTGATAATTAAACTTGTGTACACTTGTACCTAAATAAACTTACTGTGCTGGCATGTAGGTACACATTAAAATCACTAAGTCTCTCTACTCTTGATGCAATAATAATAATAATAATAATAATAATAATAATAATAATAATAATAATAATCTCTTGGGCGCATTAATGTCGCATATTACGTTAATATAGACATTTCCCTTAATCTATCTATGATATTTTTTTCAAAATTATATAAGAAACACATTATGTAACACACAAACATGATACATGCACCCACAGTATAAAAATTTATACAAATATATATGAGATGTTTACCAAACGGTTTGTAGAAGTTTCGGAAGAATTACGTTTTCTCTAGCCCGTCACCTGTTACTAGGGATAACTGTAGAAAAATATTCCTTTCGTATGCCTTCACTTTATAGCTATAATTCTGTACTAACTTGTACACAGTGTAAGAGTATTTGTTTCGTGATTTAATTATTATAATAATAATAAAAATATTATAAGGTAAAAGTTTCACAAACTCTTACAAATGTACATGAATGAACTAAAACTGGACACGTATTAATACCGTCTATTTTGCCTGACCGAGTGATCGTCCACAACCTGTTCAGTTTGTTTGTTTACGCTGTCTGAGCTCGGTGTATCATTAAATGTTGTATATTACGTTATTATACACATTTTCATTAATCCATCCATGATATTTTTTTCAAAATTATATAATAAACACGATACATAACATAAATACATAACAACATATGTGTAGAGAACCTAGGATAACCCAAAAAAGTCAGTGACTTACTTCCATTGCCTTCACTCAGAGCATCATTTCTTCTCAAAATCATGTTACGTGAGAATGGGAGTGTTCTTCTTTATTTATTCTACCGTATCAATGTAGAGACAACCTGTACACAATGTAACTTGTACACAAACCAGATGTGTACACTGTTTACAAAACTTACCTTCGCCTGGTTTGTTTACATAACTCTGCGCCTGTCCTCTCTCATGCACTCATTCTTTCTCTCTGGTATGGTAGCCTGCCTGACTACCATACATACCACACTTGATTTTTTACAATAAATACTACTCATCTCACCCTATATTTTAAGGTAAGTAATGAGTGAACTGTATATACATTTTATCGCTCTGGGATGCTTAAATATCATAGAATAGTATGTGTGGGTGGGTTGGCCTGGTATGGTAGCCTGGCTGACTACCATACATACCACACTTGATTTTTTACAATAAATACTACTCATCTCACCCTATATTTTAAGGTAAGTAATGAGTGAACTGTATATACATTTTATCGCTCTGGGATGCTTAAATATCATAGAATAGTATGTGTGGGTGGGGTGGCCTGGTATGGTAGCCTGGCTGACTACCATACATACCACACTTGATTTCTTACAATAAATACTACTTGTCTCACCCTAGATTAAGACTATAAATATTTTAAGGTAAGTAATGAGTGCACTATGTGTGTATTGTACTTTTTTATTGTTTTTTTGATGCCTGGTTCTATTGCTAACATAATATATGTTAGTGTAAACTTGTTATCTAGTGTTTGTAAGTGGAAAAAAAGGGTGTTCCACTTTACGGCGGTTTCCGCTTTACGGCGGTAGCCTGGAACCTAACCCGCCGTATAAGTGGGGCCCTCCTGTACTTCTATGTATCATGTTCAAATTAATAAATAAATAAATAAAATAAATAAATAAATACAGTGGACCCTCGCATAATGCTATTAATCTGTTCCTGAGAGCTCAATGTTAGGCAAAATTATCGTTAGGTGAATTAATTTTCCCCGTAAGAAATAATGGAAATCAAATTAATCCGTGCAAGACACCCAAAAGTATGAAAAAAACAAATTTTTACCACATGAAATATTAATTTTAATACACACAAACTGAAGAAGACATGCACAGTTACATGACACTTACCTTTATTAAAGATCTGGTGATGATTGATGGGATGGGAGGAGGGGAGTGTTGATGGTCTTAGTGTTTAGAAGGGGAATCCCCTTCCATTAGGACTTGAGGTGTCAAGTCCTTTTCCGAGGTTACTTCCCTTCTTCTTTTAATGCCACTAGGACCAGCTTCAGAATCACTGGACTTCTGTCGCACAATATATCTGTCAATAGAGGTCTGTACCTCTCGTTCCTTTATAACATTCCTAAAGTGTTTCACAACATTGTCAGTGTAATAGTCACCAGCACGGCTTGCAATAGCTGTCTGAGGGTGATTTTCATCCATAAAGGTTTGCACTTTAAGCCACATTGCACATATTTCCTTAATCTTTGAGTAGGCAACTTCTTCAATTTCTCTCTCCCCTCCTCTGAAGCAGTTTTCTCAGGTCTGGCCTCTTGCTGTTGAAGATGATCTAGCAGCTCATCAGTGGTTAGTTCTTCATTGTCCTCCTCCACCAACTCTTCCACATCCTCCCCACTAATCTCCAATCCCAAGGACTTCCCCAATGCCACAATTGATTCCTCAACTGGCATATGCTTCTCAGGGTTAACCTCAAATCCTTCAAAATGCCTTTGGTCTACACATTCTGGCCACAGTTTCTTCCAAGCAGAGTTCAAGGTCCTCTTAGTCACTCCCTCCCAAGCCTTACTTATAAGGTTTACACAATTGAGGATATTAAAGTGATCTCTCCAAAACTCTCTTAGAGTCAGTTGAGTTTCTAAGGTCACTACAAAGCACCTTTCAAACAGAGCTTTTGTGTACAGCTTTTCGAAGTTTGTAATAACCTGCTGGTCCATGGGCTGCAGGAGAGGAGTGGTATTAGGAGGCAAAAACTTCACATTAATGAAGCTCATACCCCTACAAAGTCGCTCTGCCAAGTCTGTAGGATGACCAGGGGCATTGTCTAACACCAGGAGGCACTTAAGGTCTAATTTATTTTCAATTAGGTAATTTTTCACAGTGGGGGCAAATGCATGGTGTAAGCAGTCATAGAAAAAGTCCCTAGTGACCCATGCCTTACTGTTTGCCCTCCACAGCACACACAAATTAGCCTTGAGGATATTCTTTTGCCTGAATACTCTGGGAGTTTCAGAGTGATACACCAATAAAGGCTTCACTTTGTAATCACCACTAGCACTGGCACACATGAGAAGAGTAAGCCTGTCTTTCATAGGCTTATGTCCTGGAAGTGCCTTTTCCTCCTGAGTAATGTAGGTCCTGCTTGGCATTTTCTTCCAAAACAGGCCTGTTTCGTCACAATTAAACACTTGTTCAGGTTTCAGTCCTTCACTGTCTATGTACTCCTTGAATTCCTGCACATATTTTTCAGCTGCTTTGTGGTCCGAACTGGCAGCCTCACTGTTATGCAGGGTTCTGCATGACATCGTAATGTATATATAGTGGAGAAGTGTGCCATAATAGTATGAATATTATAATTGTAAAGAATAATTTTATTATTGATAATGTGCATTTGGGGGTACTGTAAAGTACTCTGACTGTAATTATAAAGAAATTTTGTTAATGATTTATTTTCCAAGGATGTTTGGGTACGCGGAGTAAGCGTGGGTTGGGGAGTCACGTAACGTTAGCATGGTGTGTAGAGGCTGGCGTCGGAGATGCTGTGTATTTAAGATAAGTTTGTAGTTGTGCACTCATTTTGTTTATCTAACTCAAGCCATAGGCTCTCATATGGCTTACCTGTATGTTCACCCAGGCTCTGACATGATCAGGGTGCTGTGGGAGGAGTGAGGAAATAAGAAATGAGGTTGGGAGTGGAGTAGAGTGGGCCTGGCGCTGACGAGGCATAGTTGTTATGGTGGCTGGACCTCAAGCCAGCTGTTGCTTGTGTACCCTCATTTGGGCGTTTAGGATTAAGGTGTTTCTCTTATGTTATGGTGACTAAATAGATATATTTTCCTAATTGGGATTTTTGCCTAACCCACTGTTACCCAACCCCTTTAAGTACACATACTAGTTTAGCACTTTCTGTTTTGACTGGGATAGCCATGGGTGGCCTGTTTGGGCTTGAGATGTAAGTAACTTTTACCTTTGCCCGTAGACCAGGCTCAAGCCCCCAGATATCCCACATTTTTGCATAACACTCACCATGCCTTATCACACTATGTATGCCACTACGCTTCTTAAATCTCTCAAACCAACCTTTGCTGGCCTTAAATTCACTCACATCATCACTAGTTGCAGGCATTTTTCTAATTAAATCCTCATGCAACTTCCTAGCCTTTTCACTTATGATCGCTTGAGAGATGCTATCTCCTGCTATCTGTTTTTCATTTATCCACACCAATAACAGTATCTCAACATCTTCTATTACTTGCGATCTCTGTTTCGAAAACAAAGTTGCACCTTTGGCAAGAACAGCTTCCTTGATTACCGTTTTCTTGGCCACAATAGTAGCGATGGTTGATTGGGATTTATTATACAACCTGGCCAGCTCGGAGACACGCACTCCACTTTCATACTTAGCAATGATCTCTTTCTTCATATCCATAGTAATTCTCACCCTTATTCCTGTAGGGTTGGCACTAGAAGCTTTCTTGGGGCCCATGGTCACTTACGAAATGTTCTGATTGTATGCTTGGATGTGACCACGGAGGCTGGCTTGTAAACAGTGCCACCGGCGGAACAAGTGAGGCTGGCTCTGGCTGCACATGGACACATCTCGGATGAATTGTGTTGAGCGAGTTTTTTAGTGCTAGGCAACGCAAAATTTTAGTGTTAAAATGTATCGCTAGGCAGATTTAACGTTATGTGATGCCAACATTAGGTGAGGGTCCACTGTATTATTATTATTATTATTATTATTATTATTATTATTATTTTTTTTTTTTTTTTTATTATTATCACATTGGCCGATTCCCACCAAGGCAGGGTGGCCCGAAAAAGAAAAA
Organism: Cherax quadricarinatus; assembly: GCF_026875155.1. Taxonomy (NCBI): domain Eukaryota; kingdom Metazoa; phylum Arthropoda; class Malacostraca; order Decapoda; family Parastacidae; genus Cherax; species Cherax quadricarinatus. The sequence continues at coordinate 28,163,380 of NC_069448.1, forward strand.
CTTTCACCATCATTCACTCCATCACTGTCTTGCCAGAAGGGTGCTTTACATTACAGTTTTTAAACTGCAACATTAACACCCCTCCTTCAGAGTGCAGGCACTGTACTTCCCATTTCCAGGACTCAAGTCCGGCCTGCCGGTTTCCCTGAACCCCTTCATAAATGTTACTTTGTTCACACTCCAACAGCACGTCAAGCATTAAAAACCATTTGTCTCCATTCACTCCTATCAAACACACTCACGCATGCCTGCTGGAAGTCCAAGCCCCTCGCACACAAAACCTCTTTTACCCCCTCCCTCCAACCTTTCCTAGGCCGACCCCTACCCGGCCTTCCTTCCACTACAGACTGATACACTCTTGAAGTCATTCTGTTTCGCTCCATTCTCTCTACATGTCCGAACCACCTCAACAACCCTTCCTCAGCCCTCTGGACAACAGTTTTGGTAATTCCGCACCTCCTCCTAACTTCCAAACTATGAATTCTTTGCATTATATTCACACCACACATTGCCCTCAGACATGACATCTCCACTGCCTCCAGCCTTCTCCTTGCTGCAACATTCATCACCCATGCTTCACACCCATATAAGAGCGTTGGTAAAACTATACTCTCATACATTCCCCTCTTTGCCTCCAAGGACAAAGTTCTTTGTCTCCACAGACTCCTAAGTGCACCACTCACCCTTTTCCCTCATCAATTCTGTGATTCACCTCATCTTTCATAGACCCATCTGCTGACACATCCACTCCCAAATATCTGAATACATTCACCTCCTTCATACTCTCTCCCTCCAATCTGATATCCAATCTTTCATCACCTAATCTTTTTGTTATCCTCATAACCTTACTCTTTCCTGTATTCACTTTTAATTTTCTTCTTTTGCATACCCTACCAAATTCATCCACCAATCTCTGCAATTTCTCTTCAGAATCTCCCAAGAGCACAGTGTCATCAGCAAAGAGCAACTGTGACAACTCCCACTTTATGTGTGATTCTTTATCTTTTAACTCCATGCCTCTTGCCAAGACCCTCGCATTTACTTCTCTTACAACCCCATCTATAAATATATTAAACAACCACGGTGACATCACACATCCTTGTCTAAGGCCTACTTTTACTGAGAAATAATTTCCCTCTTTCCTACATACTCTAACTTGAGCCTCACTATCCTCATAAAAACTCTTCACTGCTTTCAGTAACCTACCTCCTATACCATACACCTGCAACATCTGCCACATTGCCCCCCTATCCACCCTGTCATATGCCTTTTTCAAATCCATAAATGCCACAAAGACCTCTTTAGCCTTATCTAAATACTGTTCACTTATATGTTTCACTGTAAACACCTGGTCCACACACCCCCTACCTTTCCTAAAGCCTCCTTGTTTTATCTGCTATCCTATTCTCTGTCTTACTCTTAATTCTTTCAATAATAACTCTACCATACACTTTACCAGGTATACTCAACAGACTTATCCCCCTATAAATTTTTTCACTCTCTTTTGTCCCCTTTGCCTTTATACAAAGGAACCATGCATGCTCTCTGCCAATCCCTAGGTACCTTACCCTCATCCATACATTTATTAAATAATTGCACCAACCATTCCAAAACTATATCTCCACCTGCTTTTAACATTTCTATCTTTATCCCATCAATCCCAGCTGCCTTACCCCCTTTCATTTTACCTACTGCCTCACGAACTTCCCCCACACTCACAACTGGCTCTTCCTCACTCCTACAAGATGTTATTCCTCCTTGCCCTATACACGAAATCACAGCTTCCCTATCTTCATCAACATTTAATAATTCCTCAAAATATTCCCTCCATCTTCCCAATACCTCTAACTCTCCATTTAATAACTCTCCTCTCCTATTTTTAACTGACAAATCCATTTGTTCTCTAGGCTTCCTTAACTTATTAATCTCACTCCAAAACTTTTTCTTATTTTCAACAAAATTTGTTGATAACATCTCACCTACTCTCTCATTTGCTCTCTTTTTCTCCATATACTCTTCCCTCCTTGCATCACTTCTACTTTGTAAAAACTTCTCATATGCTAACTTTTTCTCCCTTACTACTCTCTTTACATCCTCATTCCACCAGTCGCTCCTCTTCCCTCCCGCACCCACTTTCCTGTAACCACAAACTTCTGCTGAACACTCTAACATTACATTTTTAAACCTACCCCATACCTCTTCGACCCCATTGCCTATGCTCTCATTAGCCCATCTATCCTCCAATAGCTGTTTATATCTTACCTTAACTACCTCCTCTTTTAGTTTATAAACCTTCACCTCTCTCTTCCCTGATGCTTCTGTTCTCCTTGTATCCCATCTACCTTTTACTCTCAGTGTAGCTACAACTAGAAAGTGATCTGATATATCTGTGGCCCCTCTATAAACATGTACATCCTGAAGTCTACTCAACAGTCTTTTATCTACCAATACATAATCCAACAAACTACTTTCATTTTGCCCTACATAGTATCTTGTATACTTATTTATCCTCTTTTTCTTAAAATATGTATTACCTATAATTAAACCCCTTTCTATACAAAGTTCAATCAAAGGGCTCCCATTATCATTTACACCTGGCACCCCCAACTTACCTACCACACCCTCTCTAAAAGTTTCTCCTACTTTAGTATTCAGGTCCCCTACCACAATTACTTTCTCACTTGGTTCAAAGGCTCCTATACATTCACTTAACATCTCCCAAAATCTCTCTCTCTCCTCTACATTCCTCTCTTCTCCAGGTGCATACACTCTTATTATGACCCACTTTTCGCATCCAACCTTTACTTTAATCCACATAATTCTTGAATTTACACATTCATATTCTCTTTTCTCCTTGCATAACTGATCCTTCAACAGTACTGCTACCCCTTCCTTTGCTCTAACTCTCTCAGATACTCCGAGATTTAATCTCCTTTTTATTTCCCCCCCCTGAAACTCCCCCTACCCCCTTCAGCTTTGTTTCGCTTAGGGCCAGGAAAATCCAACTTCTTTTCATTCATAACATCAGCAATCATCTGTTTCTTGTCATCCGCACAACATCCATGCACATTCAAGCATCCCAGTTTTATAAAGTTTTTCTTCTTATCTTTTTTTAGTAAATGTCTACAGGAGAAGGGGTTACCAGCCCATTGCTCCTGGCATTTTAGTCGCCTCATACGACACGCATAGCTTACGGAGGAAAGATTCTTTTCCACTTCCCCATGGTCAATAGAAGAAATAAAGAAGAACAAGAGCTATTTAGAAAAAGGAGAAAAACCTAGATGTATGTATATATACAGGTCTCCCTCAACATTCGCGAGGGTTAGGGGATCAAGAGCCTCGCGAATGTTGAAAAACTGTAAATGTTTGGTGCCCCAATGTATTGTAGGGAAATATATTACAATACTGCTTCCTTAACTTGTTGAACCATGAACAATCATAAAATACATGAAAACGTCGTAAATTGTACTAAATATATACATGTTATGCTTTAATAACGTATGTTATTTAATAACATGTATGTTAATAACATGTATTTTATTAAAATACCTAACCTAACCTAAATACCACAGACTCCACCACTGCCTCCACCACTGCCTCCACCACTGTGAGTCCCTACTACCCTCCCTCCGACCCCCGCAACTGGCAGCCAGCCCTCCCACCACTCAGTGTGGTGAGTGTTTTGTTTGTTCATTATTTGCTATTAAACTACAGAATAAATAATGTAAACCCATTTATGACTGCATATTGGAATGGCTGTTAGGAAAGGTATTAGACAGTGGCATCATGTGTTTACTCTTTAACACAGCAAAGAATCGAACATTTCTGCTATTGCTAATAATAACAATAATAATAATAATAATAATAATAATAATAATAATAATAATAATAATAATAATAATAATAATAATAAATACGATATAATTGAAGAAGGAAATTGTACAAAAATACGAGGGAGTGGTTGACACATTGTCAGTGTGACTTTGTTTATGCTGGAGTGAACATTAGTCTCCCTGCTCTTCCAAACATTTCACAATAATTCAGTGGTTGAGGCAGTGGTATTTAATAACATATATATTATAAATAATAATAGTACATGTTATTATTAATAACATGTATTATTATTAACATGTATGTATTTAATAACATATATGTTATAAATAATAGTACATATTATTAATAACATGTATTATTATTAACATGTATATTATTAAATACCATTGCCTCAATCACTGCCTCTGCCACTCCAGTCACAATCAATCTACAAGCACCAAACACAATGAATTATTGTGAAATGTTTGGAATAGCAGGGAGACTAATGTTCACTCCAGCAAAAAACAGTCACACTGACGATGTGTCAACCACTCCTCGTATTTTGTACAATTTCCTTCTTCAATTATATCATATTTATTATTATTATTATTATTATTATTATTATTATTATTATTATTATTATTATTATTATTACTATTGTTATTATTAGCTGTAGCAGAAATGTTTAATTCTTTGCAGTGTTCAGAGTAAACACATGATGTCACCGTCTAATACCTGTCCGAATAGCCATTCCAGTATGCAGTCATGAATGGGTCCACATTATTTATACTGTAGTTTAATAGCAAATAATGAACAAACAAAACACTCACCACACTGAGTGGTGGAGGGCTGGCTGCCAGTTGCGGGGTCGGAGGGAGGGCAGTAGGGACTCGCAGGTGGCGGGAAACTTAAATATGATTTGGCGGCTGGGAATTTGGTGGCTGGGAATTTGGCAGTTGGGAATTCGCGAATGTGTGAAGCCCGCGAAAGCTGAAAACGTGAATGTTGAGGGAGACCTGTATATGCATGTGCGTGTCTGTGAAGTGTGACCAAAGTGTAAGTAGGAGTAGCAAGATATCCCTGTTATCTAGCGTGTTTATGAGACAGAAAAAGAAAACCAGCAATCCTACCATCATGCAAAACAGTTACAGGTTTCTGTTTCACAGTCATCTGGCAGGACAGTAGTACTTCCCTGGGTGGTTGCTGTCTACCATCCTACTACCTATATTATTATTATTATTATTATTATTATTATTATTATTATTATTATTATTATTATTATTATTATTATATTATTTTTAATTAGGGAACTGAAGCTCTATCATTATCATTATTATTATTATTATTATTATTATTATTTTATTATTATTATTATATTATTATTATTAATTTAGGGAACTGGAGCACAGATCCAATTCCCTAGATCAAGAGCCCCTCACCAGCATCAAGGAACCTTGATGCTGTTGCCGATATACCTTTTTTTCTATTTTTCATATTATTTTATATAGTTTTCATGTTCTGATAATTACAATTTATAGTAGTTCTTGTCATTTCATAACCAATCTTTGCTCTGACACTAGTATTAGATACTGAAATTGTACTCAAATTGTCACAAACACACTGACAGGTGGACATTTACACCTGCCTTGGTCATTTACTATTGTCTTGGAATACAGTGGACCCCCGCTTTATTCACCCCCCAAATGCAACCAATTATGTAAGTGTATTTATGTACGTGCATTTGTACATGTATGTTTGGGGGTCTGAAATGGACTAATCTAATTCACAATATTCCTTATGGGAACAAATTCGTTCAGTACTGGCACCTGAACATTCTTCGGGAATGAATAATATCGTAAAATGGGGATCCACTGTACGTTTTATATACAAAATATTTTATGTCCCAGCAATGTTTTGGATATGTGGAAAATTATAATAATAATTAGGAGGAGGAGGAGGAGGAGGAGGAAGAGGAGGAAAAAGGAAGAGGAAGAAAAGGAAGAGGAAGAGGAGGAAGAAGAGGAAGAGAAAGAAAAAGAGGAAGAGAAAGAAGAAGAAGAGGAAAAGAAAGAAGAAGAGGAAGAAAAAAAGAAGAAGAAGAAGAAGAGGAAGAGAAGAGAAAGAAGAGAAAGAGAAAGAAGAAGAGGAAGAGAAAGAAAAAGAGAAAGAAAGAAGAGAAAGAGAAAGAAGAAGAAGAAGAGGAAGAAGAAGAGAAAAAAAGAAAGAGAAAGAAGAAAGAAAGAGAAAAAAGAAAGAGAAAGAGAAAGAGGGAAAAGAAAGAAGAAAAGAAAAAAGAAGGAAGAGAAAAAAGAGAAGAAGAAGAAGAAGAAGAAGAAGAAGAAAGAAGAAGAAGAAAGCAGCAGCAGCAGCAGCAGCAGCAGGGAGGCAGGCAGGCAGGCAGGCAGGAGGCAGGCAGGCAGGCAGGCAGCAGGCGTCAGGCAGTCAGGCAGTCAGGCAGGGCAGGCAGTCAGTCAGGCAGTCAGTCAGTCAGTCAGTCAGTCAGTCAGTCAGTCAGTCAGGCAGTCAGTCAGGCAGGCAGGCAGTCAGTCAGTCAGTCGTCAGTCAGTCAGTCAGTCAGTCAGTCAGTCAGTCAGGCAGGCAGGCAGTCAGTAGGCAGTCAGTCAGGCAGTCAGTTTAGGCATCAGTCCAGTCAGTCAGTCCAGTCAGCAGTCCAGTCAGTCAGTCCAGTCAGTCAGTCCAGTCAGTCAGTCCAGTCAGTCAGTCCAGTCAGTCAGTCCAGTCAGTCAGTCCAGTCAGTCAGTCCAGTCAGTCAGTCCAGTCAGTCAGTCCAGTCAGTCAGTCCAGTCAGTCAGTTTCCCGTCAGTCAGTCAGTCTGGCTGGCTTGGCTGGGGTGGCTGGCTGGTGGTGGCTGGCTCTACGTTGAGGGTCCAAACTGTAGATATGCCAAAATTCTAAACGGCGTCAATTTAGCGCAAGAAGGCCCTTTTAGGTCTACACTGAAAGAATGGGTCTGGGTGGTCAGTGTGCACACTACAGAAAAAATCTGGATGCCTGCATGGCAATGTGGGAATGCCGCTAAAGTAGCTTTGATAATCATGCCTGGCGGCAAGGAAGCTCTCATTCCCCACTCACTCTCCTGGCGAATTCTGACTCTCCTCTTCACAACCTACAGTTCTAAGACTGATGGAAGTGGATCTGAAGAGAAATTCTATGGTTTTGAACCATATTGTACCATTGTACCATATGGTACAATGGTGCCATGTCATACAATGTACCATATAGTACATTGTACCATACGGTACATTATACCATTTGGTACATTGTACCATATGGTACAGGGACCCTAATGGAAATAAGTCTGTCTGACTTTTTTTGGTTATCCTAGGTTCTCCAAACATATGCTGCTATGTATGATAATTTATTTAACTGTCCATACCACTGGCAGGGATAGAATCTGTGATCAGAGAATCTCAAAACTCCAGACCATCGCGTTAGTCACAGCCACACTAGCTGGAGATTCTTCTGTAAAAACTTGCATTTGCGGTCACAGTGGTGCCTATGCTAACCTTCCTATGGTGTTAAAATATACCTAGTTGGACAAATCTTATTGTGGCTAGCTGGTCCAGTGGCTAGCGCGACGGTCTGGAGTTTTGAGGCTCTCTGATCGTGGGTTCTATTCCCGCCCGTGGTATGGTTTGTTTGCAATCGTGTCATTACGATTTCGTGAGTCTATTTAACTGCATTTGTGTATACCTAAATAAACTTACTATGATACATGTGCTTGAGTAAGTTTATTCAGGTGTACACAAATACAGTTATATAGATTATCATACATTGCAGCATATGTATAAAATCCTAGGAGAACCCAAAAAAGTCAGGGTGACTTATTTCGATAGGGATCCCTGTATCTGTACCATATGGTTTCCTGTACCATATGGTACCCTGTACCATATGGTACCCTGTACCATATGGTACCCTGTACCATATGGTACCCTGCACCATATGGTACCCTGCACCATATGGTACCCTATAACATATGATACCATGTACCATATGGTCAGGTGGTGTTGGTGCCACCAGGCACCAGCCAAGACTGAGTGAGTGACAACGCAAGCTAGCTAGTGACTCGGCAGTTTATAAGACAAAGTGCTTTGTCCTCCACCTCAGGTAACATGTCAAGTGGCTGTACATTTGTAAATATATAATAGAACATTACTAATATACAACATTTTTGCATATTTTTGTTGTAAACAATTATTGTAAACAAAATAATGATGAAAATATTAGTGTGTTTATTGTGTTGAATACAACAGTACCATATAGTACCATATGGTACAATGAACCATATGGTATCATTGTACCATATGGTACCATTGCACCATATGGTACCATTGTATCATATGGTACCATTGTACCAAATGGTGCCATTGTACCATATTCTACCATATGGTACCACTGTACCATATGGTACCATTGCACCCTATGGCACCATTCTACCATATAGTACTATATGGTACCATTGTATTCAACACAATAACCACACTAATATTGTCATCATTTTATTTACAGTAAACTTGTAAACAAGTTTTGTAAGCAATATAATGATAAACAAATTAGTGCAGTTATTGTATTGAATATAATGAGTGTACACTTATACAATATACGTTATATTGGTCTCACAGGCCACAAATGTTACTAGAAAAAGAAAAAAATTAGAAAAGAAAAAAGTATAAAAAAACGTAAAATAAAAAAATGCGATTTTGTGGAAGTCGCTGATGTTGCCGCCACCCGGTCATTTTGGGTCAACTTCCTGCCACTGTATCTCGGTAAGTACTATCAGAAAATTTTTGTTTTTGTTTTATTACCTTCACAAAAATATTATCTTTAATTCTGTAAGAAAAAATAATTTTTTTTTAAATTTCTTGGACACTTGAGCACCCCTTCAGATTTTGGCCTTGGATCCTGAAAGGGTTAATCTTGTTTACTCTCCTCGCACCCTAATTAACCCTTTCAGGGTCGGCAGACCTTCTCCCAAACCTGTTCTCAGGGTCAGTAAATATTAAAAAAAAAATTTCTTATGAAATGATAGAGAGATTTTCTAAATTTTATAGGCTAAAAAATTTTTTTTTGCCATCAATACTTACCGAGATATGGAGGCGTGAAGTTGACAGAAATTAAACCATATACGGCAACATTGCCGACTGCCGGTCACCCGGTAATAGTTTATTTTGTTTTTTCTACTGTTTTCTTTAATTTTTTAATATTTTATTTTTTCAAGTAACTTTTATGGCCTCTGAGACCAATATAAAGACTATTTGGTATATATTCACTCATTGTATACTACACAATAACAGCACAAACTTTGCTGTCATTATATTGTTTACAAAACATGTTTACACAAACCAACAATAAAAAATATTGTTTATTACTATTTTTCCATTATATACTGTATATACTCATATAGAGTCACTGGACAGGTTCCTATGACTACAAGAGGTTCTGAAAGCTTGTAGTAGTGTGGGGAGTGGACTTGTAAATATGCTGAGTCACCGGTGTGTCGTGTGTCACAATGATGCGCCATACCACCACTCACTAACCTCACTGCCTTGCACAACACATCCCTTCCTCCCCACACACCTACCTTTCCTTCCTTCATTCCATCCACTCATCTCTTCTTCTCCACCTTTCCTCCTCCTTCCTCTCATCTCTTCCTATCTACTTTCCCTCCTTCCTTCTCTCCCTCCTTCCTTCCCTCCTTCCTTCCTTTCCTCCTTCCCTCCTTCCCTTCTTCCCTCCGTCCTTCCTTCAAGTAACTTTTCTGGCCTGCGAGACCAATACAAGGTATATTGAATGTACGGTGGACCCTCGCCTAGCGATATTAATCCGTTCCTGAGAGCTCATTGTTAGCCGAAATTATCGCTAGCCGAGTTAATTTTCCCCATAAGAAATAATAGAAATCCAATTAACCCTTTGAGGGTTTTCGTCGTACTAGTACGTCTTACGCGTAGGGGTTTTTGACATACTAGTACTCATAAATTCTAGCGGCCTCAAATCTAGTGGGAGAAAGCTGGTAGGCCTTCATATGAAAGAATGGGTCTATGTGGTTAGTGCGCACAGTCTAAAAAAAATCCTGCAGCACACAGTGCATAATGAGAAAAAAAAAACTTTGACCATTTTTTTGGAATAAATCAGCGACTTTGCAGTGTATTTTCGTATGGTATTTATTGTTGTATTCTAGTTTTCTTGGTCTCATTTTATAGAATGGAAGACATACTACAGAAATTGAGATGATTTTGGCTGGTTTTACAATGAAAGGTGCCTTGAAATTGAGCTCAAAGTAGCAGAAATGTTCGATTTTTATCAAACTTCAAAAGTAAACAAATCGTGCCAAGCATGCAATACACGTCAACTGGTGAGTCAAATATTCTTTTACAAGTGCACCAATAATATTTATACCATTTTTTACACTAATGCAGTAGTCTGCATAACAGTAAATCTTATATTTTTTGTGAGAATAAAAATTCAAAATGGAAAGCAAAAGAATATAAGAGGGGCCTTGAGACGTGACTAATGACTAGAGGAAATGTCATTTTAGTGCCAGGAATGTCTTTCTTGTTTATTCTGGACCCTATTCGGAAATTGGCATCTTTTGAAATTTGTGTGAAATTGGCAAAATTGCTAAATTTTGACCACTGTACTGGATAGTTGAATTTCATAAATGGGTGGTTTCTTGCACCCATTCGATAGAAAAAATGGAGTTCTAGCGAAATATTCATGTTTTTTGTCGACTAGTACAGCGAAATTGGCCGAAAATGGGGCTCAAAGTGGGCAAAATCGCCGATGCGTAAACATCGCCGAGACCGCTAACTTTGCGAGAGCATAATTTCGTAAGTTTTCTATCAAATTTCAAACTTTTGGTGTCTTTATGATCGGGACAGAATTCTCTATCTTTTCATAAGAGAAAATAATTTTTTTTTTTTTTAAATTTGGCCGACCCTGAGAACGAGTTTCGGAGAGGGCCTGTCGACCCTCAAAGGGTTAATCCGTTCCAGACAGCCAGAAGTTTTAAAAAAAAAAATTTTTCATGAAATATACATTTCCCTACAAAGAAAACAAAAAGACATGCGCAATAACTACATAAATGTTAAAATGACACTTACCTTTATTGAAGAGTATTGATGAGTGATGAGACACTGTTTTTCTTGAACACTGGGATTTTCAGAGTGATACACCAGTAAAGACTTCACTTTGCAATCCCCACTAGCATTCAAAGTTTATTCTCTATAAGGATTACAATCCTGAGTTTATTTATTTATTTTTATTTATTTATTTCCAATTTGAGCACACATACAGAGGTACAAAAAAATACAGATAAGAGCAGCATGCCAAAGCCACTTATACTATGCATAGCATTACGGGCTGGCTTAAAATTAACTTAAGATTAACTAAGCAATGATGAAATCAGTGATAAAACATTAATGTAAACAGATTACTATAAAGCACAAGTGAGTATTACAAAGACAGGTCATATGGTTGCATTCAGTTAGGTAGTGATTCTGTTAGGTAGTGTATTTAAAAAAATAATAAAGTTAGAAATTTGGTTTTAGGTTTAACATTTATGTGATATAATTGTGAGAAACATTAAGATATACAATTTATAAGGTTCAGTTATTTAGTATTTATTTGGTTTGGGTGAGTAAGTGATCTTTGAGAAGAGACTTGAATTTATAAAAGGTAGTGTTTCTTTTTTATTTTCAGGTAATGAATTCCAGATTTTAGGGCCTTTTATGTGAAATTGAGTTTTTGCATAGTGAGAGATGGACACGAGGAACATCAAAGAGTGATCAGTGCCTTGTGTTATGGTCAGGGTTGTTCTGTTGAGGTTGGCAGGAGATGTTTGAGGGAGGGTTAATATCAGAGTTAAGTGTTCTATGTATGTAATAGGTTGCAGTAATAAGTATGGATGTTTTGTATGGTGAGTAGGTTTAGTGTATTGAATATTGGTGGAGTGTGCTGCCTGTAGTGAGAATTTGTTACCATTCTAACTGCACGCCTTTTGTTGAGTAATTAGTGGTCTGAGATGGTTAATTGTTGTTGAGCCCCATGCACAAATTCCATAGGTGAGATAGGGGTTAAATAAGAGAGTGATATAGGGCCAGGAGGGCTCGACTGTGGAACATTAGTACCGTATCTTCGATAGTATGCCTACAGTCTTGGAAATTTTCTTAGAAATTTGTTGTATATGTGTATGAAATTTGAGTCTATTATCAAGGGGATTCCTAAGAATTTTCCCTCTGTTAGTTTTGTGATAGGTGATCCGTTTATCATTATGTTAGAGGGACATCTGTAGCTCTGTTACCAAACTGAATGAAGTAGGTTTTGTCAATGTTTAGTGTAAGTTTGTTAGTCCTCATCCAGGTAGATATTTTCTGTAATTCGGTATTTACAGTATTGGCTACGTGACTGGGCTCGGGTGAGAGAAGACGTATGTAGTGTCATCTGCAAATAGTGTGGGTTTGAGTAATTGCGAAGCATTTGGAAGGTCATTTATGTATAGGAGAAAGAGAAGAGGCCAAGGACACTTCCCTGTGGGACACCAACTGTAATTGGTTGCGCAGAAGAGTTTGCCCCATTTGCGTACACATATTGGCTTCTGTTGCTGGAGTATGACTTGAGGTAGTTGAGGGAGTGCCTCTTATACATAGTGTGACAATTTTACATGGAGCAAGTCATGGTCAACTGTATCAAAAGCTTTACATATAGTCAATGAAGATCCCCAGTGGGACTTCTTTTTTCTCTATTGCAGTGTATATATGTTCTAGCATGTGTATAATAGCATCATTAGTATTTTTATTAGGCCTGAATCCAAATTGGCAGGGGTTGAGTATGTTTTGGAGATAAGGTAGGAGTAGATTCGTTTTATGAATTAATTTTTCGAAGATTTTTGAGAGAGGGGTGTAAGTTGGATATTGGCCTATAGTTATTCAACTCTGTTTGGTCTCCTCCTTTGTGGATCGGGGTGACCTTGCTATTTTGAGTACTGTAGGGAAGGTGGAGGATTCAATGGACTTGTTAAAGAGTGTTGCAATGATTGGTGATAGCACTTGTGACACTTTTTTGTATATAAAGGGTGGTAAGGTATTTAAATCTCCTGCCTTGTTTTTTAGTGCGTTGATAATAAGGGAGACTTCGTATGGTTAGTCGGAGCTAGGAAACAGTGTGTTCGGGTAGTTGCCGGTGAGGTAGTCATTTGGTGGGGTATCTGAGCTTGGGATTTTATTGGCAAGGTTTTGTCCTATAGTGGAGAAGAAATCATTGAGTCTGTTTGCTGTTTCTGTTGGTGGGAGTTGGGGTTCATCTGATTTGCTAATTTTTTTCGCTATTTCGTGATATCTTTTTTTTGTTCCCAGAATTTCTGATAGGGTTTTCCAGGTCTTTTTATATATCACCTCGTAAGTTGGATAATCTGTTCTCATAATACAATTATTTTTGCCCTTCTTATCAGGCTGGTTAGGATTGACGAGTAACGTTTTGTTTGGTCTCTGGTTATGTGACCCATTCTGTACTGTTTTTCATATTGGTGTTTTGTATTTATGGATTTGAGAATGCTGGGTGTTAGCCAGGGACTGTTCAGTCTCTTTGCTGTCATCTGTTTAGTTTTTTTTAGGGCAGTGCTTGTTATAGAGGTATTGGGTTTTTTTTAGAAAATTATTAATACATTCGTCAATATCTGTATAGGTTTCAAGCTCAGTGTGCCAATCAATGTTTGCTATTGCTGTTGTGAAGTTATTAATGACTGCCTCATTGTGAAGTCTGAAGGTGACTTTAGTAGTGTCTTGGGGTAGTTTTACCAAGAGTTGTTATGAGGAAAGTAGGGTAGTGGGTCTGTGGTATTATCTGTAATTATGCCTGATTTTAAAGGGGATATGGTGTTGGTCCAGATGTGGTCAAGTAGGGAAACACTAGTCTCTGTAACTCTTGTAGGTTTTGTTACTGTTGGTAGTAACATACAGTTACTCATTGTGTTTGTGAATTCAGTAACGTGTGGGTCCTGGTCTTGCAGGAGATTTATATTGAAGTCACCTGAGAGTAGTAAGTGATCTTTGTTCATGCGTGCATCAGTTATCATACTTCCTAGATTTTGACTAAATTGGCTAATGTTTGACTGTGGAACTGTAGATGTTTATCAGTGTGAGAGGTTTTTGTAGGTATTTGGATTTGAATTTAGCTATTATATATTCCCCATGTTCATCCCTTGTGCAAGTATTAGTGATACATTCTAGTTGGTCTGAGTAGTATATGGCTGTGCCACCCCCTTGTTGGTCTGGCCTACAGTTGTGTATGGCTGTGTAACCAGGAATGGCATAGACATCTGTACTATCAGGCTTTAGCCAGGTTTCAGTTAGTGTAATGATGGACATATTGGCAGACACTGCAAGGCTCCAGGCGGACATCAACCAAATCTTTCAGTGGGCTGCAGAAAACAATATGAAGTTCAACGATGAGAAATTTCAATTACTCAGATATGGTAAACATGAGGAAATTAAATCTTCATCAGAGTACAAAACAAATTCTGGCCACGAAATAGAGCGAAACACCAACGTCAAAGACCTGGGAGTGATTATGTCGGAGGATCTCACCTTCAAGGACCATAACATTGTATCAATCGCATCTGCTAGAAAAATGACAGGATTGGATAATGAGAACCTTCAAAACTAGGGAGGCCAAGCCCATGATGACACTCTTCAGGTCACTTGTTCTATCTAGGCTGGAATATTGCTGCACTCTAACAGCACCTTTCAAGGCAGGTGAAATTGCCGACCTAGAAAATGTACAGAGAACTTTCACGGCGCGCATAACGGAGATAAAACACCTCAATTACTGGGAGCGCTTGAGGTTTCTAAACCTGTATTCCCTGGAACGCAGGAGGGGAGAGATACATGATTATATACACCTGGAAAATCCTAGAGGGACTAGTACCGAACTTGCACACGAAAATCACTCACTACGAAAGCAAAAGACTTGGCAGACGATGCACCATCCCCCCAATGAAAAGCAGGGGTGTCACTAGCACGTTAAGAGACCATACAATAAGTGTCAGGGGCCCGAGACTGTTCAACTGCCTCCCAGCACACATAAGGGGGATTACCAACAGACCCCTGGCAGTCTTCAAGCTGGCACTGGACAAGCACCTAAAGTCAGTTCCTGATCAGCCGGGCTGTGGCTCGTACGTTGGTTTGTGTGCAGCCAGCAGCAACAGCCTGGTTGATCAGGCACTGATCCACCAGGAGGCCTGGTCACAGACCGGGCCGCGGGGGCGTTGACCCCCGAAACTCTCTCCAGGTAAACTCTCTCCAGGTAATGCTTGCTTAAAGATCTGATATTGTAGTTAAAGATAGTTATGTTGTTGTTGGCACTGAGAAGTGCCTTTGATTGTTCTGCATTTGTAGTAATTACAGTAACTGTTTGATTCATTTAAGTCATTAAATAAGAGGTTGGTATCAGGATCAATGCTTGTAATCATAAGATTTGTAGTGAATCTATAGTTTGAATTAAGTATAAAACAAAGTAAATAGTCTTAAGCTAAAAAATAGCACCTGGATTATTTAACAAATGTAAAAAAATGAGCTAAGGGACTAATACAAATAAGTGATGATAAAAATAGTGGAGCTTGGGAATATGATAGTGGGTTTAGTACTATAAAGGTTTAATTTTTTAAAGTTAGAATTATAGTATAAAATTATAATATAAAAGGGACTAATATAGGTTGTGGTGAACAATAAAGTGGTAATCAAATAAATGAGCTTTGGAATATAATGGCAAAATTGTGAACTTATTCTACTTTACCCACCAAAGAATAGCACCTTGATTATTTTAACAATTGTGAATATATAAACTAGGATAGTTATAAAAAATAAAATAAAGGAGAAAATATATAAGGGATAAAATTAAGTAATGGTAAGCAAAGTTAAATGGACAGTTTGGTAGGAATTTATAATATAAACTTATAATATTAAAATACAATTTGAAATGGTACTTGCAATTGCACTAGAGCCCGGTATAGGTTGTTGACAAAAATCAAGATTATAACTAGATTTAAATTGACAAAATAAATTCCACAATTAAAGTACCAAAGAATAATAGTAAAAAAATAACAATGGTAATGTCTTGGTTATAATATGATAGTAAGAGGGTAGACAGGTACACAGGTACAAGGGATAATATAAAGGTTGGGGTTGAATATAAAACTTGAAAATTTGGCTACAAAATGTTATGGGAAGTATAAAATAATGTTTAATGTACAAAAGTAAAATTGATGTAGTAAAATATGGTGTTTAATAAAATTTAGTAAGTATAATGATTACAAAAAAGTGAAAAAGTAATGTTTATTTCATTCAATATTGCACTGATAGTTATACTTGAGGTTATGTGGCAGTACAAGGTAATTAAGAGTAATCTAGGATAGTAAATGTGGTATTAAAACAGGTAAAGGTAATTAGACAAGTAATGGTTATTAAAATGTCAAAAATTTTAAAGGTAAATTGAAATTGTTAGTAAAAATGTATTTATTAATTATAGAAAGTAATATCAATTGATAGTATTTAAAAAAATATGAGGTGTAGTAATATGGAAGAGAAAGTATCAATTCAGCTAATGTTTTTTAAACGAACAATAGTAAATAAGGGAAAAACACATAAGGTGACATGCTTACTAGTAAAATCCAAAATGGGGGTAGTTGATTTTTTAATTACTAAGAGATTGTAAAAATGAAATTGAACAATAATGGAGCAAAACGTACACTACACTACGTAGGCTTTTAAGTTGGACATTGTTAGTTATTCTCTTTTAAGATTAGTATCCCTGAGAAATCGTGATAGATCTTCTCGTTCGTGATTGTGTACAGTTGACCTACATTTGTTTTCCTAACTAGAATTTCCCATCCCGTGTGAAGCATTTGGGGTATTGTGTCATTATTCTCCCGCTTAAGTTTCTGACTCTATACAGGAGGTTCTGACGTTTTTTTTGGGAAGACAACTCGTTTATGTATACCTCTTTCTTTACTTTAATAGATGCAATAATTAAGTCTTTTTTCCTGTCATGTGAGTGGAATCTAAGCATAACACTTTTTCTACCATGGGATCCTAGTAACCTGGCTTCTTTTATTTCTGACTCTGGGACAATAACACTTGTTTTTGGGCCTTTATGATCTGCAGAGTAATTTCTTTACTGTTTGTTTGGTTCATATCACTGGGAAAAAGTGGATGTTAACTATTACTTTTTCTTCCGATAGTTTATCTTGTTCAGTTTTATTTTTCTTGGAGAGCAAAGTAGTCACTGAAAATGGGTTTTCTAAGTTGTTCTTCCATTCTTTTACTGCTTCTTCAACCTTTGTATTAAGAGATATTTTTTTGTTGGGTATGGCTATCTATGACTGTTTGGATGGTCTTGTCACAGTTAGTCATTCCTGGTGTTGATAACTTTTGTTCAAGACTGAGGATTTTGTTTTCGAGTTGTGTCATCCTGGTGTCTTGTTTTGTTAGCGTCTCTCGAAGATTCATATTTTCAATAACTAAGTTGGAGATGCATGACTTAAGGGTATCTGGATCGTTGGTCATACCTGAGAGACTACTTGGTAGGTTGAATCCGGGGAAGAGAGGGGAGGATGGGCTGGTGGCAGCCATGTTTGTTGTTATTGTTGTGGTGTGGCCTTGAGTGGTGGTGAGCATTACAACAAAACATGAGAGTTAGCCTGTCTTTCATAGGCTTGTGTCCTGGGAGTGCCTTTTCCTCTTGAGTAATGTCGGTCCTGTTTGGCATTTTCTTCCAGAACAGGCCTGTTTTGTCATAATTGAACACTTGTTGGGGGATGAATTTTTCAGCTTCGCCATGCCTTATCACACTGTGTATGCCACTACAATTCTTAAATCTCTCAAACCAACCTTTGCTGGCCATAAATTCACCAATATGAGCACTAGTTCCAGGCATTTTTTCCTGTTCACCTGGGTGTTAGTTGATTGTTGTAGGTCGCATCCTGGGGAACAAGATTAAGGAGCCCAATGGAAATAAGTTAGATAGTCCTCAATGATGCACTGACTTTCTTGGGTTATCCTGGGTGGCTAACCCTCTGGGGTTAATCGTTTCTCAGTAATTGTTTCACATTAAGCCACACCAACAACACTCTCTCCACATCTTTGAGTAGTACAGCTGATGGTGGTGCAGCAACAGCTGACTGTGGTGGAGAAACAGCTGACTGTGGTGCAGCAGCAGCAGCAGCTGACTGATCCAGCAACAGCTGACTGATCCAGCAACAGCTGACTGATCCAGCAACAGCTGACCATGGTGCAGCAACAGCTGACTGATCCAGCAACAGCTGACTGGTCCAGCAACAGCTGACCATGGTGCAGCAACAGCTGACTGATCCAGCAACAGCTGACTGGTCCAGCAACAGCTGACCATGGTGCAGCAACAGCTGACTGATCCAGCAGCAGCTGACTGGTCCAGCAACAGCTGACTCGTCCAGCAACAGCTGACTGGTCCAGCAACAGCTGACTGGTACAGCAACAGCTGACCATGGTGCAGCAACAGCTGACTGATCCAGCAACAGCTGACTGGTCCAGCAACAGCTGACTGGTCCAGCAACAGCTGACCATGGTGCAGCAACAGCTGACTGGTCCAGCAACAGCTGACCATGGTGCAGCAACAGCTGACTGATCCAGCAACAGCTGACCATGGTACAGCAACAGCTGACTGGTCCAACAACATCTGACGGTGGTGCAGCAAAAACTGACTGCGGTATGATAGTATTTCTCACCCTTTTTACCACAGGGCTGGCACTAGAAGCTTTCATTGGGCCTATGGTGGCTTATTTAGCAGTTACAAGCACTATAAACAATGGAATAATACAAAATGTATTGAATGTATGCATGCAACCAGCCACCCTGGCTTGTAAACAATGACGGCAAGGGAGCTGAGATGCTCAGGCTGGATGAACAGGTTTGGGAGGAATCATGTTGGGCGAGTTTTTTTATCGTTAAGCAGGCCAAAATTTTTACACTCAAATGCTTTGTTAGGCAGATTTAACGTTATGCGATGCGTTCGTTAGGCGAGGGTCCACTGTATTTCACTAGAACTTCATTTTTTCTATCGAATGAGTACAAGAAACCACTCATTTACCGATTTCAACTATCCAATAAAGTGGTCAGAATTTAGCAATTTTGCCAATTTCACACAAATTTCAAAAGATGCCAATTTCCAAATAGGGTCCAGAATAAACAAGAAAGACATACCTGGAACTGTACTGTATTTTGTAATAAACAATAGAGGAAATCAGCTCTTATATACATTATTTAGGTATGCATACTGGTCAGAGAGCCCATTGTAAGTCTGAGTTGTTGGTAAACGAGTATGTCACTAAGTGAGGAGAGGCTGTATATACACATGTATATGTACAGAATACCACTGAGAAAAATAGTGAAATTTTTAAGTGCTTTCATATCTCACATTATCAAGGAACTATAAAAAAATAAAAGAGTAACAGTAGGGTACATGAGGATGAGACTACACTTCACGGCCACCTCAACAGCACAAACACATAGTGTTCGTGTGACTATAACACTGTCCATATACTTTGCATGTAGTTGGATCATCTAAGCTGATAGGAGGAATTTATTTGCTCTCACAGTATGAACTGACTGTGACCTGTGATTGACCTGCAACCTGTTCTGGTAGTTTACCTAGTCCTGCACCCAGCCAGGCGCCAGTCTCAATAATGGCATTTAATATTTAATTATGATATTTATGGGGAAGCACTAAACCCATAGGGGTTATACAGTACATGGGAAATGGAAAACAATCAGGTGTGATCCAAGAAAGGAAAAACTCCACTTCCTTGGATTAAGAGCCCTTCACCAGCTTCAAGGCATCTCCCTGGAGGGGAATTCAGTGTTTCAACTAGGAAACCCACTTAGAAACACAAACACAGCAGCAGGGAGGGATATATAAGGTGGTCAGTCCTTCAGTTTTGAAGTAGCAGTAATTCTGAGGTGGTCAGTCCATCAGCCTTGAAGTAATTTTGAATTTATCAGTCTCTCAGCCCTGAAGGAATAATTTTGAGGTGGTCAGTCCCTTCAGCCTTGAAGTAATTTCAAGGTTGTCAGTCCCTCAGCCTTGGAGGAGTAATTTTGAGGTGGTCAATCCCTCAGCCTTGAAGGAATAATTTTGAGGCAGTCAGTCTCTCAGCCTTGAAGGAATAATTTTGAGGTGGTCAGTCCCTCAGCCTTGAAGGAATAATTTTTAGGTGGTCAGTCCCTCAGCCTTGAAGGAATGATTTTGAGGTAGTCAGTCCCTCAGCTTTAAAGAATAAGTTTGAAGTGGTCAGTCCATCAATCTTGATAATTATTCTGCTCCATAGCCTCTGTTTATTAAGGACCAACCACCTGGATTTATTACTTCACTATGGAAGGACTGAGCGCCTTAATGCACCAAACGAGTATTCATCATGGTGGTTCACTGAGCATTCTCCGATTCCAGACTCGACCCATGCCAGGACCCTCACCTGGTGAGGGAGATGACCTGGTGTTCAGTGGTGCTGGTTCTGGTTGTGACATGGATGATGAAGATGAGTGTATACCTGTCTTTGATACTGGCTCAAGTAAGACTATTATCATCATTATTGTTACTGTTATCATTATTACCAGTGGCAGTAATACCTATTGTACTATCATACCGCATCAAACTTCTATTTTTAATAATTTTTTAATCTCATTTCAACAAAAAAATTAAAAAAATCACTTATAAATACATTGAAAACAACATACAACACATTTTTCCTGTAATATATTTGTCAGTTGCAAATTATTTTAGCATAAAGTTGATGAAGTCATACATCTGGCAGTGAGCATCTGAGGGAGACTGCAGCATTGCAGCTCCTATGGACAAGCTGCCAATGATTATTATTATTATTACTATTATTATTACTACTGTCATTATTATTATTATTTATTACTATTATAATTATTACTATTCAATTCAATTCAAAGTTTATTCTCTATAACACAGAGAGTAGTCGTCAACAGAGTAAAGTCTGAGGCAGCTACGGTGAAAAGCTCTGTTCCACAAGGCACAGTACTCGCTCCCATCTTGTTCCTCATCCTCATATCCGACATAGACAAGGATGTCAGCCACAGCACTGTGTCTTCCTTTGCAGATGACACCCAAATCTGCATGACAGTGTCTTCCATTGCAGACACTGCAAGGCTCCAGGCGGACATCAACCAAATCTTTCAGTGGGCTGCAGAAAACAATATGAAGTTCAACGATGAGAAATTTCAATTACTCAGATATGGTAAACACGAGGAAATTAAATCTTCATCAGAGTACAAAACAAATTCTGGCCACAAAATAGAGCGAAACACCAACGTCAAAGACCTGGGAGTGATCATGTCGGAGGATCTCACCTTCAAGGACCATAACATTGTATCAATCGCATCTGCTAGAAAAATGACAGGATGGATAATGAGAACCTTCAAAACTAGGGAGGCCAAGCCCATGATGACACTCATCAGGTCACTTGTTCTATCTAGGCTGGAATATTGCTGCACACTAACAGCACCTTTCAAGGCAGGTGAAATTGCTGACCTAGAAAATGTACAGAGAACCTTCACGGCGCGCATAACGGAGATAAAACACCTCAATTACTGGGAGCGCTTGAGGTTCCTAAACCTGTATTTCCTGGAATGCAGGAGGGAGAGATACATGATTATATACACCTGGAAAATCCTAGAGGGACTAGTACCGAACTTGCACACGAAAATCACTCACTACGAAAGCAAAAGACTTGGCAGACGATGCAACATCCCCCCAATGAAAAGCAGGGGTGTCACTAGCACGTTAAGAGACCATACAATAAGTGTCAGGGGCCCGAGACTGTTCAACTGCCTCCCAGCATACATAAGGGGGATTACCAACAGACCCCTGGCAGTCTTCAAGCTGGCACTGGACAAGCACCTAAAGTCAGTTCCTGACCAACCGGGCTGTGGCTCGTAAGTTGGTTTGCGTGCAGCCAGCAGCAACAGCCTGGTTGATCAGGCTCTGATCCACCAGGAGGCCTGGTCACAGACCGGGCCGCGGGGGCGTTGACCCCCGGAACTCTCTCCAGGTATAAGGATTACAATGCAATACAGTGTATAAGGATTCACAATAGTGAATGAGGCCACACAAGCTTGCTGCACACTAACATCGTCCAAGATTTACCAACAATACAAACCAACTAGGGAAATCAAGGACAGAATGAACAGGTACCAATTAGAATGCAGTAGACACTTCCTCACAGGGCATCCCTCTTGGGAAGCCCTACTAAGATCGAGAAGAGAGCTAATCGCCCTAATAACCCAACATAAAAGAGATCTTTGGGAATATCTGGTGCGCCAAGCAAACCAGTACAAACGCCACCCAGACCAATTCTGGAGCACGATCCGCAGACTTCTAGGGGCCAAACACACTCCCACTCAACACCTCTCTCACTCCTTCACCGACGCAAATGGTGACGTAGTGACTACCCTACTTGACGACCCACCGGACCAAGCCAAGCTGATGGGTGAAGTATGGGAGAATATCCTCTCACACAACGACAGCAGAAGATTTAACAACACCCGCTACCAGTGGGTCAACCAATGGCGGGATGAGAACCTAGAAGACTTTCATCCTATACCATCAATTGACACAGCTACCCTTGAAGACGAAGATCCCCTCACCAGACCAATCACGCTCAGAGAAGTATCCCAAGTCATAGGGCAACTGAGAAACACAGCTTCTGGCCCATCAGGCATAAGAGCTAAACAACTAAAGTACCTCCCCCGTAACTGCAAGATGTCTCTGATGAATATCTACAATGCCATCCTGGTATCTGGTCACTTCCCAGTGGCTTTCAAGACAGCTAAGATGATCTTCATCGCCAAACCAAACAAGGACAACCACAATCCCGAGAACTACAGACCCATCTCCCTACTCGAAGTCACGGGCAAAGTCTTTGAAAGAATAATCTCCAACAGACTCGACTATTACATGGAGTTCAACCACCTATTTTCTGAAAGGCAGTTCAGCTTCAGGTCCCACCGCAGCACTCAGCATGCCATAAACATCATCTATGATGCTGTGGCCAGCCTGAAGAAGCAAGGGAACCTGCCCCTTATCGCCACCAGGGATGTACACAAGGCCCTCGACAGCCTTTGGCACGACGGTCTCATTTACAAACTCGTAGACCTTCATGATCACAACTAGACCTTTCTCAGGCTCATCTACAACTTCTTAACAGGAAGAAAAATCATCCCCACCTTCCACGGAGCAGAATCAACCCCCTTCACACCAACAGCAGGAGTACCCCAAGGCTCCTGCCTCAGCCCCATCCTCTTCAACATATACGTCAACGACCTCCCCCAACCTGAACATACCAACACCATCATCACCCAATTCGCAGACGATGTCATCCATGTTGTCTCCTCCACCCCTACAGCTGGTGCAAACAAGCATAGGAGAGCAATCGAGAAAATGAATGAAGAACTAAATAGAACTGCCAGGTGGGAGAAGAAATGGAGAATCACAACCAACCCTGACAAAGTCCTCATCAGCACCGTTGGGTGCTTACCATCAACCATAGAAGAAAAAGGGGGCATTTCCGTCAGAGGCACCCGTATCGCTATAAGGAATCCTAACAAGATCCTAGGATACAAGATCGGCAGATTACTCAACTCTACAACCCACATAACCAAAAAAGTAAACCTAGCAAAAGCCCGCCTTGGCCAACTTTATTGATTCAAAGCAGCCCCTCCCCACATCAAACTACACCTGTACAAGATGATGGTCAGACCTCTGCTGGAATACCCCTGCGTACCCATGTCCCTCACAACCAAAACCAACATGCTAAAACTCCAAAGAGTCCCAAACAAAGCCCTCCGCTTCATCACGAACACCAGACTCAGAGACAGAATCAGATCAGAGGACCTACACATACAACAGAGAATCCCCACAATCAATGTCCGATTAGACAAACTTACTAAGAGACAACTATATGACATGCAGAAACTCTACATGCCTGACAGAGAGAATCCCCCTCAACCAGCGAACACAACCGACTATACTATCACCACCCCTCCCCACAGATCCCAAAGAATGACCCTCCAACAAAGAGTTCGACGCTTTATCCAAAAGGAGAACTTCCCTCATCCCAAAATCTTAAGCGACCTCCCCGAAGACGAAGAATGGATACCACCGGAACCATTCTATGTCCAGTAACATGGACTAGCGCCCCCATCTCCGGGTGACCCACTTCTATCAACCAACACCTCACAACTGACCTCGTTGCACCTACTACTACAATACAGCAGGACACCACCTCAGTCACTGCCTTGCTGGCCGACTCCAGGTGAGCAACCAACCTCCATCGAATGCCCGGCAACCCTCACCTGCAGCTGCACTTCCTGACCAACCTCGCGAAAAAAAAAAAAGCAAGCAATTCTATGCAGTATGCATCCTTCCAATTCAATGATGCACTGGTATAACGCAATATAGCATTGCGAAATTGATGGGCAGGAGGTATACCTTACTCATATAACCAACCTCTTCATAAATCACTCAATATGCACACATGCATATTCAAATTACACCAAAGTGGATAGGCCACTACCCTTTTATAACCTCACCTACCCCTCCTCCCTCCCCAGCCTTTCCCAAACTTCCATCCTTACCCATCCTTCTTCCCCCCCCTCCCCTCTTACCAAAGCTCTGGTCAGAACCTCTAACAGGATCTCTGTAACCTTATCTCTACCACTGCCTTTGACACTGCTTGCCTGAATACACAAATTCATTCTTCTAAACTACAGAATAAACTTCAACGTCTCATCTCAGCTAGCCCTTGTCCTATATTCTCCCTCACTGACTGTGTTACTAACTTGTCTTCTGTCACACTGTCTCAATATGAGCTTGAACTTCTTGGTTTTGGTCTTTCCTTTGCCACTTCACCTGCCCCTTGCGCTGGTATTGCCTTAATTACCTCTTTTGATTCTTTTCGTCAGTCTCGCTCCCGTAATCTTCCTGACTTGTCAACTTTTCGTGGCATTCTCCTTCCTGCTCTTTATAGTCTGTTTTCTAAGAATCACCACCTTCTGTGCCGTTACCAACTTGCCCTTTCTTCTCTTAAATCTAACACTAACATTGTCATACTATCTTCTGACAAAGTGTTATAAAAAACGCGATTTCTAATAAGCATACTAGAAAGGACTGCCCTTCTAGCATCCAGCTTGTTACTGGGTTTTCGTAACAAGTAGTCAGTATCCTGGTCCAATTATCCATTAGAATTCAATAAGAATTATTAGTGTTTCAGGATTACAACTGGTAGGCTACTAACTAGAGAAATTAAAATTTAATAAATTTATTAACAATCAAGATGTCTAGGAGTATATTATCAAATTAAAATAAATTAATCAATTTAAACAAATTAATAATAATCACTTCTCTTGTGTACAGTAGTATTGTGCTGAAGGCACATATCACATTTATATGTCTTAAGTACCGTCTGGTACATTAACATTTAATAATACAATATACAAATAAGTTTGTGTATGTGTGTAAGTGCTCTAAATAGTTCGCTATGTCTTACGACTCGACTAGACTTAAACCAGTGACTGACAAAGTCCTCACATAAACTACCTTCTTGACCACCTGACAATCAGAACAGCTTGTTTGAACAGTAAATGACCGCTAAGCCCAATAGCAATATAACAAGCAACTGCGACACAGAATCAGGATCAAGGAGATAATATAACGACACTGAGTAAGGACCATCTGCAAATCCTCCACAAAAGTCACAAAACTCCCATACTACTGAATCTAAGTTCAGCATAAGAAAATCCCCGACTGTGACAGTACACAGATACCAGTACAAATTAGGTCAGAGGCTACAGCTGAGGACCTGAGTTGCTCAGAGTGTCTATGCGACACACAACCTCAGTACGACGTCGAAAATCACTAAGTCTAGACAATGTTCTGTGAACAGTTCTACAGAACCTACAACATGAAAGCGACAGATACGATCTTCCAACAAGGGCCAATAAGGGAGAGTTAGGCACGTCTTGTCAGAAATACGTCCAACCACCAAGAGAGTCTAGCCCAGACTGACTACTCTAGACGAGGCGTGAACACCCCCCCCCCCTCGATCACGTGATTGCTCCGAGGACAGTTGCTGCCCAGCAACACTTAGAAGCCGGCAGGGAAACGAGCAACAAGCAATAATTACAGTAGTTAGACAATCAAGACTTGAATTATGAGCACTGAATGTAAATGTTACATCCTACCTAATAAAAGTAACTAAGTCAAATAATAATATAAAACAATATATTTATGATTTAGCTATTTTTGCAAATACAGTGGACCCCCGGTTAACAAACTTTTTTCATTCCAGTAGTATGTTCAGGTGCCAGTACTGACCGAATTTTTCCCCATAAGGAATATTGTGAAGTAGATTAATCCATTTCAGACCCCCAAACATACACGTACAAACGCACTTACATAAATACACTTACATAATTGGTCGCATTTGGAGGTGATCATTAAGCGGGGGTCCACTGTATAAGCAATATAAAATTATATGAAAAGATAATATACATTATATACATTGTGACCCATTCAGGGGTTGCAACACAAAAGTAAATCAGTAGTTATCCTTGATCGCGAGGATTACCTCCGTAAAGCTGATGTCTTGCTCTCTGACTCACGTACCTACACTCCTCTCATTTCCAACCCTCTTGATCGCATCAAGTCCTCCTGACTTTGACCTTGTTCAACGGTTTCATGTCATCTGCCCCTCTCTGCCCTATTTCTATGGCCTTCCCAAAACTCATAAACCTGATATTCCTCTATATCTCATCATATCCTCTAGAGGTTCTGTCTCTTATATTCTTGCTTCTTGGTAGGCCAAAACCTTCACTCCCTTTCTTGGTACTTTTTCTCCTGCCCACCTCTGTAACTCTCAAGACTTCATTGAACGGGTTCGCTCTCTCCCGACCTGTAAGATGCTTAGTCTGGACGTTGAGTCCCTCTTCACCAATGTCCCTCTTGTTGATGTCCTTGATTTTCTTAGAGAGAAGGCCCGTGAAGCGTTTCTTCATCTCCCTGTACCTATTGATGTCTTTCTTGATATTATCTGCCTCTGTGTGGGCTCTAATTCCTTTTCTTTCTAAAGGAAATATTATTCACGAACCTTAGGTGTTGCTATGGGCTCTCATCTCTCTCCTGTCCTTGCTAATCTTTACATGGAATACTTCGAGTCTGTTCTTCCTACCATCGACGTGCGACCTTCACTCTGGCTTCGCTATGTTAATGACGTCTTTGCTCTGTGGCCTCATGACTCTAGTCTCTTCCAACCTTTTCTTGAAGCTCTTAATAATCTTGCCCCTTCCATTAAGTTTAAAGCTGAATGGGAATCTAATTCCTTGCTTCCTTTCCTTGATTTCCATGTCCACTGCTCAGATACAGGTTTTTCCTTTTCCGTTTACCGCAAACCTATGCACAGTGGCACGTACATTCACTACTTTTCCTATCATGCTTCCCCTGTCAAGAAAAGTGTTATCTCCCTCTTTCTCCGTGCCCTCCACATCTGTGATCCTCAGTTCCTTCCAGCAGAAATTTCCACTCTTCATTATTCGTTTTCCCGTCTTGGCTACCCTTCCCAATTCATAGACTCTGCCTTCTCACGTGCTAAATGTAATTTCTTCTCTCCCAAACTCTCTACTCCTAAGAACTCTTCTGTCCTCTGCCTTCCCTACATTTCCGGTCTTCCTAATCTCAACAATTCTCTCTGTCCCTTAGACATCAAACTTACTTTTCGCCAGACTAACACTCTTCGCACTAATCTCGTTCATACCTCTCCTCCCTCTACAGATGTTCCTGGTGTCTACTCTATTTCTTGCTCCTCCTGTCCTCTTTAATACTTTGGAGAAACTGGCCGATCTCTTTCTGACAGACTTAGGGAGAACAAAAATAGTGTTAGGCTTGCCGACACTAACAGAGATCACAGCCATCCTATTGACTGGTCTTCTGCTAAAACTGTTTTCCCTACTTCCAACTTTAACAGTCGCCGTCTGGTTGAATACTCCCTAATACACAACTTTCCTTGTATGAATCTTAGTCCTGGCTTTGTCTCTGTAGATGCCTTCCTCTCTCACTACATTGTAAAATGATCCAAACTTCAGAACACCCGTGACTTAACCTGCTTCCTCCTTTTTCTTCTTCTCCCTCTTCCCCCTTCCTCTTTCCTTTTTCTCTTCTGGGTTGTCTTTCTTTCTTCTGCCTTGTATTTTTGCTCCTTCATTATTTATTTTATTATCCACCCCCACCTCTGTGTTGTTGCTCTCCCTCTGTGGGCACCTAGCTTCCTTGCAGTGCTCCCCTTTCTTTGTATGGAAAAATGGTAGGTTACTGAAAATGGGTAAATTTTTTACGAAGATAGTGAGGCTCAAGTATGTGTATGAAGGAGAGAGTGAGATTATTTCCTAAACAAAAGTAGGCCTTAGACAGGGATGCAAGATGTCTTCATGGTTCTTCAAAATATATATTTATGGGGATGTAAGAGAAGTGAATGCAGAGGTGCTGGGATTGGAAGATAAAGAATCTAACACAAACTGGGAGTTGTCTCAGTTGTTTTATGCTGATGTCACTCTACTTTAATGAGGTTCCAAAGAGAAGTTGTACAGGTTGATGGACGAATTTGGTAGGGTATGCAAAACAAGTAAATCTAAATTAAACACAGGAAAGAACAAGGTGAAGAGATTTAGGTAATGAAAGATTGGATATCAGACAGGAGGGAGGAAGTATGGAGAAAATGAATGTTCAGATATATTGGACTGGACTTGTCAACAGAATAGGTCTATCAAAGATGATGTGAACCATATGATTGACGAGGGAAAGATGGTGAGTGCAGCATTGAAAAGTCTATGGGTACAAAGAACGTTATCATGGAGGCAGAAAGGGTAATATATATGAGAGTATAATGGTACCAAGGCTCTTAAATGTGTGCAAAGCATGAGTTGTAAATGTTGCACCAAGGAGGAGGCTTGAGAAATGTGCTCTCTCAGGGCAGTGTGGGGTGTGAATATTATGAAGGAAGTGCGGGTTTGCTAAAAGTATTATCCAGAGGGCTGAAGAGTGGTTGTTGAAGTGTTTCGAACATTGAGAAAGAATGGAACAAAATAAGAGAACTTGTTGGGTGTATTAATCAGTAGTGTAGGGAAGGCAGGATAGGTCTCGTCATAGGAAAGGATGGAGGGAAGGAGTAAAGGTTGTGTGCAAGGGGTTTAGACATCCAGGAAGCGTGTCTGAATGTATTATATAGGAGTGAGTGGAGGCAAGTGGTGTTTATGACTTTACGTGCTGTTCGAGTGTGAGCAAAGTAACATTTATGAAGGAATTCAGGAAAACCAGTAAGCCGGAGTTGAGTCCTGGAGGTGGAGTCTTACTCTGAAGGAGGAGTGGAGATATGTTGCAGTTTCGAACTGCAGTATCGGTACACCTAACAGCATTTGTGATATAATGTTTCTACCTACTGGTCTGTAGTATTTTGCTAGACTGCCTCTACCATGCAGAACTGTGCCTGCAAATTTTAAGCCCTCTGGGATATTACCTCAGCCTAAGAACTTTCTCCTAAGAGAACTGAATGCAATTGATTAATAGTATTATGTATTTATATAAAAATAAATCAAGTCCCAGGGGCAGCATGTGTTAAAATATTATTATTTTGTGTTCGAATTCTGAAGGATTTTTGCATGTTCGAGATACATTATTTGGATCATTTGCTCTCCTGTTGTTAGGTATTGCTGAGTTTTGATATATTCTGGTCCTTTAAAATATCACTCATATTTCTGTCATTGATATACGAACCTCCTGTGGGAAGTGAACCAAAACTACAAGAGTTTTCAAATGTGTAAATATTTTTAAGATTTTTTTTTATTCCTGTACTGCTTTTTTTATTCTATTTGCATTTCTTTCTTCTGGTAAGAATGTTTGGTTTCTGCTCTACATCGGTTAATCTCGTTGTAGATAATCGGTGTTTTGTGATATATGCATGACCTGGTCAGTAGTAAAGTGTTGCTTCACTATTTGTTATTACAAAGGTGTACATCTTGTCGCCTGTTTTCCCCAAATGTCGTATAAACGACCCAAACTATAAAACCCCAACCTATGTCACTTTTGTGACTATAAGTATCCCAGGGGCTTTTAAAAGGGGGCAACAACTTAAAAAATCTTGTGATTTTTGTCTGTATCTTTTTGGGCCTCTTAAAGGGAAAAACTATGGATGCTTTGAATATTTTGTTAATTTGAAAAATTCATCCACTAAACCCCGAACCTTAAGTGACTCTGATTCTTTTTTTTAATTTTTTGGATAAATAAGATTTTGCTCGGTTTTTTTTAAACCCGGGGGGAAACCACCCGGGAAAACCCCCAAGAAAGCTGCGTCATCGAGGACTGCCCAACTTATTTCTAGGGGGTCCTCATCTTGCCCACCCCCCCCAAAAAGCAACCCACACCAGCGACAACACCCAGGTTCCTATTTATGCTGGGTAACGGGACACAGTGAAAAGGGAAAAACGAGTCGAAATGTTTCCACCCCTCGCGAATTTGAACCCGGGTTTTTCCGTGTGGAAAGGGGGGTTTTAGCCACCGGGCCACCGGGCCACAGGCCTATTTTTTTTTGGTTATCCCAATTATCTCCCCTAGTGCTATTATGATAATCATAAAACAAAATTTGTTAAAACCTGAATAAACTTCTAATTTGGGTGGGGGGGGGGCCGCGGTACCACGACCCTGCCAAAAACAAAAATTAGTTCTCTCCTTGGTACCTCGGGTCCGTACTAGAGAAAAGGGTGAAATTACGGAAA
The DNA here is from genome assembly GCF_026875155.1 of Cherax quadricarinatus. NCBI lineage: Eukaryota > Metazoa > Arthropoda > Malacostraca > Decapoda > Parastacidae > Cherax > Cherax quadricarinatus. Next base: position 28,194,078 of record NC_069448.1, read on the forward strand.
TTTTAACAAGAAATCTTTTATTTTTCAAAACAAACCCAAAAATACGCGATTTTCGTGATTTTTTTTTTTTTCTACTAATCAGTGTGACACGTTTACCCCAATATCTCGAAGAAAATTTTTGGGCCTATTTCCTGCTGAATCACCAATTAATATTAGTTTGCAATGATTTTCCCCGGGGGAGGGGGGGGGGAGAAAAAGGCAGATTTTTTGGTGTATTAAAAACGTCCCAAATGTTTTTTTTTTCGGCATGAAGATAAGGTATATTACATTTTGTAAACTCCCAAAAATTTTGATTTTGGCTTTTTTTATCAATCGGGAGTGTGGGGCAGGCCAGTAGGGGCAAGTATCACCCCATAAATTTTGTTTTCTCATTTGTTTTTTGGGCCGATCTTATTGAAACCCCGTCAAGTTCTTTAAACAATTTTTCTGAAAGACACCAAAAAAAACAAATGGGACGAAAAAAAAATTAAGGCGACACGTCCCTTATCTGCAAAAGCCGCTCAGGGGTTTTCCTAATTTTGTTGAAACTGATTTAGTACTTCATACATTGAGAACCAGGCACGTGCTATGAATTGGTCACACCAACTTTGGGCTCCTTAGCACGCGGTTTTTAACAGAGAGAGCTTAAATTTTGTACCGATCTTTGCCCTTTGACAAATATGTAAATTACGACACGTCCAAGAAACTAATTGGGAGACAAAATCTGGGGTTTTACCAACTTGCTTTTTTACGTTGCAGAAAAGACCACTTAAACCTGTTCGAACTTACACATAAAAAAAGACTGCTATCGGAAGAGGGTGCAAGTCTAATTTGCCATCCCTTTTGACAAACTGTGCAACTAATATGCACGAAGATTTCAAAACGTATTCTGTCAAAACAAGAGTACTCAAAAACCATTCGAAACTATTTTCTAGAAACGCCGCCTTACAGACAATTATGAGTATCCCCCAAATTCTTCTTTTAAAAACTCAAAGGAAAAAGGACAAGAAAATCTAAAGTTGACATCTAAATCCTATCAAGTCCCGGCGTCTTCCCCTGAATAACTTCCCTACGTATGTTGGGGGAAAAACCTTATCCCAAATCTTCACTGTGGGAAAAGAAATCTGGACTGAAAAAAGGGAAAATTACATGACTTTTAAAAAAAACAGGGAATTTTTAGGGAGATTTTTTATGCGTTTTTTGGAAAAAGATGTGAGGGAAAAGCACCATGCGCGCCCCACACAAGTCTTATTTCCTACCCGCAACAAGAACAAAAAAACTTTAAATCGCCAAACCCTGCAGATCAGGAAAAGAATACTCAGGGCCCGATGACTTTTAGTCAGAACCATATCCAAGATAAGATTTGTTCTGTAGGTCCTTTACTTACCTAGAGGAAAGATGGGGAAAGAAAGAATCAGAAATTACCGAGGTAAACCTTTGAGATACTGGCAGTTATCTCACCTTTTCTGGAGTAGTACTTTTCCCGTTTCCCAACGATACTTTCACCAGTATGGTGCCTTACTAGAGGCGCTGTGAAAAAATACCTTTTCATAAATAAATAGAAACGGCTATTACACGGGTTTCCTTAGTGAGAGTTTCTAGTGGTGCTTCCCTAAAAGTCGGGGGATTGCGATAGTGAGTTCGCAAGTTGGTAATGTAAGGAATCACTTGTCTTTGACAACACACTAAAGATAACTGTCCCTTGAATCTTGTAAGAAAAACCCATTTTATTTCCCCTCATGTTATAACTAGAGCAATGTCAAAGATACCAACCCTCCTTGTCACGCTAAGATAGTTATGATAAATCTTGCGCTGAAATGTTTTTTCACAATGCCCTGCGCCCAGGACATTACACTGTCTTCTCCCGTCCATGAACCTAGTCAGGACTCCAAGACATTAAAATTTTAACTCATGAAGCTCCTCATAAAACACAGTTTTTAATCTCTCTAGAAAGAAAGAGGGAAAAACAGTGTCCGAGGGTGAAGCAAGGAATTAGAATAAAAATTGCATTATTATAAAATGTTTTAAATTATCAACTAGGATTTTGCTCACAGCCCATAAGGGCATTTGGGTGTCAAAAAAACATTTTTTTAAATTGGGGAAAACTTTCACTTGGGTAAAGATAAGGAAAATGTCGGATATGTGCGACGTTGTCACTTTCAAGTGACGGTAAGCCTGCTCATACACCCCGCTTGTTCCTTTAATTCCTATCACCCTGAGGAGAACCGTTCTCTAGACTCATCATAGATTGTGTTTGGGCCTTTTTCCAAAAACCAAATTAGGGAACCAGTACTGTTTACTACATGGATGCAGCGCTCCTACCCAAGGCTATTCCTATGAGGGAAAATTTTAAAGCGCAGGCAATTGTGAGAGCTTAATGATTTTTTTTCTCAGTTGGGTTACCACGTGAGATCCAGTCGGATCAAGGATCCAACCCTTTCCCCCTAAGATCTTTTCGTGAGGCACACTCCAGGAATATGTCCGTACTCTCCACCCTTACACCATCACAAAATGCTTTAGAAAGATTAATCAGATTTTTAAGTCCATGATGAGGGCATATTGTAACACTTCTCCAGAGGCTGGGATGAAAATTTTCCCCTTTTCCTCTTTCGCTTCAGGGAAAGTGAAAAGGAAACCCGGGTTTACCCATTTCAGTTTATATTCGGGCACCAGGTACTCGCCCCTCGCTGTATTGAGGGACTCTGGATGGGAAAATCAATCTACATTGAGCCACTTCGTTAAAACAGAAGCATTTTAAGGCTGCTAAGACTGGGATCAAGAAAACCCAGTTACAACCCCCGGGTAAAATGAAGCAACGGTAGCCACATTTGGTCTCCGTTCATTTAAAAACAGGAACAAGGTAATGGGCCCCAAAATTTGTACCAACATCTCTACAAAAACCCGGAAAAAGGCCCCATGGAAATATGAAAAAGCGTGATGTTTAAAAAATTTTTTGTACCACCCCGGGGGGAAAGGAAGTCAGAACATGTGATCATTCAGCCATTTCAAAACCCCTACGCTAGTCCCACCAACTGCATTTTTACTTCCTAAGACAAAAGAAGAACATGCCTCCCTGCTTGACGTCTCTAGGGGCATAGAGGCGCGCTCTGAAAATTCTACGACACTACAATCATTGGACCATTTCCTTAGTAACCTGGATCTGGATAAAGCTGCTAATATTAAACACTTGATTTTGGAATACCTTTGTTTGTGTAGTGATGTTCCTAAGCGCTGTACTCTGGGTGTTCATGACGTACAAGGTGCCTCACCAATTAAGCAGTCGCCCTGTAGAAGAAGCCCATCGAAGTATAAAGCAATCAGAAAAGAAGTTGACTTTTTATTATCTCATGGAGTAATTAAGAGAAGTAAAAGTCCGTGAGCATCTTGTATTTTAGTACTTAAACCAGACAGTACTTTTAGGATGTGCACAGATTATCGTAAGATTAACTCTGTTACCTTACCTGATGGATATACCCTACCACGCATTGACGACCTTATTGATCGTGTCTCAGAAACCCAGTATGTCAGCTGTTTAGATCTCTTGCAGGGATATTATCAAGTCCCTCTTACGGGGCATGCTCAGGAAATATCTGCCTTCACCGTTCAGGATGGGCCCTTTAACCCTTTCAGGGTCCGTCCCGTAGATCTACGGCTTTACGTTCAGGGTCCAAACCGTAGATCTATGCCATGAGCTCAGCTCACTCTGATAAACTGTGAGTGGTACATTTGGGCCTAGATATGAGAGAATACATCTATGTGGTATGTGTGCACCACATAAAACAGATCCTGCAGCACACTGTGTATAATGAGAGAGAAAAAATGAAATCATGATTTTTCGATTAAAACAGCAACTTTGCAGTGTTTTTTCGTATGTTTTTTATAGTTGTATTTGCGATTTCTTGGTCTCATTTGATAGAATGGAAGACATAATTACAGAAATAGAGATGATTTTGATTGGTTTTAGCACTGGAAATGGCTTGAAACTGAGCTCAAAGTAGCAGAAATGTTAAATTTTTGCCGATATTCAAGAGTAAACAAACGACCTCACACGTCTAATACACGTCAGCTGGTGGTCTAATATACATTCACAAATATGGTGATGATATTTTATACAATTATTACAGTATTGCATAACAGTAAATCTTCTATTTTTTGGTGTGAATAAAAATTCATTATGTGAATAAAAAATCAAAATGGAATTTATTTGTAAAGCCTCAAAACATAACTAATGAACAGAGGAAATGTTAGTTTAGTGCCAGGAATCCCTACATTGTTCATTCTGGACCCTATTTTGAAATTGGAATATTTTGAACTTTGTGTTAAATTGGCCAAATTAACAATTTCCGATCACTTTATTTTGTAGTTGAAACAGTTGACTTGGCGATTTCTTGTGCTCAATCGATAGAATAAAAGTAATACTAGTGAAATAGCTAAGAATTTGGTTGATTGGAATAATGTAATTGGCCTAAAATGGGAGTCAAAGTCGGCAAAATCGCCGATTCGTAAATATCGCTGACACATCAAAATTCGCGAGAGCATAATTTCGTCAATTTTCCACCAAATTTAGTACTTTTTGTTTTATTACCTTCACAAAAAGATTCTCTACGATTTCATAAGAAAAAATAACAATTTTTTTTTTTTTAAATTCTTGGACACTGGTGCGTGACTCCAGATTTGGGCCTTGGACCCTGAAAGGGTTAACTATCTTGTCACTCCATTCTATTTATGCAACGCTGCTTCGACTTTCTAATGTGTGATAAATGAACTGACACACAACTTAGATGGAGTGGAGGCCAGCCTTGACGACTTAGTCGTGTATAGTGACGAGTGGGAGCAACACTTGACAAAGAGCATTGTTTGAAAGATTGGCCCTCTATAATTTCACTGTTAACCTAGCTAAATGTAGTTTTGGACAATCTAAGATTACCTATCTCGGGTTTTGTATAGGTCAATGAGAGGGCTCTCCCACTGAGGAAAAAGTTCGTGCTATTTCCGCATTTCCTGTACTGGTGCGTGACTCCAGATTTGGGCCTTGGACCCTGAAAGGGTTAACTATCTTGTCACTCCATTCTATTTATGCAACGCTGCTTCGACTTTCTAATGTGTGATAAATGAACTGACACACAACTTAGATGGAGTGGAGGCCAGCCTTGACGACTTAGTCGTGTATAGTGACGAGTGGGAGCAACACTTGACAAAGAGCATTGTTTGAAAGATTGGCCCTCTATAATTTCACTGTTAACCTAGCTAAATGTAGTTTTGGACAATCTAAGATTACCTATCTCGGGTTTTGTATAGGTCAATGAGAGGGCTCTCCCACTGAGGAAAAAGTTCGTGCTATTTCCGATCCTGTACCTCACAAGATAGAAAGGGCAGTCAGGAGGTTCTTGCGGCATGGCTGGATATTTCCGCAGGTTCTGTTCCTAATTTTTCTCAGTTTGCTGCTACTTTACCGAGCTCACCAGAGCAATGTAAGTTCCACTGGACTCAAGATTTGCTCCAATTGATTTGCTTGGTTGAGTACTTGCTCTCTGCTCCTATCTTTAGAAAACTGATTTTTGCAACCCTCTTTCTTATTATTTGAATGGCGAAGCGGATAAGCAGTGGGTGTGGACTTTTAACAGATGTCTTCAACCACTGGACACATTACTCCATCCTGTTTGTAATTGTCATCAAAAACTCAAACGTCACCAGAAAAAAACTATCCACGATTGAAAAAGAGGCACAACACTTCCTTATATCAATACATGAAGTCATCCAGTGCTCAGATAATGGAGGTGGGCTCTCTGTACCCAGCACTTAGCATAAATCATATAAGTGGTCGTTATAATATAATTGCTGAGGCTCTCTCCCGTCCTTGGACTATACTTGTGACGTTAAAAGATGGCTAAGTTACTTGTTTGTTAAATTTATAAGGAACTTTAATTACGCCATTTATATATCTATGTTAACTGTTGTTTATCCAACGTAGTGTTGATATGTGTGGTAATTTATATATGGAGGAGGATACGGAATTGTTGAGACAGAACTGAGTGTTGAACTAAGGTGCTTGTACAGTGATGCTGTGAGTGAGCTGTACAGGTGGATGCTGTAGAGTGATGCTGTACAGGTGATGCTGTGAGGTGATGCTGTACACTGACCGACTCCCACCGCCCCTCTACATGCCTTATAAATGTATATGCGATACTACATTATATTGTCATGTACTGCTAAACACTCTTAGAGACTCCAATTCTAATCTGCAGAGGTGGTGGTGGAAAAAAAAACGTTCAAGAAGCATTTCAAATGAAAATAAAGCATTTGGGGAGTGATAAGAGCTCCAGAAATTGTGGACTGTTATTAAACTAAATGAATAATAATTCGTTTAAACGCAAACTGTATGTGCAGGGATAAATGTTCAACCCAGCTAGGTGTAGCGAGCGGAGTAGTATATAGTGACGATAGTTTGATTGCCAGTCTGTCGTTAAGGTAGTGTTTAGTTTCTAGCTCCCGGAAAGGTGACGTGTGGGGTCGACCAAATGGAATGATCACATGACTCACAGCGCCTGCACAAACTGTAGTAAAAGCCTTGCTCTATTAGTGGATGTGTATTGGTTAAAAGCTTTACTTATAACCAGTTCTTTAGACTTAGTTATTCTGCTTGATTTCAAGGTTTTGCTATTAAATTCCTCACCATTCCTTTTTTTTTAAGTTACCTTACACTTATCATGGTAGAGTGATTCTCAAGCAGTGGTAACTTTTGTCTCTTTCTAGCTTGAATGGTCGCTTGGGTCATCTGGCAACCAAAGAAAAACAAGTGTTGAAGGAGACGAACTTCTTATGAGTTCTGGGATGGCACTTTATATCTACATGCCTGATAAGTATAGCCAACCTCAGGCAACTACCCCTCATCTTGCAGTGATGAAGACCTGCGTTCCTATCATATTGACGATTATTCAAGGCTAGAGACTCGGGTGACGAAACTAGTGTTGAGTTGTATCTCAAAAGCTGTGACCCTGCCCCCTTACATCTCAGCACGGCTACAATTTCTACATTTAGGCGTGTCAACATCACAGACACCCAAGTCTAACTGTACATAGCGTTGAATTCAGATATCATTTCTATATTTCTTTTTTCAATTTTTTCTTTCAAGTAGGATAAAAAGTTTCATATTTAAATGTTTATATTTTCAATTATAACAATAGTGTTTATATTTGTAGGTTATTGTTCTTTTTTCTAATCATGTAAATTTTCCTAAGGAGGAGCAGCCTTGGTATAGACTACTTAAGATCTTTCACAGGCTGAGGAAAAGCTTCACACTGTTCAAATATGAATACCCAGTTTAGCAGTAAACATGAGTGTAATAATTCAATGGTTAATGTTAACAACAAAATGCTTCGAGACCAGAGTATCAATTTCAACTAATTTTAGGTCACTGACTATTGGGGGGGGGGAAAATATCAGGTTAAATTTGTTTGTTACCTCTACATTTCAATATACAATAAGTGTCACAAAGGTTCTTACAGGTTGTGGCTGTCTCTCTTTACACACTCTGTCTCACTGACCTTTCATTATTGTCCCGCAGCGTGTTCTTACCACACTCAGTCTCATGACCTTCATTATTGTTCCAGCCGTGTGTTTTTACCACACTCGTTCACTGACTGTATTATTGTTCCAGCAGTGTGTTTCTTATTCACACTCAGTCTCACTGACCTTCATTATTGTTCCAGCGTGTTTCTTACCCTCACTCAGTCTCACTGACCTTTATTATTGTTCCTGCAGTGTATTTTCTTACCACACTCAGTTCACTGACCTTCATTATTGTTCCAGCAGTCATAGAAGGTGGTTTGCTCTGCAAGTTTATATTTTGAGGTGAAAGTAGGATGATTTTCTTAGTTTGTAAGGGTTTCACTACATCAGAGAGGACTCTGGCCACCTCGTCAATCATCGGCACCTGGGATGAAAAAAATGTTCAACATTGACCTCTCATAGAATCAAACAAAATTTTTGCTACCACCACCACACAAAAAACTGGGACTCCTGAAAAACTTTAATTCCTATGTCAAATATGGTCAGAGTTTCAAGTATTTAACATCAAATTCCCCTCACTGAGCGAGCTAAGATAAAAGATGGAGTCTTCAATGGTCTACAAATTGAGAGCTAAAAGATGATGACTTTCTATCAGCCTCATGGGGAGGAGAAACGATGCTTGGGAAACATTCAGGTTTTGTGGCATAGGGAATTTCTCTGAACAGAAGGAAGGCAACTCTGACAGAATTCACTGGGAAACATCATCAAGGTTTAATAAAAGAGCTTGGATGTCCATAACATGTCAACTTAAAATACACTTTTTGGACTCGCATTCTAGACTTTTTTCAGCGAACTGTGGGACAGTTGTGACCGAAAATGGTGAAAGGTTTCACCAAGTACTTCGACCATGGAAAAATGGTAACCAGGGCAAATGGGGCACAAGAATGCTTGCAAACTCTTGCTTGGAATTGGGCAAGAGATGATTCTTCAGCCCACTATAACGTCAAGCTAAATGGCAGATTTTTATTATTTATAATCAAAAAAGAAGCGCTAAGTCAAGGACTATCAGCAAAACAAGGCAGAGAGTAGGTACTGAATTAGCTTTAAAACATACTGGACACTATTGTAACTTATAATAAATTAGTACGTCTCGTATCTTTAAAACCGTATCCAATAAGCATTTTTCAAGTGTTATTGGGATCAAGGACATAGAAAATACATAAGATTATTTAATTCATTTAAGAAGCATGCAACTTTTCAAAATTTTTGACCAATCATTAACTTTTAGAATACAATAATAATATACTTAAAAATGCTCTAAATTAATTAATTCTAATAAGTGTATGTTTCACCACCAGTCAAAAATATTTAATTCTTTGAAATTGTGTTTAATTTAACTTCTCAAAGATATGTATCTGCGAGAGACGTACTTCCAGTGTATGTATCTGAGAGACATGTCCTCTCCCCCACCAGTATTATATATGCTGGGTTAAATTTAAAACACCCGTCAAAGAATAAAGGTATTATTGGACTGGTGGTGAACATACAACATTATTAACTCTGTGTATTTTATTATTGTTATAATTCAAGGGGGAAGCACTAAAACCCGTAGGCTTTACAGTGCCTTTGTTTCTTTTAATTTATTTTTTTTTCTTTTCCTAGGGGATGGAAGGCACTTCAGGCTTAATTCAGGGAACTGGGCACACGATCCAATTCCCTAGATCAAAAGCCCCTTCCACAGCGTCAAGGAGCCTTCATTGAGGGGAACTCTGGTCGTAGCATGAGAGATTGACCTCACACTCAGTTGTTCCTGTCTGTAATTGTTTTCCTAAAACTATCGGTTTTGGCGACCCCTTGTAAGTACATTTCGAAGTAATGTAAAACATCCATACATCACAGAATAAACAACAGTCTATCGGACGGCATAATAAAAAAATGCGGAGGCTTGCAAGTGGAGCCGTGATACTCAAAAAAATAAAAACAACAAATGAAAAATGAGTTAATCTTACCGATAAAATGAGCAAAGATTGGCAACATTTTGGTGTGCGTCTCGCCTCTGTAATATAATTACAATAAAAAAGTTATCGTAATTATAACTATGGTAAACTACGTCATCCGGCAGCCCAGCTACGTCATAACAATAACCATTGTTTCGCTTCTAATGACCAGGCTTTGGTAAGATGGGAAGGAAGAAGGATGGGTAAGGATGGAAATTATGGACAGAGGGTTGGAGGGAGGGAGAGGTTTGAGAGGTAGGACTTATAAACAGGGTAAGTCGGCCCAACCCACTTTGGTGTAATTTAAAAAGTGTATTTGAAATGATAAGATTATCTTTTTACGAGGTATAATACTAACCCAATCAGAGTTCAATTAAATATAAATAGATATATAAGTACTGACTCTGAATTGGATTTTGAGTTATACATGTTGCATTTGCTTTTTTTTTTTTTTTTTTTGTTTTTTTTTTTTTTTTTTTTTTTTTTTTTTTTTTTTTTTTTTTTTTTTTTTTTCGCGAGTTGCACAACGGATATTTATACGACAGGAAAGGCAATATTTTCTGGCCAGTTTACTGAGCTCGTGACAATATCTCTTAATGGTGGTGTCCCAACAATAGTCAAATAGCATAATTCTTACTTAGAAAGTTATTAAGATGTTCTCCCTATTGGGGGCGATGATTTTTTCAATATACATAGAAGGGTTCTGGTAGTATCCAATCTTCTTCGTCAGGTAAGTTGCTCAACATTCATGGGTCGAGGGTAATCATCTTTATGAATAAGCCGACGAACCCTCTGAGGAGGAGTCATTCTTTGGAGTTCCTGTGGGCGAAGTATGTATTGATGTTGTAATCGGTGGTATTTATCACTTGAATGGATGTTCTCTATCTGGCATGTATATAGTTCTTGCATTGTATTAAAGTTGTTTCTTTTTTATCGGGTGTCACAGGCGTACATTTATGGCTGTGATATCTTGTTGTGTGTGTAAATCTGCCATTTTAAATCTCTTGTCGCTACTCCTGGTATTGAGTAATAAATTCGAAGAGCTCTATACTGGAACCTTTTTAACCGTAGATTTGGTCTTTGTTGGTTTTAATGACATTGGGACACAAGGGTTTTCAAGTATAGGTTTATTATCATTTATCAGATGTTTTTGACATGTTGAGTGGCTGATTGAATCGAAAGAGTCTGCTAAGCCGGCTTTGGCTGTGTTGATCTTTTTAGATTAATGAGATGTTGAGTGGAGTCAGCGGTCTATTTATATCAAGATCTTGTTAGGCGTTTCTCTGGCTACAGGGGTACCTCTGATGGAGTTACCCCCTTTTTCTTCCATGGTTGATGCAAAACATCCTATCCGGTGCTAACAAGGGACCTTGTCAGCGATTGTCGTTAATTCTCCATTTCTTCTCCAATTAGTTGTTCGAACGAGTTCAAATATTCATTTTTTCTATGGACTCTCTCATACTTGGATTTACCTGTTTACTGGTGTTGTTGAAGACGACATGAATTAACTCATCTGCATACTGTGTTACAATTGGGTCATATTAAATCTTTGGTTGAGAAGGTCATTTCACATAATGTTAAACAGAAGTGGACTGAGGACTCATGAACCTTGTGGGACACCAGGCCGCGTATAAAAAGGTTCTGTTCAGATTGCCATGAAAGGTGGTATGGGAATGATTTTTCTATATGAGATTAACGAAATTATAAATTACTCTCGGAGAAATGTCCAGTCTATGGTTGGTAGTTCAATGAGATTGATATATAGGCCATCATGCATAAGCTATCAAAGCTTTATGAAATCTCTGGTGGCAATTACAGGCAAGATTGCCCTGCTGTTTTAGATTGCTTACAGTGTCGCAAAAATAACATATTTAAAGCATGATTGGTACCTCTATGTGTTCTAAAGCAAATTGTTTTTCAGTAAACAAGTATGATTCAAACTCCATATTAGTATAATTCAATCTGTTGGAAATGACTTTCTCAGAACTCTTTCCAGTGATTCAAGTAAAGGATATAGGTCTATAGTTTCCAGGTTGGGTGGATGTCTTTTTGGCTCTAGCAAGAAAGATCCTTCTAGCAGTTTAAAAACAACTGGAAAGGTCCTGAGGCCAAGATGGCATTAAAGATATTTACCAGGGACGGTTTGCAATTTGCTAGGTAGGTACCTTTATTTGTTTCATTGTTACTTCCAGGAGCCAGGGGCCTCATTTCTCATTCTTCCAATAACCTGAACTTATCTCTAGTAATGTAATCAGGTTAGGTAAGCGGGTGGGTTATTTCAAGGAGTTGAACAGTACTCGATGGTAGGTAGTGGTTGTAGTTCATCCAAGAGTTTTCATACTCTCCAATTCATTTACTAATGATAATGATATTTCATTAAACAGATTGACGCTGTTATTGTGAGAGAGAATTTTCTCCATACGCTCACCATCAAATTTGCCTGGTCCTGTGGGGATCGTCCAGTTTAATTCAAACATCTACATCATCTCAAGTGCAGGTATGAACTAGGGTAGTTAGGAGCTTGTGCTTTGCCCCTAAAAGTTGTCGGAGCTTATCCAAAATTTTGCTGGTTCAGTTTATATTGATTAGCTTGAAGAACTAGAAATTTCATTTGTTCGTTTGTGTTGACTAATCTTGTTAATTAATTCGGGCCTTAATCGGTGCAGTGTAGCTGCTGGTGGTTGTCGCGTTTGGAAGATTGCCATTCGACATCTGTGTAATTTTTAAAGTGTCTTAATTTCTCTAGTAGGTTATTTGTTGGTAATATCTTCGGGAAAAGCTAATTGGCAATTTGCAATTGGTAGCTTCAAATTATTCGAATTGTGCTGGGACCTGAATGTCATCAAATTGCACTGGAAGGTAGATTTCCAAAAGACACAATTTCATCTTCACCAGATATGCCCTGAGGAGTCATTATAGGGTGTTAAGAATTGGGTTTAGGAGTTACAGGTATTCTAAATGGAGAACGTATGTCAGTTGTATTATACAGGGTATGGTTCAGGATCCTACATTTTCCACCAGAGGATATACGAAGTGAAAGATTGATCACAGTCTCTGTTTGTCAGTACATATCTGGTGTTCTGGATGAGGTTTCAATGTTCGATTTGACGAATGGGCCTTGAAATGACACGTTTCTAGCTGTATGATATTCAAGGGGTTGTTTTCTTTCTAAGTCACCCAGTGGAATACCAGTCCACAGTTAAAGAGGGCAGGGTGATGAGGCATTAAAATCTCCAGCTAGAATTGTTGGATTATTTAGCTTAATATCCTATGTAGCGGGATTGATTATATATGGCTGTCTCGGGGGAAAGTGAAATTCCAGTTCCTATTACTAGTTGCTCCATGCGGACCGTTGTTAGTTCTATTGCAAGGAATGTTGTCTTCATCCTCATGATATTTTTAAATGTAATATCCTAAGTTACCAAGATGGTTACACCACTATAGGGTCCTCTCGTTCTCCACCAGTACAGTATCCACGTAAATTTAATATGTTGATCAACTCTTGCAGCTTCTCGTTCAAAAGTATAAAACATCGGGATATAGTTATGTAGTTCAACCTCAAGAAGGTAACGTTTATTAAAGAAATGTTGAACATTAAGTTGGACAGATTGTAATCCCCATTATTTCTTATTCTTTCGATCCGTTACTGCGTTCTGAACGCTACCAAATAATGTATGGTTGTATCTACACTATTCTGCTGGATCGTCATAGGGGAGGAATAGAGAACTTTGCGTGGAATGCTTGTGATTTAAAAATGCCATTCATCTTCACTACGAGGCTAGCAGTAATGATTAACCAGACTCATTAGAATCGTTAGAGTTCGTTACGAATCGATAGAGTCGTTAGAGTCATCATCATACAAAACTAGGTATGCTATCTCAGTTTCAGGAAGCAGAGGGTCGTGAGAGTTAATGGACGAACTGTGTACGCTCCAAGTGAATTATTAGATAGGCAAGGTGAGTTACCTTGGGATAGATCTGTACAACAGGATCACAGCTTCATTAGCGACGCGAGTAGGCACCACTTTCTGGCTTGGCATTGTTATGTTCAGGTGTTGGAATTATCAGGTTTGAGAAGGAGTTGACAGCCTGGGTTTGCGCGGAGGACGATCTGGGCCAGGAGAAGACTTAGGCTTATTTTTAGATGTTTAGAGTTTGGTACATCTTTTGTGATTTTTAGAGATGGCTGGTTCATAATGGCTTCCACCTTTTCAGGGATTAATTATGGGAGTGATCCCATTAGCCATTAACAGGATCATATAAAACACCGTTAATGGGGAAAACAGGCCCCAAAAACTCGGAAAAAGGGAGGATTGGAATAATTCCAACCACCCTGCCTTGTTGATACCTTTTTTTTGGGGGGGGGTGGCCACCAAACAAGGGGGGGAAGTAAATTTTAAAAGAATCTATATTGTTTGGGGTTTGGTTTAGGGCTTTTTTTTTTTTTTTTCGTTATCATACCCGTCTGTGGATACCTGTGGACAAAAAAAAACGAGGGGGGGGGGGGTTAGATTGTGTGCGCTCCAAGAGGGGCCGAATTCCAAACATTGGAACCATTGGTAGAGACTGAGGAGTCCCACTTGACTCCAGGCAGAGCTGGGAGGAAGGAAAGTTTGAGGAGCATGGTTTGGCGGTGCCTGGGATTGGGCTTCATTCTTTAGAAGTGGATAGTAATTTCTTGGTCCGTCAAGAATTTTCCTGCATTTCCTTTTTTCTTTCAGGGACAAAATAATAGCAGAAAACGCATTGATGTTTTCCATTACAGGGGACACATTTTAGGTGAATTTTTATTGGGTTACATTCACGATAGGCATGTTGGGCCAGAGCAAATGCTACAAATTTGCCCTTGTTGTACCTGCATTTGTTGTTGTTATGACCAAAGGCATAACACTTGAAAAACATTGTGTCACACCTGACAAACGTTCCATAGAAATTTGGTCAGATGTGATCTGGTACTGAAAAATTTGAAGAAGATTAACATTTTGACACAAGTTTGGCCTCCTCAGGTGTATGATGTCAGTATTAAGATTTTTTTAAGGTTACCTTATTGTTGTTGTGAATTCGAGAATTTGTGTGCTTTACAGCCCTAAGGATCAGAATCTCGGCATTAATGTTATCAAGACATATTTATTAACAGTGCTGTGTTCATAAAACTGTTAGATTCTGGCACAAAACACAGTCTCTGAGCTTTGCTACGCAGTCAGGTGCAATAGGAGATTACACCAGAAGTCTTCAGTTTATCCTCAAGACATCATGATTTAGGAGATGAAGTAACTCTTCTTCCGAAGAGAGAAGTACTGCTCCAGCGTGGGTTTGAAAAACATCCACTGGACCAACAGTTGAATTAGAGCAAATACATTTGAGAATGTCTTTCATGGACATTTGATTTCCATCAATGCGTAATCTTACACGAATCCTCGCCATGAGCCTGGGAAGGTGCATCTGGCAGAGGAGTTGCTTAACAAAAAGGTATCTTTCCTTAATGTTAGCCTAACATCCTATTTCAGCTGACTTATGAAGGTCAGCCCCTAAGATAGCCTACCCTCGAGTAGTGAGGGAAAAGGGCCCAAGGCAAAGATCGGCTGGATTTTAAAAAACCACACGGGCTACCAGATGGTCAAAATGCCTTGTGTTAACTCGCCAAAGCGAAGTTGCCGAAAAATAAGAAGATAGGACAGTCAGAAGGATAGCAATGTATGTAGTGTGTTAAGTGTGTGGGCCAGTGTTGTTGTATGGGTGAGGGGAGGATGGGGAAGGATGGGGGGATGGGGATGAGAGGGGTGAACAAGCAAGCAAGTCACCGCCTTACCCTCTTGATGGGATGGGGCTCGAAGTGACTGCAAGCAAGTCTCCTCTCAGCTCTGGTGAAGAACTACTCAGGATAACCCAAGTAAATTCTCGAGCAACAGTGTTCAGAGTTGCTCAGCTGACGAGCGGGAACGACGACGTCTTCTCTCCACGGTGGCTGGGCTGCAACCATGTGCTCCAGCGCGACTTGCTTCATAAAACAGTATCACAGGTATTTTTTTCCTTTTTTTTTTGGTGTATTTTTGAGCGAGATATTCTAAATAGTAACTGGCAACCACCAGGTTAGTTGTGAGAAGGAGCTGCTCACACCATCTCCAGTCAGTGCCGACTGGAAGTCTGAAGAGAGAATGGGTGTGTCACTGTCTGACAGCTGACTACCCTTGGGACATTACTTTTTGCCTTTCATTGTATACATTTTTGTTACACAATGCCTGCAAAGAAGAAACAGTTTCCCAAGAACATTAGCAGGAAGAGGAGAAGGAACATAGAAGCAATGATAAGGGCTAAACAAGCAAAGAGAGCAGCTGCTGTGGTTGGTGACGCCGCCACCATGCTAGTACCACCACCCTCTACTCAAGACCTGTCCTTGTTCACTGCTACTGAACTATTGGATATTTCATGTTCAGAAACAAGGAAGACAAAATATAGGAGCCCCGCAAATATGCCCACCTCCACCACGGCTGCTACTACCACAACTACTACCTCCACTGCTGCTACTACCACTTCCAACTGGAACCTGCATACATGGAGGAGGTGCATAATGGCTACAAAGACCTAACATCAGATGAAATGATGCAGCGTTGTGTAAAAGGCAGAACGCAAAACTCTAATGAAAGTCTGCATCACCGCATATGGTCTTAAAGCAATAAAGCCAAATATCAAACCAAGAGGCATGCTGATTTCGCAGTCAGCCATGCTGTTGCTGACTACAATAGTGGATATGTGAGGAGCTGTCTGGACATAGCACTGGGCTACAGACGTTCAGCAGTGACTCAAGCACAACTTGAATTAATGGAGAAGCACATGAAGAAAAAACGGAACCGAAGTGGAAAGAAGAGGAAAAGGGAGCTGGACACGTCCTACGAGCCTGGAGGACATTAGATAATCCTGTGTCCACCTACATCCAGTCAAAGGTACGTAATTATTAGTGTTTTTTTTTGGTATATTTTTATATTGTTGTGTATAAATATCATATATGGGTGCAGTTACATGTATCTGCACATAATCACTGGGAATAGGATTTTGAGAATTCATTTCTTTCTTTTCAGATTGATTGGGATGGATTTTTATGATTGGCCGGCCACCAGAGAACTTCAGGATAAAGGGATCTTCATGGAACTTCAGGAATAATGTCTATATAACCAGTTCTACTCTCAATAAACGTATAAAGGCACTATGAGTATTTTTACCCACTGTATAATAATGTTCAATGTATTTGTTGATTTTTCTCAAAGTGCATTTATTAGTATTTTTCTGATGCAAAACCATTATTTATGAACCGATCATTCTGAATTTTACATAAGTTATTCAGGGGACCCTGTTTGACTTGGTAACGAAGCTGTCTTGGGTAATAATCCCTTCAATTTTGCATAAATGGATGTAAAATGCAAAAAAAAAAAAAAATGAAAATAAAGTCAAGACAATATTTTTTTGGGGTACCATAAAACATGTTATTACATTTCTGAACGTTAGATGGTCAATTTGGCATTACTTTATCATTTGTGATTATCAACAATGATTTCGAGATTGCCAATATTGACTTCTGTTGCTATAAGTGTTGCAATGTCCAATTTTTCACATTTTTATTTTTTATAACTTTATTTATTGGACGACCTTGATGCAACTCATCCATAACTCTTATTCAGAAAATTGCTTTTTAAATCTATTTTCTTCCAACTGTAACACACTGCTGCTAGTATTGTGTTGCTTACATATTTTAAGCACGTTATTTACGTCTCTTACGTTCCTGTTTTCCATTTATATGCCTAAATTATTTTCCCTCTCATTTTACGTTTTTCTAAAGAATATAGTTTCAGTGACCTCAGTTTGTCCTAGAAGGAAAGATTTCTGATACATATGATTAACTTTGACATATTCCAATATACGTTTTCCAGCGTATTAATGCCCAATCTGTTACACAGTTACCAGAAATATGCCCCTCAAGAAGGTTCCTTGATGTTGGTGAGGGGCTCTTGATTTGGGGAATTGGATCTGTGCTCCGGTTCCCCGAATTGAGCCTGAATGCCTTCCACATCCCCCCCCCCCAGGCGCTGTATAATCTTCCGGGTTTGGCGCTTCCCCCTTGATTATAATAATAATAATCCACCAGAAATATGCAACATATTGTAAAAGTGGCCAGACAAGAATAACCTGAGTACTCTTATTATTTATACTTCTGGATATGAAGGCAGGATATTTGTTTTTCTGTAATCACTTATAAACTGCTGTCGTAGCTTTATATGACTGCTAACCAAAGTGCCTAAATTTTTTTTTGCATTCAGAGTGATTAAAATCTACAATATTTAGTTTACAAGTGTCATTGTTATTTTTTTTTTCAAGGCTTAGAACTTTACAGTTGCCATTTCTCCGACCACTGCATCAGTTTATGCAGATCTTCCTCTGACAGTCAAATTAAATCCTTAAAATTGCTCCTGCCGCTATTTATTTCCTCATCTATGTCATTTATGTATATTGTGACCAACAACAATCTCTGTGGAACACCACGTAATTAATGTGTCCCTACTCATATTTCATCCAATTTATGCAAACTCTGTTGCCTGTCCCCTCAAGGCAGGTTCTTTGATGTTGGTGAGGGGCTCTTGATCTAGAGAATTGGATATGTTCTCCTATTCCCTGAATTAAGTCTGAATTCCTTCCATGTCTCTCAAAGGCGCTGTAAAATCCCTACAGGTTTAGCTCTTCCGTAATAATTATTATGATCAGTTGCCTGTCAACCACGCCTCAATCCATCAGAAAATATCCCCTCCTCATAAAAGCCATAATAACGTCTATCTACACATGTCTAGCATCTTACACACAATATCGTCTTTATTACCAAGATCTACCTCAGCACCTTCATGTAAACAAAAATATATTTATAAAGCAGGAACACTACTTTGTACAATTGTTCTGAGAATAATTGATCAATTTATGTCTTTCAATGTGACTTGTAGTTATTGATTCTATTAATTTTTACCACAATGGAGGTTAGGTTAATTATTCTATAATTTGAAGGTAACGGCATGTCTCCTGCTTTATAGATGGACATCATATATGATATTTTCCACCTGTCTAACACTGTCAGTTTGTACTGATGTGTTGAATAGCCTGGCTAATGGTTTACTAAGTTCCTCTTTACACTCCTTTAAAAACCTTGAGAATATTCATCATGGCCCGGGGACTGGTTAGGTTTTAATATATATTTATCTGAGAACCATGTCACTAGTGACTTTGATTGTCCATAAATTATTTTTGTCCTGACCTATATAGTTTTTCATTTCTGAAATTATTCTGTTATTTTCCTGCCTAAAAACTTATAAAAAAATAATGATTGTACACATTTCCATTATACTCTCGGTCAGCAGATCTGAGCAAGTTTTAAATATACCTCGAGAGGGTTTCGGGGGTCAACGCCCCCTCGGCCCGGTCTGTGACCAGGCCTCATGTTGGATCAGGGTCTAAACAACCAAGCTATTACTGTTGGTCACACGCAACCCGACCTACGAACCACAGCCCGGCTGGTCAGGTACTGACTTTAGGTGCCTGTCCAGTGTCTTGTTGAACACAGTCAGGGGTCTATTTATAATCCCCCTTACGTATGCGGGAAGGAAGTTGAACAGTCTTGGGCCCCTGACACTTATTGTGGTGTCTTTTATCGTGCTAGTGGCGCCCCTCCTTTTCATTGGTGGGATGTTGCATCGTCTGCCCAGGTCTTTTGCTTTCGTAGGAAGTGATAAGTGATCTACCTTTTAACTGATCTTACTCCAAAACATCTGAAAGAAATTTTTTAGACTAATCCTGGAATCCCTTGCGACTTTAACTTCATAACAATTTTCGTTTTTTCAAATTCCGTTTTTTCATTTATCTTTTTAATTGAATATATTGATTACGTAATGCCTTTCTCCTTTTTTGTCCTATGAGACGCTTTCATTTGTTGTTCATATATTTTGCGTCATTTTTGTTTGATCTAATTTCCTTGTTTAGGAAATAAGTTTCCTGGACAATTTGAACTATACTTTGAAAAATGTTGTACTGGCAACCATCACCGCCTACCTGACCCACAGGATAATGACTAGTCAGGTCACACTAGTCCACCATACTCAGGTAATATCTCAACCCTATGAAACTGATCAAGCTGAAGTCAGGTACATAGACCGTTGTAGTTATTATGGTTATTCCATGATGTATTTATTGAAACTGAGTGATTTGTGATTGCTTTCTTGAAGCTCCTCAATAACATGAACACTATTAATAATTCCCTGTTGACTATCACTACCACCTCTGCCCTAAAGAGTTGACTATCACTATCACCTCTGCCCCAGAGAGTTGACTATCACTACCACCTCTGCCCGAGAGAGTTGACTATCACTACCACCTCTGCCCTAGAGAGTTGACTATCACTACCACCTCTGCCGCAGAGAGTTGACTATCACTACCACCTCTGCCCCAGAGAGATGACTATCACTACCACCTCTGCCCCAGAGAGTTGACTATCACTACCACCTCTGCCGCAGAGAGTTGACTATCACTACCACCTCTGCCCCAGAGAGATGACTATCACTACCACCTCTGCCCCAGAGAGTTGACTATCACTACCACCTCTGCCCCAGAGAGTTGACTATCACTACCACCTCTGCCCTAGAGAGTTGACTATCACTATCACCTCTGCCCTAGAGAGTTGACTATCACTACCACCTCTGCCCTAGAGAGTTGACTATCACTACCACCTCTGCCCCAGAGAGTTGACTATCACTACCACCTCTGCCCTAGAGAGTTGACTATTACTAACACCTCTGCCCTAGAGAGTTGACTATCACTACCACCTCTGCCCCAGAGAGTTGACAATCACTACACCTCTGCCCTAGGAGTTTTACTATCACTATCACCTCTGCCCTAGAGAGTTGACTATCACTATCACCTCTGCCCTAGAGAGTTGACTATCACTATCACCTCTGCCCTAGAGAGTTGACTATCACTACCACCTCTGCCCTAGAGAGTTGACTATCACTATCACCTCTACCCTAGAGAGTTGACTTTCACTAACACCTCTGCCCTAGACAGTTGACTATCACTATCGCCTCTGCCCTAGAGAGTTGACTATCACCTCTGCCCTAGAGAGTTGACTATCACTACCACCTCTGCCCTAGAGAGTTGATTATCACTAACACCTCTGCCCTAGAGAGTTGACTATCACTACCACCTCTGCCCCAGAAAGTTGACTATCACTAACATCTCTTCCCTAGAGAGTTGACTATCACTACCACCTCTGCCCCAGAAAGTTGACTATCACTAACATCTCTTCCCTAGAGAGTTGACTATCACTACCACCTCTGCCCTAGAGAGTTGACTATCACTACCACCTCTGCTCTAGAGAGTTGACTATCACTACCACCTCTGTCCTAGAGAGTTGATTATCACTACCACCTCTGCTCTAGAGAGTTGACTATCACTATCACCTCTGGCCCAGAGATCTGCACCCCATCTTTTGCATACATATCTTGTTTGCCATGGAAATTATCCCGGTATTCTACTCAGCAATTTACTCCAATTGCCCCAGCCGTCATTCACTTCCCACTCCTCTTCTAGACAGAATTCAACATATGATCGGGACACTTTCTTAGTCCTAATTAAATCTATAATTGTCCATTACTTATCTAGATGCTCCTGTCTCCTGCTCTTTCCAGTATCATGGAGAGATAATTGACAGGGGCAAACGAATGGATAATCGTGCTGTAATAGGTTGGGTTTGATAATTATGACTACAATGTGTTCACACCAAATAGAGGAAGAAATATTCGCAATATGGCATTTGGGTATACGATTACCCCCGGGTATACAATACCCTCAGGTATACCAGTATCCCCGGGAAATTATTGAGACTGATTGCCCTAAAAGTATAACTGATAGGAATAAACATGATGACTGTCATAATATAATTATTCTTAGATTAACATTAAAACAAGTTAAATTTTGAAAATAACTGGACTAGTGTAAGTACAACTTCAGGATTTCACTAAACAGTTGTGGTAATGCAGGTTGTAGTTAAGATGGGCAAAAATACAACGATGTTTGCCCAAAGTAGAACTGAGTTGCAAGTGTTGTCTCAATGCAACTGGAATAGATGCGTTTCACTGCAAATCCAGAAAACACAAATGCATTCCTATTAGATTTTTTTTTTATATTTTATTTAAAAAAAAAAATTACAATACATTGAATAAAAGAACCCATTACCGGATCCTCCACAGAAAATATAACTTTTTCATTTTCGAAATACACACTGCAGGTTTATCTTTGTACTGACAAAATATCCTTCATCCCTTATGCTTTGTATCCCTTTACATCAATGTTAAATACAAGATTACACAAGATTATATATTTCATCAATCAAAATATATTACAATATGCATGAATATTTCAATTATACTTATCACCCGACTAATAGGAGTGCATTGTTATTACACAGAATTCCATGAAATTTACTTAAGAATTAATACAAATATTGACAATAATCACAACTCCTTCCCGTCTTCTAAATACAGTGTACACACAATCAGTTACATGTTGTTATGATCCAATCATAATTACTTACATCCCCTCCCCCACACTTTTCCCCAGTGCAAAAAATAAATACCACTTGCACTTGACATCACAACACATAAAATAATAACTAACTTATAAAATAATAACTAACATAACTTATAAAATAATAACTAATATAACTTATAAAATAATTAAACCTTATGACAATATATAGATAATAACATTACTTGACAATAGTGAAGAATGCCAACTAATATGATAACAGTACACTAGATATTGAAACACACACACTTAATACATATTCCCATATTTATATAAGTAGACACGTATTATCATGTTCAACAAGATATAGATGTATATTGACAAGTTTCAGAGCAATATCAGACTTGCTCTTTCACACACTAAATAACATAATATAACATTATAACACTTAGTCGAATTGGTAAGCTGCCTCTCGCTTCCTGTTGACTACCCAGGAAAACACTACAGTGAAATCAGTTCTAAAAATCAAGATATTTTAGCAATTTTAATTCCATGTATTCACTCTCCCCCTTCCCTCTCTTATGCAGAGATCAGTCCACCCAACCATTACAACACTAAATCGCGCAGCTCTCACAGTCATTCCACTATACGATACTGAAAAATCGGTAGCCCATCTACGTCCATACACTATGTCATTCCTACACTTTGTTTTATATAAATGTCCAGCTAAAGCCCTTATTCTTTCCTCCCTCCCCCACCACCTTTATCGGCCACGATATAGAAATATAATCTGCCACTAAATACATGACAGCCCTCCTCACACTATCTCCCACTCCCTCTATATCCAAACTCAGTGCCCTTAGTACCACTAACCCTCTCCCACCCACCATACTCAAGACTCTGCGAAACCATAGACGTGCCGTCTCGATATGCTCACAGAAATACACCACATGATATGCTGTTTCCTCGCCCCCCCCGCACACACAAAGCACAACATGGAAACTGCAAAATTCGCATATGATACAGTCGTACTTTAGTTGGCAAAATCCCATGTAAAAACCTATACATAGTTTCCCTCATCCTTGACTTCAACCGAAACTTACGGAATGCTCCACAGATTCGTGTCCAATTATACAACGGAAAAACAGTCCCCTTCCACCACCTTATGGCACCTTTCCAACCTCCGCTAAACACACGCCAATACATTTCCCAGAATTCTTACCTGTAGTAAATATCTAAACACACTCATACACTCCTCTAAGTACCTACCCCCCCCCCACCACCGCCTCACATCTTCCATCACATCCCTCACTCTGACACCACGTTCCCCACCCAATCTCCGATAACAATGCTTCACATACATGTTCTTCAGTCTGCTGCCTAAAGGAATTAAACCTAAACCCCCATCACCTGCGATGTCATCACATGCGTCTGCCGCAGCCAATGACAACCATATCCCCATATAAAACTCAGTACTTTCCTTTGCACTCGCTGCACATCTTTCGCTATCAAGGGATACACCACTGCCATATGCCACAATTTAGGATAAATGAGTGTATTGACCACAATGACTGTTGCATTGTCAAACCACTCGGTCTTATTCCTCCTAACCTTCGCAAGGCCCTTTGCGATACCCTTTTAGAATTTGCCTCTCTAGCCCCCTGCGCTGCCCCTCTGTATAATGCTCCACAAATTTTTACCTGTTCTACGACCTGCCATCCATACCTATTCCCCAGTTCCCCTCCCACCCACGATCCAACCTCCAGTAATTTCGACTTTTCACTATTAACACACATACCTGTCGCCCCACTAAATATTTCGACGATTCTGCCTACACTCTTCAAACCTTCCTCTCCCCTCACTAAGACAGTCGTGTCATCGACATAACCAGCTATACCCATAGCACTCCTATGCCTTACCTCCCCGTCACCCACCCCTACATTAATCAACCTATATAATGGGTCTTGCAGACATGCAAATAGGATCTGAGACATGTGGCATCCCTGCCTCAGCCCCTACCCATACTAACCAAGTTTCCCACCTTTCCATTTATTTACACTCGAATTTCTGCATCACTATATAAAGTTTACACCCACTGCACAATTTCATCACCAAAACCCATCCTCCTCATAATCATCCATAATGTCTCTCTCCACAATCATAAGCTGCCTTACAATACAAAGCAAGTACACCTCCGCCGCTCATCCTACGATCCTCTATATAATCCTTTATCCTCCCATGTCCACTAAACATTGTTCGCCCTGGCACACCCATCTCTCCCGTATCTATAACCTTCCCAATTACTTCACGCAACCTGTTACCTAAAATCTTGGCAAACAATTTATAATTCCGGCATATTAATGACAAACCTCTATAATCTAGGAACTACTCTGTACTTTCCCCTTTGGAACTATAACTACAACACCTGTTCTTTGTGACATACTCATACTTCCCTTATCCTTCATCTCATTCACCAACTGCACCAAGAGTTCCTTCATAACCTCCCAGTTGCTCAAATAAAAATCATTTGGGATTCCATCTATCCTAGGTGTTTTCCCGACACTCATCCCCTTTAACACCATCCACACTTCCTCTTATCTATGGGCCCTCTATCACCGCTCTGTCTGCTTACTCCAGGTTCCTCTGTATCCCCTTCTCTAAAATCTTCAGGTCTCCCATCTTTCTTTTTCCTCCTCTCACATATATCTCAAACCACTTATCAGCAAAACCACTCGTACCTTTCTTAGTTACTAACCTCTGTCCCACCTTATACCCTCCCACAACCGTATGTACGTCCAACTTCATCATAGTCATTATCCTCTGCCGTATCTTTAAGCGCCGCATTACACAGGCGGATGGCTTATCTCCCCATAAAACATCCTTCAACCCACCTCTCAATCGTTCACCATCAAATCTTGCATTCTGCATTTCCATCAGTTGCACTTTGATACCCTCAATCTCTTGAACAGGATATACCCCTTTAAAACCTTCATAACACTGTTTCAACTGTCCTTCCAAATACCTCTGTAATCCATATTTCCATTGACTTACCTCCTTTCCTTTCCTCATATAAAAACTTCGTATTCCTGGTTTAGCATATTCCTCCCACCATCATAATATATCACCTCCCTTCCTCCCCTCGGTCCACTCATTTGTCCACCACTCAACAAAACTAACACCATCTTCCAACTCCTCTAACAGGCTCACATTAAGTTTCCAATAACTCATGTAACGCTTTGGTAAACCACCCCATCCCACGTCCACTACCACTCCTCTGTGATCTGAAAACACAACATTTATAATTTCCGTGTTAGCAACCTGTATCCCCGGAGAAGCATAAATACGATCTAATCGTGCCCCATATCCTCTCCTCACATAAGTATCCTTCGCGTTCCACCTCTCCCCCCTTACTACATCTACTAAGCGTGTTCCCCTAAAACATCCGGTAGGACCCCCAACACACAACCTGCACCCCGCGGCTCCACATCCTTCCTACGTATCACACTATTCCAATCCCCTCCAAATAATGAATAAATTTGTAACCCCCGCATATTATAAATTAGTGTGTCCCGTACAAAATTCTTTTTAACACGCCTCTTGCTGTCCGCCGGCATGTGTACACTCACAAAACACACACGTACCCCACCCCATGTCCTATCCACTCTCACTACTCTCCCATCTCCTCCTCCTTCCCAATGTAACAATTGAAAAGGACTGGCCTCCGCTATTAGTACCGCAGCACCTCCCTTAAGCTTCCCAGTTTACCCAGCATAAACTTTATACTCATCTACCAACAAATTCCTTCAATACTAAAATTATGCTCTTGTAAAAATATGACCTGTATTCCATGTCTCTTTAAAAAGTCACTAAAGATCCTGCGCTTTACGTCAGCCCTTAGGCCATTTACATTTAATGTTAGGAACTTAAAAATGCTATCGGGGGCTTACCAATCGACCGATGTCCATGCGTATACTTACGTTATTCACAATGTCCTTTTCTTGCCTCACCTTTCCCCTACCCCTTCACCCTCTGATACTTTTTTGGCACATCCACTGAGTGTTTCTTTCTAGATCTTTGCGAGTGTTAAGGACATCATCACTGTCAGAAGCCCTGCCTCTCTCTTCCGTGATGCCTCAACTATGTGCATGCCCTCATCTGCACTTTCAACCTTATGCACTTCAACCACAGCCTCACAAATCCTCTGTGTTGCCCATCTGCCCCACCACCACGATAACCCTCCTTAAGAAATCCCACCCGTATCTACAGATGTCCCCTTCTCGTACACCATACTTAGTGTTTCCGTCCTCATTCTGTACCATCCACTGTTGACAGTTGCTGCAATGCTGTCAGCAAACATTGGGTGCAGTTGCTACACTGCAGCAAAGTGCCACATTGTGACAGTTTTGAGCCAACACTGCGCATCAACATTGTGACAGTTGCTACAATGTCAGCAGCAACATTGTGACATTTTCACAATGCATCAGTCAACATTGTGACAGTTGCTACTCTTGCAGCAACAACATTGTGACCGTTGCTACACTGCAGCAATCAACATTGTGAAAACAGCTGCTACATCAGCAGACTCAATATGTGACAGGTTGGTAAAACTGCAGCATCAACTTTTGGACATTGTACCTCTGCAGAGCACCAAAATTGGGACAGTTGGTACACGTGCAGCATCAACATTTTGACAGTTACTACACGGCAGCATCAACATTGGGGGGACAGTTTGCATATAACTGCAAGACATCAACATTGGGACAGTTGCACACTGCAGCATTAACATTGTTGACAGTTGCAACACTGCAAGCAAACAAACAATGAGACAGTTGCTACACAGCAGCATCAACATTGGGACAGTTGCTACACTGACAGCAACAACATTGGACCAGTTTGCTACCCTGCAGCGAGCGAGCCACATTTTGAACAGTTAGAGCTACCAGCAGCCATTAACATGTGACAGTTGCTACCCTGCAGCAACAATACATTGGGACAGTGTCTACAACTGCAGCAATCAACATATGCTGACATTTGTCGACACTGCAGCATCAACATTGGGACAGTTGCTACACTGCAGAGCATCACATTGAACAGTTCTACACTGCAAGAGCATTAACATTGTGACAGTTGCTAAACTGCACATCAACATAGTGACAGTTTGCAAAAACTGCCAGCATCACCATTGTGACAGTTGCTAAACTGCAGCATCAACATTGATGACAGTTAGCTACACTGCAGCATCACATTGGACAGTTTGCAACACTGCAGCATCCAACATAGTGACAGTTGCTTACACTGCAGCATCAACATTGGGACAGTTGCAACCTCTGCAGCAACATCATTGGGACAGTTCTACACTGGGGCAGCATCAACATTGGGACCGTTGCTACAAACTGCAAGCATCAACATTGGGACGTTGCTACAAACTGCCCATCAACATTGGACAGTTCCTACAACAGCATCAATAACATTGAGACAGTTTGCTACACTGCAGCACTCAACATTGGGACAGTTCATATACACTGCAGCATAACATTGTGACAGTTGGCTACACTGCAGCATCACACAATGGACAGTTGCTACACAGCAGCATCAACATTGGGACATTGCTACACTGCAGCATCAACATTGGGACAGTTCTACACTGCAGCATTAACATTGTGACAGTTGCTACACTGCAGCATCAACATTGGGACAGTTCTACACTGCAGCATTAACATTGTGACAGTTGCTACACTGCAGCATCAACATTGGGACAGTTGCTACACTGCAGCATCAACATTGGACATTTGTCTACACTGCAGCATCAACAATGGAACAGTTTGCTACACTTTTGGGCACCCCCCCCCCCAGCCAATCAACATTGGGACAGTTCTCACAATGCAGCATTAACATTGTGACAGTTATCTAGTACAGAAGTGCAGCATCAACATTGGGACAGTTTCTAACCTGCAGCATTAACATTGAGACAGATGCAAGGCTACACCTGCAAGCATCAACATTGGATAGTTGCTACACTGCAGCATCAACATTGGGATAGATTTGCTAAACCCGCAGCATCAACATTGGACAGTTTGCTACACTGGCAGCCTCAACATTGGGACACTTGCTACACTGCAGCATCAAATTGAAGTTGTAAAACTGCGCACAATTGGAAGTTCTAAAACTGCCGCATAACTTGTGACGTTGCACACTGCAAAACATTGGGACAGTTCTACCCGCAGCATCAAAATTGGGACAGTTCTAAAAAGCAGCATAACATGGGGGCAGTTGCTACACTCAGCATCAACATTGGGACGTTCCTACCTGCAAGCTTATTGGAACAGTTCTACATGCAGCATTAACATTGGGGACACTTGCTACACTGCAGCATCAACATTGGGACAGTTCTACACTGCAGCATTAACATTGTGACAGTTGCTACACTGCAGCATCAACATTGTGACAGTTGCTACACTGCAGCATCAACATTGGGACAGTTCTACACTGCAGCATCAACATTGTGACAGTTGCTTGTGAAGGCTTACTCAGCCCTGTAACAACTTCAGACAGTATTACCAAGGCTGGCTCCTCCTCAGGAAAATTAGTGAATAGAAAAAGCAATAATAACAGACAAACATAAACACTTTATTATATAGAAAATATAAAACACTTAAATATGAAATATTAATCCTACATTAAAGAAAATGAAAAATGAAAAATGTAAATGATAACTGAATTCAACGCTAATATATATAGGGGTGCCTGGTGTTGGTGACACTGTTGTTGAAATCGTAGCCGTTGCTGATGTGGGTGGGGGTCGCAGGTGTTGGTGACCACCACTGGCTAGTTCTTCGCAGAGTATCGCCGTGAGTATTATCCCGATGACAGGAAAGCAGGTTCTTTACCGCTGCAATGATGTGGGGTTACGTCCTGAAATTTCATACAGGTGCACAGGTAATTAAATCCAAAATGGGACGTCTCCAGGACGTTAGTCCGTCTCCTGTTCTTCTCGTTAATTGACAGGTGACCTTCTCTGTCATCCAAGCTGAAAACATAGACAGGTTACCCACTGCTTAAAAATCACTCTCCATGGCAAGTACAATACCCAAAAGATGTGGTGATTTTCCCAACAGTCAACCTAGGAAGACTGAAAGGGACTAAGTTTATTATTGGTCAAAAGTGAAGCTTTCAACCGATAAATCCACTAGAATACAAGGCATGCATGTACTTATAGTAGTGTTGAGAGCTGTGAGTCGAGTGATTTACTGTTTGGGCCAGAGCCACACGTCACCTTTTTGGGGGGGGGGGAAGAGGGAGGGGAAAGGGGTAGTGGGGGGCTAGACTGCCCTACGTTAACAGTAGCCGGCAGTCAAACTATCACTTTCAGGGAGGGGGAAAAAGGCGGGGGAAAAAAACGGGGAGCGTGACTTACCTACCTTAACTAGTAGCGGCAATGAAAACTATCACTTTCGGGGAGGGGGGAAGAAAGGCGCGAGTTTTATTACCCCACCCAACTGTAGCCCTAATGAAACTATCGTTTTATTTCGCTATCCATCTATTGAACTTTTCCCCCACTTTTTTACCGCAGCAAAAAACATTGGGGGTTCTACACTGCAGCATCAACATTGGGACGTTCTCAGCAGCATTAAGTGTGACGTTCCTACACCGCTCAACATTGGGGGGTTTTAACTGCAGCATCAAATTGGGGCAGTTCTACACTGCACTTAACACAGTGACAGTTGTACACTGGAGCATCAACATGGGACGTTCTAACTGCAGCATTAACATTTTGCAGTTCCTACACTGCGCATCAAATTTTGGACAGTTCTCACTCAGCATAAAAATTGGACAGTTTACACTGCGCAAAAACTTGTTACAGTTGCTACACGCAGCATAACATTGGGACAGTTCTACACTGCGCATTAACACTGTCCAGTTTCTACCTGCAGCACAACATTGGGACAGTTCTACACTGCAGCATTAAAATTTTGACAGTGTAACGCAGAAACATTGTGACAGTTGCTCACTGCGCATTAACATTGTGACAGTTGCTACACTGCAGCAAAATTGTGACAGTTGCTGCACTGCAGCATCAAAACGGGGCGTTCTACACTGAGCATTAACATTGTGAAAGTTGCTACACTGCAGGGTCAAAAAATTTTGACAGTTGCTACATGCAGCACAACATTGGACAGGCTAACTGCAGCTTTTAACCCCTGTCACGTTGTACCTTTCAGCTCAAAAATTGGGACGTTATACTATCGCATTAAATTTTGACAGTTGCTACACTGCAGCATCAATTGGGGAGGAACTGCAGCATTAAAAACTGTGACGTTGCTACCTGCAGCATCAAAATTGGGACAGTTACTCTAGCAACATCAACATTGTGACAGTTGCTAACGCGCAAAACTTTGGACAGTTATACTAGCAGCATCAACAGTGACAGTTTTTATATGCGCATCAAAAATTGTGAAGTTACTACACGCACACAACACTGTGCAGTTATACTATGCAGATCAACACGTGGACAGTTTTATATGCAGCTTAACATGGAAACTATACACTGCAGCATCAACACGTGATAGTTACTCTATGGGACCCCCCAAAACTGTGACAGTTACTACTATGCCTCAACATGTGACAGTTATACTATCAGCATAACCGTGACGTTATACTTTCGCTCCCAAAATGTGACAGTTACTACTATGCACATCCACTTTTGCGGGGGACTACTAGCAGCTCAACATTGGCAGTTTCCCACACTGCAGCATTAACATGTGACAGTTTACTATAACAAATTAAAACTGTGCAGTTATAATGCGCATCAACACTGTGACTTACTACACGCGCATCAACAATGGACAGTTATACTATGCGCTAACATGTGACAGTTTATACTATGCAGCATAAAAATTTTGACGTTATCTATGCAGAAAAAATTTTGCATTACTATATGCCATCAAACCCTTGTGACATTCTACACTGCAGCTTAACACTGTGACGTTACACTTGCGCTTTAACACTGTGACAGTACTACTATGTAGCATCAACATGGGTTTGTTACTACTATGCGCTCAACATGTGACGTTTCTATATGCGCTCAAAAACTGTGCAGTTACTACTATGAGCATCACCGTGACGTTACTACTATCGCATCAACACTGTGACAGTTTTAAAAATGCAGCTCAACATTGTGACATTATACATGCAGCAAACCTGTACAATTTTATATGCAGCATCAACACGTGACATTTTTACTATGCGCATCACACTTTTTGGGCAGTTACTACTTTCGCATGAAAGTACGTTTCTACTAGCGCATGAACACTGGACAGTTATACTTTCACATCAACACTGTGACAGTTACTATATGCGCATAACATTGGACGTACTATATGCAGCATAACACTGTGACATTACTACTATGCGCTCAACACTGTGCAGTTAAATATCAGCTCAACACTGTGGACAGTTACTACTTGCCGCTAAAAACTGTGACAGTATACATGCAGCATAAATTTTTGGTTTCTACTATGCGCATCAACACTGTGACAGTTACTTTTTGCAGCCAACACTGTGACAGTTATACTATGCAGATTAACCTTTTAGTTATATATACAGATTAACCTTGACAGTTTTTCTATGCAGCATCAACACTGTGACAGTTCTACACTGCAGCATCAAACTGTGCAGTTATATATGAGCTTCAAATTGTGGGCAGTTTTTATATGCGCATTAACATTGTGACAGTTATACTAGGGGCACAAAATTGTGACAGTTTCTCTAGCGCATCAAATTGTGACAGTTATAAATGCAGCTTTTAACACTGTGACGTTTACTAGCGCATCACACTGTACGTTATACTAAGCAGCACAAAACTTGAAGTTATATAGCGCATCAACACTGTGACAGTTTTCTATATGCAGCATTAACATTGTGACAGTTATACTATGCGCAAACATTTTTGAAGTTCTACTTGGATCAACACTGTGACAGTTACTACTAGCAGATCAACACTGTACAGTTACTATATGCGCATCAAAATGTGACAGTTATACTTGCGCATCACACTGTGCAGTTACTACTATGCAGCATCAACACTGTGCGTTATACTATGAAGGGGATCAACTTGTGACAGTTACTACTATGCAGATCAACCTGTGACAATTTTACTATGCGCATCAAACACTGTGACGTTTCTATATGCACATCAACACTGGACAGTTATACTATGCGGGATCAAACTGTGACAGTTTTCTATATGCAGCATCAACACTGTGACAGTTTTAAAAATATGCAGCAACAAAAATTTTTGAAGTACTACTATGCAGCACAACACTGTGCAGTTACTACTTGGGAGCATCAACACTGTGACGTTACTATATGCGATAACACTGTGACGTTTTAAAAATGAAGCATCAAAACTGTGACAGTTACTTAAGCAGCATCAAAAAATTTTGAAGTTACTACTATGCAGCTCAACACGTGACAGTTTCTACTATGCGCATCAAAACTGGACATTACTACTATGCAGCATCAAAAACTGTGACAGTTACTAATACCCCGCTCAACATTGTGAAGTTACTACTATGCAGCATCAACACTCTGACAGTTACTACTATGCAGCATTAACACTGTGACAGTTACTACTATGCAGCATTAATGTGACATTATACTATGCGCATCAAGACTTGACATTTTACACTCAGCATCAAAAACTGTTTACGTTACTACTATGCACATCAACATTGTGACAGTTGCTACTATGCAGCATTAACATTGTGACAGTTACTACTATGCAGCATCAACATTGTGACAGTTACTACTATGCAGCATCAACATTGTGACAGTTACTACACTGCAGCATTAACACTGTGACTTATACTATGCAAATCAACACTTTTTTGACAGCTATATGCAGCATCAAAAAACTGTGACATTTTTACTATGCGATCAACACTGGCAGTTACTACTTGCAGCATTAAAATTGTGAAGTTTTTATATTGCAGCATAAAATTGGACAGTTATACTAGCAGCATCAACTTGTGCAGTTTCTCACTGCAGCATTAACACTGTGAAGTTATACTATGCAGCAATAACACTGTGACAGTTATACTTGAAAATCAAACTTTGAAGTTACTCTATGCACATCAAAACCCGTGACATTATATATGCAGATCAAAAGTGACTTACTATATGCGCATCAAAACTGTGACAGTTACTACTATGCGGCATTAACACTGTGACAGTTCTACTTTGCAGACAAAACTGTGACAGTTACTACAAAGCAGCATCAAAAACTGTACAGTTACTACTAGCAGCACAAACTGTGACAGTTATACTATGCGCATCAACACTGTGACATTTTACTATGCCATCAACCCGTGACGTTACTACTATGCACATTAACACTGTGACGTTATTATGCAGCATCAAAACATGGACAGTTTTTACTATGCGCATCAGCACTGGACATTATATAGCAGCATCAACACTGTGACGTTTTCCCCATGCAGCTCAAAACGTGACGTTATTCATGCAGCACACCGTGCAGTTACACTAGCAGCATCAAACTGTGACAGTTACTTAGCACATCAAAACTGTGACATTATATTGCAGCATCAACCTGTGCAGTTACTATATGCAGCATCAACATTGGGACAGTTACTACTTTCAGCATCAAACACTGTGCAGTTAACTATGCACATTTAAAATTGTGACAGTTTCTACATGCAGCATCAACATTTTGGCAGTTACTACATGAAAATCAACATTGTGGGGGTTTCAAAACGCGATTAACTGGACGTTATACTATGCGCATCAACACGTGACAGTTACTACTTGCAGCATCAACACTTTTACAGTTACTACTTTTAAGGGATTTTAACACTTGACGTTTTACAAAGCAGCTCAAAAATTGTGACAGTTACTACTATGCAGATCAAAACGGACAGTTATACTTGCGCATCACCCTGGACAATTCTACTATGCAGCATAACACTGTGACAGTTACTACATGCCATCAACACTGTGACAGTTTTACTATGCACCAAAAACTGTGACTGTTTTCTAATTGCCCTTTGGGGGGCTCTGGGGGGCCCGGTGGGTTAAGCTCTCGCTTCACACGGCGGGGCCTGGGGTTTGTTTCCCAGCCCGAGTAGAAACATTGGACTGTTTCTTTCCACCTGTTGTCTATGTTCCCCCTAAATAAAATGGGTACCTGGGGGTTAGTCGACTGGTGTGGGTTTTCTCTGGGGCCTGACCCAAGGAGGGCCGGTCACAGACCCGGCCGCGGGGGGGTTGACCCCCCGGAATCTGTCCCAAAACTCGTGCAGATCAACACTGGACAGTTTTACTATGCGCATCAACACTGTGACAGTTACTACATGCCTCAACATGTGACAGTTACTACAAAGCAGCATTAAACTGTGAAGTTACTACTTGCAGCCAAAACTGTGACAGTTTTACTATGCAGCTCAACACTGGACGTTATCTAGAGATCAAAACTGTGACATTACTACTATGCAGCACAACACTGTGAAGTTACTACTTTGCAGCATAACACTGTGACATTACTACTAGCAATTAAAAACTGTGACGTTATACTAGCAGCATCAACCTGGACGTTACTATATGGCATCAGCACTGTGACAGTTACTATATGCAGATCAAAAACTGTGACAGTTCTACTAGCAGCATCAAAACTGTGAAGTTTTCTACTATGCAGCATCAACACTGTGACAGTTACTACTATGCAGCATCAACACTGTGACAGTTACTACTATGCAGCATTAACACTGTGACAGTTACTACTATGCAGCATCAACACTGTGACAGTTACTATATGCAAACATCAACACTGGGACAGTTACTACTATGCAGCATCAACACTGTGACAGTTACTACTATGCAGCATCAACACTGTGACAGTTACTACTATGCAGCATCAACACTGTGACAGTTACTACTATGCAGCATCAACACTGTGACAGTTACTACTATGCAGCATCAACATTGGGACAGTTACTACTATGCAGCATTAACACTGTGACAGTTACTAATATGCAGCATCAACACTGTGACAGTTACTTTTCTATGCGCATCAAACGTGAAGTTATACTATGCACATCAACACTGTGACGTTACTATAGCAGCCAAAACTGTGACAGTTAGTACATGCGCTCAAAAGTGACAGTTACTATATGCGCATCAACACTGTGCGTTTCTACTATGCAGCACAACACCTTTACAGTTATATATGCAGCATAACCGTGACAGTTACTACTATGCAGCACAAAACTGGACAGTTACTACTTGCGCATCAACATTGGTTCTTCTATCGCCATCAAACTGGACAGTTACCACACTCAACCGGAAGTTACACCCCTTTCAGCTCAACAGTGACGTTACCTATGCAGCATCAACCTGTGACTTATACTATGCAGCTCAAACACTGTGAAAGTTAATACTAGCAGCATCAACATTGTGAAATTTTTAATTTTCAGCATCAAACTGTAAGTTACTTCACCCAAAACAAAACTGGGAAGTTCATTAGCAGCATTAAAATGTGACAGTTATACTATGCAGGAAAACACTGTGAAAAGTTACTACACGACAAACCCGTGCAGTTACAACTTGCGCATCAACACTGTGACGTTTTTCTATGCAGCATCAAAATTGTGACAGTTGCTACTATGCGCATTAACATTGTGCGTTATATATGCAGATCAAAATTGTGACAGTTATTACTATGAGCATCAAAAATTTTACAGTTTCTACACGCGCATTAAACTGTGACAGTTACACTATGCGCATCAAAATTTTGACGTTACTATATGCGCATCAACACTGTGCAGTTCTACATGCAGTCAACTGGACAGTTACTATATGCAGCATTAACATTGGACGTTACTACTAGAGCCAAAAATTGTGACAGTTACTCTATGCAGCATCAACATTGTTAAAGTTATACACTGCAGCATTAAAACTGGACAGTTCTACTACAGCTAACACTGTGACATTACTACTATGCAGCATCAAAACCCTTTTACAGTTCTACTAGCACATCAACACTATGACAGTTACTATATGCAGCATCAAAAATTGTGACAGTTATACTATCAGCATCAACACGTGACAGTTACTACTATGCAGCATCAACCCCGAGCAGTTTTCTACTATGCAGCATCAACACGTGACTTACTACACTGCGCATCAACACTGTGACAGTTACACTAGCAGATTTAAAACCTGTGACATTACTACTATGCAGCATCAACACTGTGACTTTCTAGCAGATCAACACTGTGAAGTTTTTACTATGCAAACATCAACAATTTTGAAGTTATACTATGGGAGCATCAACACTGGACAGTTATACATGCAGCATAAAACTGTGAAGTTATACTTGCAGCATCCCTGTGAAGTTACTACTATGCAGCATCAACTGTGCAGTTCTACTTGCAAAAAATCAACCTGTGACAGTTTTCTACTATGCGCATCAACACTGTGACAGTTACTATATGCAGCTCAACACTGTGAGTTACACTATGCAGCATCAACACTGTAACAGTTAATATGCAGCATCAACATTGGATCTTTCTACTTGCAGCATCAAAAACTGTGACAGTTACATATGCAGCTAACCTGTAAGTTACTACTATGCAGCATAACACGTGACAGTTACTACTATGCAGCATCAACACTGTCGTTACACTATGCAGCTTTAACTTGGGGCAGTTACTACTATGCAGCATCAACATGGACGTTATACTATGCAGATCAACCTGTGACAGTTATACTAGAGCATCAAACTGTGCAGTTACTTAGCGCATGACCTGTGACAGTTAAACTATGCGCTTTTAACACTGGACAGTTCTACTAGCGCATCAAACGTGCAGTACTACTATGCAGCATCAAATTGTGGACAGTTACTACTTGCAGCTTTAAAAACTGTGACGTTATACTATGCAGCATCAACACTGTCAGTTTCATATGCAGACAACCCCTGGACAGTTTACTATGCAGCTTTAAAAACGTGAAGTTACTACTATGCAGCATCAACATTTTGAAGTTATACTATGCAGATCAACACTGTGACGTTCTTAAAAGCAGCATCAACCTGTGACAGTTACTACTATCAGCATTAACACTGTGACAGTTACTCTTTAAAAAGCATTAACACTGTACAGTTTCTACTATCAGCATCAACCTGTGACAGTTACTACCTGCAGCATCAAAACGTGACAGTTTTACTATGCAGCACACATTTTACAGTTGCTACAGCAGATTAACATTGTGAAGATACAATATGGGGGCATCAAAATTGTGACAGTTAAATACTATGCAGCATCAAACATTGTGACAGTTTACTACACTGCAGCATTAACACTGGACAGTTTTTAAAATGCACATCAACACGTGACGGGTTTAAATATGAGCGTCAAAACTGGCAGTTACTTATGCAGCTCACACTGTGACAGTTATCTATGCACATTAACTTGTGAAGTTTTTCTATGCAGCATCAACATTGTGACAGTTTTACTATAGCTCAACACTGTGACGTTACTCTTTGCAGCATCAAAAACTGTGACGTTACATATGCAGAAAAAAACACTGTGACAGTTATACTTGCAGCATCAACCTGGACAGTTACTACTATGCAGAATTTAACATTTGAATTACTACTTGCAGATAACACGTGACATTACACTATGCAGCACAACCTGTGACAGTTACTACTATGCAGCATCAACACTGTGACAGTTACTACTATGCAGCATCAACACTGTGACAGTTACTACTATGCAGCATCAACACTGTGACAGTTACTACTTGAGCATAACATTGGACGTTATACTTGCAGCACAACACTGGCAGTTACTACTATGCAGCATCAACACTGTGACAGTTACTACTATGCAGCATCAACACTGTGACAGTTACTACTATGCAGCATCAACACTGTGACAGTTACTACTATGCAGCATCAACATTGTGAAGTTACTACTATGCAGCATCAACACTGTGACAGTTACTACTATGCAGCATAACACGTGACAGTTCTACTATGCCATAACACGTGCGGTTTTTATATGCGCTCAAAATTGTGAAGCTTTATGCGCATCAACACTCTGACAGTTTCTACTATGAAACATTAACACTGTGACAGTTACTACTAACAGATAAAAAATTGACAGTTACTATATGCGCTCAAGATGTGACAGTTACTACACTGCAGCATCAAGACTGTGACATTATACATGCAGCATCAACATTGTGCAGTTGCTACTATGCGCTTTTAAATTTACAGTTAACTATGCACATCAACATTGTGACAGTTACTACATCAGCATAACTTGTGACATTTACTACCTGCAGCATTAACACTGTGACAGTTTTACTATGCAGAATCAACACTGTGACAGTTATCTAGCGCATAACACTGGACAGTTTTTACTATGCAGCTCAAAACTGTGCATTACTACTTGCAGCATTAACATTTTTGGGCAGTTATACTATGCAGCATCAACTTTTTGGGCAGTTACTACTTGCAGCATCAACATTGTGACGTTTTACACTGCAGCATTAACCCCTTGACAGTTCTACTAGCAGATAACCTGGCAGTTATACATGCAGCATCACACTTTTACAGTTACTACATGCCGCTCAACACTGTACAGTTACTACTATTTCAGCAAAACTGTGCAGTTACTATATGCGCATCCCCACTGTCAGTTATATATCAGCATTAACACGGACAGTTTTCTACTATGCAGCTCAAAACTGGGACAGTTACTCTATGCAGCATTTAAAAAACTGTGACGTTACTCTATGCACATCAACACGTGACTTTTCTACTATCAGCTCAACACTGTGACAGTTACTACTATGCAGCATCAACACTGGCAGTTACTATATGAGCATTACCTTTTGGGCGTTTCTACTATGCAGCATCAAAATGTGAAGTTTCTACTATGAGATCGCACTGTGACGTTACTACTATGCGCATCAACACTGTGACATTCTACTATGCAGCATCAACACTGTGCCCGTTTATATCACAAACCCGGGGACGTTATACTATGCAGCATCAACACTGTGACAGTTATACTATGCAGCATCAAAAACCCGGACGTTTTACTATGCAGCATAACACTGGAATTACTACATCACATCAAAAATTGGGACAGTTACTTTTCTATGCACATCAACATGGACAGTTTTACTACAGCATTAAAAATTGTGACAGTTATACTAGCAGCTCAACTTTTTGCAGTTACTTATATGGCATCAACATTGTGGCAGTTACTACATGCGCATTAATGTGACAGTTTTTAAATAGCAGCATCAACACTGTGAAGTTACTCTTAGCATAACACTTTGACAGTTACTATTTGAAGCATCAACAGTGACAGTTTCTACAAAGCGCATCAACTTGTCAGTTACTACTATGCGCATCAACACTGTGACAGTTACTATTGCAGCTCAAAAACTGTGACAATTTCTCTATGCGCTCACACTGTACAGTTACTACCTGCAGTCAAACTTGGGCAGTTACTACTATGCAGCATCAACACTGTGACTTTACTACTATGCTCTGGGGGCTCTGGGGCCCGGTGGTTAACGCTCTCGCTTTACCGGCGAGGGGGCCCGGGTTCGACCCACCCGAGTTGAAAAAATTTGGGCGGTTTTTTTCCCCCTTTCTATGTTCCCCCTCATAAAATGGGTCCGGGGGGTTATCGACTGGTGTGGGTCGCATCCCGGGAAAGACCCCAAGGGGCCGTCCAGCCAGGGGGCGGGGGCGTGACCCCGGAACTCTGTCCAATAAACTCCAGATGCAGCTCAACACTGTAAAAATTTTACTATGCCATCAACCTGTGACAGTTACTACTATGCAGCATCAACACTGTGACAGTTACTACTATGCAGCATTAACACTGTGACAGTTACTACTATGCAGCATCAACACTGTGACAGTTACTACTATGCAGCATCAAAACTGTGACAGTTATACATGCAGCATCAACCTGTGACAGTTACTACATGCACTCAACACTGTACAGTTCTACTATGCGCATCAACACGTACAGTTATTTAAAAGCAGCCTTAAAAGTGACAGTATACTATGCGCCAACCTGTGACAGTTACTACAGCAGCCAGCACTGTGACAGTTACTACTATGCAGCATCAACACTGTGACAGTTACTACTATGCAGCATTAACACTGTGACAGTTACTACTATGCAGCATCAACACTGTGACAGTTACTACTATGCAGCATCAACACTGTGACAGTTACTACTATGCAGCATCAACACTGTGACAGTTACTACTATGCAGCATCAACACTGTGACAGTTACTACTATGCAGCATCAACACTGTGACAGTTACTACTATGCAGCATCAACCTGTGACGTTACTACATGCAGCTCAAAACTGTGACAGTTTACTCTTCAGCACAACCTGTGACAGTTACTATATAACATCAACACTGTGACGTTTCTCAGAGTCAAAATTGGGACAGTTACTTATGAGCTCACAAGTACGTTTTCTAATATGCAGACAAAAAACTGTGCAGTTTTACTTTGGGAGCATCAAAATTGACGTTATACTAGCAGCATCAACCGTGGGCATTACTACTTGCAGCTCAACACTGTGAAGTTAGTATATGCAGCATCAACACTGTGACAGTTACTACTAGCAGATCAACCTGTGCAGTTATATATGCAGCTCCCAAAATTTTCAGTTATATATGCAGCATCAAAACTGTGACAGTACACATGCAGCATAAAACTTGGGCATTAAACCCATGCGCATCAACATTGGAACAGTTATATTCAGCATCAACACGGCAGTTACTACTAGCGCATCAACACTGTGACAGTTACTACTATGCAGCATCAAAACGTGCGTTATACTAGCAATCAACACTGTGACGTTTTCACTTTCACACAACACTGTGACAGTTATACTATGCAGCTAAAAATTGTGAAATTACTACTATGCCGCATCAAAACCCGTGACAGTTATACTAAAACAGCTTTAACACTGTACAGTACTACTAGCAGCAATTTAAAACTGGACAGTTACTACTATGCAGCATTAAAAACCCGGACAGTTACTACTATGCGCTTTAACACTGTGACAGTTACACACTGCGCATCAACACTGTGACAGTTATTACTAGCAGCTCAAAATTTTTTTACAGTTGCTACATGCAGCATTAACATTGGGACAGTTACTATATGCAGCTCAAAAATTGTGACAGTTATTCTTGCGCATCAACATTGTGACAGTTCTCATGCAGCATTAAACTGTGACGTTCTACTATGAGCATCACACTTGACAGTTATATTGCAGCATTTAAACGTGACAGTTAAATGCACATCAACACTTGACAGTTACTACTATGCAGCATTAACATTTTGACAGTTTTCACTATGCAGCATCAAATTGGGACAGTTACTACAGCAGCATCAAAAAATTTTTACAGTTACTAATGCAGCATTAAAACCGTGACAGTTACACTATGCAGCATCAAAACTGGCATTTATACTATGCAGCTAAAAACTTTGACGTTCTATATCAGCATAACACTAGCATTACAAATATGCAGCTCAACTTGTGACAGTTTCTACATGCAGCATCAACACTGTGACAGTTATTAGCAGCATAACACTGAGACAGTTAACTACTATGCAGCTAAAACTGTGACAGTTTTTACCTGCGCTCAAAAACTGTGACGTTATACTATGCCATCA
The DNA here is from genome assembly GCF_026875155.1 of Cherax quadricarinatus. Lineage (NCBI taxonomy): Eukaryota > Metazoa > Arthropoda > Malacostraca > Decapoda > Parastacidae > Cherax > Cherax quadricarinatus. Next base: position 28,235,857 of record NC_069448.1, read on the forward strand.
ACACGTGACAGTTACTACTTGCAGCTCAACCTGTGACAGTTATACTATGCAGATCAACACTGTGACAGTTACTACTATGCAGCATCAACATTGTGACAGTTACTACTATGCAGCATCAACACTGTGACAGTTACTACTATGCCACACACTGTGAAGTTACTATATGCAGCATCAAAACTGTGACATTTACTATGCGATCAACACTGGACAGTTACAAATTGCAGAAACAACACTGTGACAGTTCTATATCGCATCAACACTGTGACAGTTACTACTATGCAGCATAACACTGTGACGTTACTACTAGCGCTCAACATGTAACATTTCTACTATGCAGCATCAACTTGGGTCAGTTACTACATGCACTCACACTGTGACGTTTTCTACTAGCAGCACACCTGTGACAGTTATACTAAAAGCAGCATCAAACTGTGACAGTTACTTCTATGCGCAAACACTGTGACAGTTACTACTATGCAGCTTTAACATTGGGACATTTCTACTAGCGCATCAAAACTGTGACAGTTATTACAGGCGGCATTTTAACACTGTGACAGTTTCTACTATGCAGCATCAGCACTGTGACAGTTATCTATCAGCATCAACATTGTGACAGTTTCTAATAGCGCATCAACCTTGACAGTTATACTATGCAGCATCAACACGTGACAGTTACTACTATGCACACAAAACTGGCAGTTATTCTATGCAGCATCAAAACCCGGAAGTTACTATATGCAGCTCAACATTTGGGACAGTTACTACTTTGCAGATCAACAATGTGGGCAGTTAACTATGCGCATCAAAATTGTGACAGTTACATTGCAGCACAAATTGTGACAGTTACTACTATGCCACAACATGGGGCAGCGCTACACGCAGCTTAAACTGTGACAGTTATACTATGATATTAACACTGTGACGTTACATATGCAGCACCAACATTGTGACGTTACTACTATGCAGCTCAACATTGGGGCAGTGTACACTGCGCATTTAAAACTGGACAGTTTTCTAATATGCAGCATTTAAAACGTGCAGTTTCTACATGCAGCATTAACACTGTGACAGTTATATATGCAGCATAACATTGTGACAGTTTTTATATGCAGCATCAAATTTTACAGTTACTACTATGCGCATAACATTTTGACAGTTACTACTATGCAGCATCAAAATTGTGACGTTACTTTGCGCTCAAAAAATTGGGGTAGTGTTTCACTGCAGCATTAACCTGTGACAGTTAACTATGCAGCATTACATGTGACAGTTACTACTATGCAGCACAACTGGGGACAGTTACACTATGCGCTTAACATTGGGCAGTGCACCGGGAGCTTAACACTGGACAGTTAATACTATGCAACTTAACACGTGACAGTTTTCCTATGCCCGCATTTCACTGTAATATCTAGACTAACAGCGTTTCCCCATAGCAAAATTTTCGTTTACCAAAACAGCTAAAATTTGGGGCATTTACAATTAAAAACATTTGCAGTTTCAATACAGAAATTGTAATTATTTCAGCACTAACAAAGTGAAAGTTTTTATTAAAATAACATTTTAAAAAAACCAAAAAAACATCATGGACTTATATTTGAGATTATCCCTATTTTTTTAAATTTTAAAAATTTAAAACACACTTTTTCCCCGAAAATTTTAAAAAAATAAAATTTTTAAAAATTTTTTCCCCTTCAAATTAAAAATTTTTTTTTTTAATTTTTAAAAAACAAGAAAATTTAAATTAAAAATTGGCAATAAATAAAATTTTGGGGGAAAAATTTTACAAATAAAAAAATTTTTTTTTAAAAATTTTTTAAATTTTTTTTAAATTTTTTTAAAATCCCCAAAACAAATTTGGGGGGTTTTTTCTAAGACAGGGAAATTTCTTTCAAAAGGGAGGGGAAACCCCAATACCCAAAAAGGGGATTTCAAAAAAATTTTAAAAAAAAGGGGAAAAATTTTTGGGTTGGGAAAACCCCTTAATAGCCAAAAATTTTTAAAGGGGAAAAAACGGAGGAAAATTTTCTGGGTTTTAACCCTTTCCTCCCAAATATTTTTTTTTTTTACCCACAACAAACGGGAGGGCTAACCAACAAAAGGGAAGCCAAAAGAAAAAAATTTTTTGCCCAAAAAATTTTTTTCCCACCTTAATAAAGGGGAATTTTCCCCTTAAATTTGGAAGGGGAAAAAAAAACCCCAGTTCTCCTCCAAAAAATGGAAATTTACACCGAAAAACCGCTCCCACTAAATGAACCCCCCTTTCCCAAAAATTGTTATCCAAAAACATTATTTACATCACCCCTCGGGCTTTACATCACATTACCCTTGGGAAGTTCTACACTCGCTAAATTGGGGGGTTAACTGCACATCAAATTTCAGTTTACATTTTCAAACCCTTAAACAGTGACAGTTTTTGGGGTAAAATGGGAGGTTCAATGAAAATTGGCTTCCTTTCAACCCCGGCCTTTTACCCAATTTAAATTTTAAAACAAACACTGGGAAAAAAATTGTCAAAGCAGCAACATTTAAGCCACTTTACATTTCACACTGGACATTACTTTTTCCAAAGTGGGTAACTAACAAAATTTAAAAAGGGCTAAATGGCTTTTAAAAATTGGGACATTTTAAAGCACCAAAAACATTTTCCGAGCCATGGAAGACAGCAAATGTAGTCTCAATCTTTAAAAAATGAGACAGACATGAAGCATTAAAGTACAGACCAGTGTCACTGACATGTATAGTATGCAAAATCATGGAGAAGATTATCAGGAAAAGAGTGTTGGAACACCTAGAAAGGAATGATCTCATCAACAGCAGCCAACATGGTTTCAGGGACGGGAAATCCTGTGTCACAAACCTACTGGAGTTCTATGACATGGTGACAGCAGTAAGGCAAGAGAGAGAGGGGTGGGTGGATTGCATATTCTTGGACTGCAAGAAGGCGTTTGACACAGTTCCACACAAGAGACTGGAGCAAAAACTGGAGGACCAAGCAGGGATAACAGGGAAGGCACTACAATGGATCAGGGAATACTTGTCAGGAAGACAGCAGCGAGTCATGGTACGTGGCGAGGTGTCAGAGTGGGCACCTGTGACCAGCGGGGTCCCACAGGGGTCCCACAGGGGTCCCACAGGGGTCAGTCCTAGGACCAGTGCTGTTTCTGGTATTTGTAAACGACATGACGGAAGGAATAGACTCTGAGGTGTCCCTGTTTGCAAATGACGTGAAGTTGTTGAGAAGAATTCACTCGATCGAGGACCAGGCAGAACTACGAAGGGATCTGGACAGGCTGCAGACCTGGTCCAGCAATTGGCTCCTGGAGTTCAACCCCAAGTGCAAAGTCATGAAGATTGGGGAAGGGCAAAGAAGACCGCAGACGGAGTACAGTCTAGGGGGCCAGAGACTACAAACCTCACTCAAGGAAAAAGATCTTGGGGTGAGTATAACACCAGGCACATCTCCTGAAGAGCACATCAACCAAATAACTGCTGCAGCATATGGGCGCTTAGCAAACCTCAGAACAGCATTCCGACATCTTAATAAGGAATCGTTCGGGACCCTGTACACCGTGTACGTTAGGCCCATATTGGAGTATGCGGCACCAGTTTGGAACCCACACCTAGCCAAGCATGTAAAGAAACTAGAGAAAGTGCAAAGGTTTGCAACAAGATTAGTCCCAGAGCTAAGAGGTATGTCCTACGAGGAGAGGTTAAGGGAAATCAACCTGACGACACTTGAGGACAGGAGAGATAGGGGGGACATGATAACGACATACAAAATACTGAGAGGAATTGACAAGGTGGACAAAGACAGGATGTTCCAGAGATGGGACACAGCAACAAGGGGACACAGGTGGAAGTTGAAGACACAGATGAATCACAGGGATGTTAGGAAGTATTTCTTCAGCAACAGAGTAGTCAGGAAGTGGAATAGTTTGGGAAGCGATGTAGTGGAGGCAGGATCCATACATAGCTTTAAACAGAGGTATGATAAAGCTCACGGTACAGGGAGAGTGACCTAGTAGCGACCAGTGAAGAGGCGGGGCCAGGAGCTCGGACTCGACCCCTGTAACCTCAACTAGGTGAGTACAACTAGGTGAGTACACACACACACACACACACACACACACACACACACACACACTTGTATATACTATACGCATACGTACACAGACACATTATGCAGAAAAAACTGTGAAAAAATAATGGAATTCAAAGCACTTTCGTGATTTCTCACATTATCAATTAACTGATACGAGAAATCACGAAACCGCTTGGAATTTCACTATTTTTTGTCACAATGGTTTTCCTGCATATAGTAATATCACCTGTTTACTCTAATCGTATTGCATATATATATTTTATATATATATATATATATATATATATATTATATATATATATATATATATATATATATATATATATATATATATATATATATATGTGCGCGCATGTATGTATATATGCATGCATTTGCAATTGATTCCATTTGCGATCATCAAATTAATTTAAGAAACACGAGAAACAGAGATTATAATAAATTTTCTACAGTTTTCATTGAGGAGATTTAGAGATTCGCATTTGACACTCATCCATACACAGTAACATGTACACGTGACACTACACAGTAACATGTACACGTGACACTACACAGTAACGTGTACACGTGACACTACACAGTAACATGTACACGTGACACTACACAGTAACATGTACACGTGACACTACACAGTAACATGTACACGTGACACTGCACAGTAACATGTACACGTGACACTACACAGTAACATGTACACGTGACACTACACAGTAACATGTACACGTGACACTACACAGTAACATGTACACGTGACACTACACAGTAACATGTACACGTGACACTACACAGTAACATGTACACGTGACACTACACAGTAACATGTACACGTGACACTACACAGTAACATGTACACGTGACACTACTCAGTAACATGTACACGTGACACTACACAGTAACATGTACACGTGACACTACACAGTAACATGTACACGTGACACTACACAGTAACATGTACACGTGACACTACACAGTAACATGTACACGTGACACTACACAGTAACATGTACACGTGACACTACACAGTAACATGTACACGTGACACTACACAGTAACATGTACACGTGACACTACACAGTAACGTGTACACGTGACACTACACAGTAACGTGTACACGTGACACTACACAGTAACGTGTACACGTGACACTACACAGTAACGTGTACACGTGACACTACACAGTAACGTGTACACGTGACACTACACAGTAACATGTACACGTGACACTACACAGTAACGTGTACACGTGACACTACACAGTAACATGTACACGTGACACTACACAGTAACGTGTACACGTGAGACTACACAGTAACGTGTACACGTGACACTACACAGTAACGTGTACACGTGACACTACACAGTAACATGTACACGTGACACTACACAGTAACATGTACACGTGACACTACACAGTAACATGTACACGTGACACTACACAGTAACATGTACACGTGACACTACACAGTAACATGTACACGTGACACTACACAGTAACATGTACACGTGACACTACACAGTAACATGTACACGTGACACTACACAGTAACATGTACACGTGACACTACACAGTAACATGTACACGTGACACTACACAATACGTAAACATTATAGTCATTCATACACAACATGTACACATGACATTCATCAACACACAACATGTACACATGACATTCATCAACACACAACATGTACACATGACATTCATCAACACACACCATGTACACATGACACACAATCCTTCACTTGTGTCACAAACGTGTCCCATCTTTACACATTCATGTTTCACAAAGAATGTCGTCAAAATACTGTACACCAACATTCTTTGCCTTATGTATTCTGAATACTGAAGCACATAAATATTTCCTTATTTCTCTTATATTGCCTCTATTACATTGTATAATTTTACCCACCATGTGTCTGAGTACAGACATGTCTATAAGAAAGTGTTCACATGTATGTGTGTGTGTGAGTATTAATGGCAGAGGTTTACAGTGAGATGCATGAGTGTGTACATGTGACCTCGTACATGTTAAATTTGCAGGAGAGAATTGTCTACATTGTGCATATTTGTAGCACATGGCATTGTGTGTGTATTTTCTACTCATGCAAGTGTATGTATAATGGTGCATACGTAAGGTGTATATTTTAATACATAAAACATAATAATTAAAACAACAGTATCAGAGACACTAACAAAGAGTTGTAGCGGACAGGTTGTGGGATCAGCACCTGAAATACTTTTCGTCAAGAGGTCGATTCTCAAAGATTGTTGTCCTTATTTTTCTCCCCGAAACTATTTTTTTTGGCAACGCTTTTTCTCAACACAGAGAAGATCAAAATTCTAACAGTTGTGTGAGACATTGTAGATACATGCATGAAAATGTGTCCACATGTGTGGTATAGTGGTCACAATGTGTGCACATGTGTGGTATAGTGGTCACAATGTGTGCACATGTGTGGTATAGTGGTCACAATGTGTGCACATGTGTGGTATAGTGGTCACAATATGTGCACATGTGTGGTATAGTGGTCACAATGTGTGCACATGTGTGGTATAGTGGTCACAATGTGTGCACATGTGTGGTATAGTGGTCACAATGTGTGCACATGTGTGGCATAGTGGTCATAATGTGCACATGTGTGGTATAGTGGTCACAATGTGTGCACATGTGTGGTATAGTGGTCACAATGTGTGCACATGTGTAGCATAGTGGTCACAATGTGTGCACATGTGTGGCATAGTGGTCACAGTGTGTGCACATGTGTGGTATAGTGGTCACAGTGTGTGCACATGTGTGGTATAATGGTCACAATGTGTGCACATGTGTGGTATAGTGGTCACAGTGTGTGCACATGTGTGGTATAGTGGTCACAATGTGTGCACATGTGTGGTATAGTGGTCACAATGTGTGCACATGTGTGGTATAGTGGTCACAATGTGTGCACATGAGTGGTATAGTGGTCACAATGTGTGCACATGTGTGGTATAGTGGTCACAATGTGTGCACATGAGTGGTATAGTGGTCACAATGTGTGCACATGTGTGGTATAGTGGTCATGTGTGTACATGAGTGGTATAGTGGTCATGTGTGTACATGTGTGGTATAGTAGTCATGTGTGTACATGAGTGGTATAGTGGTCATGTGTGTACATGAGTGGTATGGTAGTCATGTGTGCACATGAGTGGTATAGTAGTCATGTGTGCACATGTGTGGTATAGTAGTCATGTGTGCACATGTGTGGTATAGTAGTCATGTGTGCACATGTGTGGTATAGTAGTCATGTGTGTACATGTGTGGTAGTCATATGTGCACATGTGTGGTATAGCAGTCATGTGTGCACATGTGTGGTATAGTAATGTGTGCACATGAGTGGTATAGTAGTAATGTGTGCACATGTGTGGTATAGTAGTCATGTGTGCACATGAGTGGTATAGTAGTAATGTGTGCACATGTGTGGTATAGTAGTCATGTGTGCACATGAGTGGTATAGTAGTCATGTGTGCACATGTGTGGTATAGTAGTCATGTGTGCACATGAGTGGTACAGTAGTCATGTGTGCACATGTGTGGTATAGTAGTCATGTGTGCACATGAGTGGTATAGTAATGTGTGCACATGAGTGGTATAGAAATGTGTGCACATGAGTGGTATAGTAGTCATGTGTGCACATGAGTGGTATAGTAATGTGTGCACATGAGTGGTATAGTAGCCATGCGTGCACATGTGTGGTATAGTAGTCATGTGTGCACATGTGTGGTATAGTAGTCATGTGTGCACATGAGTGGTATAGTAGTCATGTGTGCACATGAGTGGTATAGTAGTCATGTGTGCACATGAGTGGTATAGTAGTCATGTGTGCACATGAGTGGTATAGTAGTCATGTGTGCACATGAGTGGTATAGTAGTCATGTGTGCACATGAGTGGTATAGTAGCATGCGTGCACATGTGTGGTATAGTAGTCATGTGTGCACATGAGTGGTATAGTAGCATGCGTGCACATGAGTGGTATAGTAGTCATGTGTGCACATGTGTGGTATAGTAGTCATGTGTGCACATGAGTGGTATAGTAGTCATGTGTGCACGTGAGTGGTATAGTAGTCATGTGTGCACATGTGTGGTATAGTAGTCATGTGTGCACATGAGTGGTATAGTAATGTGTGCACACGAGTGGTATAGTAGTCATGTGTGCACATGAGTGGTATAGTAGTCATGTGTGCACATGTGTGGTATAGTAGTCATGTGTGCACATGAGTGGTATAGTAGTCATGTGTGCACATGTGTGGTATAGTAGTCATGTGTGCACATGTGTGGTATAGTAGTCATGTGTGCACATGAGTGGTATAGTAGTCATGTGTGCACATGAGTGGTATAGTAGTCATGTGTGCACATGAGTGGTATAGTAGTCATGTGTGCACATGTGTGGTATAGTAGTCATGTGTGCACATGAGTGGTATAGTAATGTGTGCACATGAGTGGTATAGTAGTCATGTGTGCACATGAGTGGTATAGTAGTCATGTGTGCACATGTGTGGTATAGTAGTTGTGGCATGCAAAGAGTACGTAACCTTTATTCGGCGCATGGACACACCCTCATTTACAGGCTATCTCCCCCAACCAGCGAACCAGGTTGCTAAGAGTTGGTGATGGGGCCCCATCGTTCAACTAGTGACCAGGTTCTAGCCAATAAGAAGGTGGGATTGGCAATCACAGAGGTTATGTGGATACCGCTCTCCTGTCTGCCCTTGTCATTCCCATTCTAGAGCTGGTTGAGCACGGTCTGCTATCTTGTGGCTTCTATTTCTGCCTTGCTTACCGTGACGTGCACTATACTTATTACTGTACATAGTGTACATATTGCTGTTCTAAATTGGTGAAGGATAATATAAGTCTAAACTTTTTCTGCTGTGTTTCTTTTGCTCCCATTACACCTGGGATAACAGGCCTTTGAAATCCTGGGTTGTAATAGTAGTCATGTGTGCACATGAGTGGTATAGTAGTCATGTGTGCACATGTGTGGTATAGTAGTCATGTGTGCACATGTGTGGTATAGTAGTCATGTGTGCACATGAGTGGTATAGTAGTCATGTGTGCACATGAGTGGTATAGTAGTCATGTGTGCACATGTGTGGTATAGTAGTCATGTGTGCACATGAGTGGTATAGTAATGTGTGCACACGAGTGGTATAGTAGTCATGTGTGCACATGTGTGGTATATTAGTCATGTGTGCACATGAGTGGTATAGTAGTCATGTGTGCACATGTGTGGTATAGTAGTCATGTGTGCACATGAGTGGTATAGTAGTCATGTGTGCACATGAGTGGTATAGTCATGTGTGCACATGAGTGGTATAGTAGTCATGTGTGCACATGTGTGGTATAGTAGTCAGAATGCGAGATACTGTACGTGTGCATAAGAATTTGAGTTTACATACATGGTAGGATGGGAGGATAGCATTGTGTGTGTGTGTGTGTGTGTACAGGCAAATCCCTCGCATAGACCTCGCCGTCTCAGTGTCATCAAGGAAGGCGCCATGATACTGACAAAGGATTCTCAATCTAAAGAACTGGTGGAATTCCTCCTTTTTTTTTTTAATCAATCCTGAAAATGTGTTTGGTAAACATTTTTGTTAGTGGGTTTGGATTTGAGGAAGAATTACCTAGTATGGGCCAGTAGGTCTGCTGCAGTGTTCCTCCTCTCTGTTGTTCATATGCTGTGTAATACAAATGGGTTTAGAGCTTCTCAAAGCGGTGCATCTCCACTGATGCACCGCTTTGCGAACGATAACATTTACCTAGAATGGTAAATGTTATCTCTTGCAACGACCCTTGTGGATTTAGCGCTTAGCTATTACAAAAATAATAATCTTTAGCATTCATAACACCTATATATTATTTTAGTTTATTTGTAACATTTATTCAGGCTGAAACTGTCTACTGTTTCGTTAATGGGGAAGCTCTAAATCCGTCACTTAGTTCGAGAGGAATGGGAGGCTATTACATTTAATCCGAAAATAGAGAGGGTAGCTCCAGTTCCTCAGATCAAGAGTACTTGATATCAAAGCAGCTGTTGTCTTAAGGAAGTACCACAGAGAGTCATTCCTGCCTCACTATCATCCTGCCTCACTATCATCCTGCCTAACTATCATCCTGCCTAACTATCATCCTGCCTCACTATCATCCTGCCTAACTATCATCCTGCCTAACTATCATCCTGCCTCACTATCATCCTCGCCAGAATCACTGATGAAAAGTTTTTCATTTCGTTTTGAGTCATTACAACAGCTTGTTTAAATTCATTTATTATCTTCTCACTTGTAACTTCTTCACATCGTTTTCTCCAGCATTGCCATAAATTATTTTTTTCGTATTTCTGGATAGAAAATTGGCCATCTGGTGCACAAAATATTCAACTCGTGCATCAGAGGGACAAATTATAAATCTCATGGTATATGTAATAATGGTAGTGTGTATATCAGTGACTGGTTAACTGTAGCATATGCAGGGTACGTTATTATATTTCATGTGCATCAAATGTATCCAGAATCCCACATACCATTAAAAACCAGGTTAAATTTGATAGTTTATGGAATGTGTGGGTGAGAGCACCATTCATCTGTAGAGTAACTGCCAGCTGTAATGGAGACCAGCTGGTCAGGGTGAGGAGGGATGCACCAGGGTAGGCTACCTTGTAACAAGGGACCGTCCGGGAGCTACAGTTCAAGCCTCAGGCTGTCCTCTGTATAGATATCTAAAAGCTGTAGCTTGTGAGAGAATATGTACTTACGATCTGTCTTCACAACTCACTGGTATTGTGGTATTTGTTAAATCTTTTGTATAGAGTGTACAATGTATAGAGTGTACAATGTATAGAGTGTACAATGTATAGAGTGTACAATGTATAGAGTGTACAATGTATAGAGTGTACAAATTGCACATGCTTGTAAAAAAAAGTTCATAAGCTAACAACTGGTGTATACTTTTTTTTTCTGAATCCTTTAATTACAGTATTGACTGCGCTCAAGCTGGTATCTTAAACGGTCAAGTACAACAGGCCTGTTAAACAGTACCTGTGCTCGTAATATATTAAATTTTGAGATACGCCTAAATCTTATGATATAAGTAATAATCTTTAAGCCTAGATCATTGACTGGTTCACTGACACAATGAAGTGAGTAATATCGAATATTAATGTGAAACATGACGAGTGGATTCCTCGGAATTGGTCATTCATCCATTTATATCATAATATACATAAATAATTTTGTAATGGGGCTCATACGAAAACAAATTCATTGATTACAGATGACACAAAAACAGGATGGCTTCGTCAGGTAGTCGCAGCAGTCATAAAAATGGGAGTTTAAGAACGATGTGGGTGAGTTAATTCATTCTGGACACATAAAGTATGAAAATTAGACACATATGCAACATCTGGGTATCTTTAATGTAGACATTTTGTCATCCAGTGGCTTTATCAATACAAATTCTAGGACACAATTTTAAGACAGTAGGACTGTATACAAAAGATGAGGTAATCAGTCCCTCAACCTTGGAGTTGGTGTGAAGAGCACTGTAGTCGTGAAGAATCTGGAGCACAGGCGAAAAGGCTGGCGCTTTTATACTGGCGTCAGGTGAAAAGAGGACGGGTAGCAGACGAAGGCATTGTCACTGGTAGGTGGGATTCCTCAGTGGAAGTAGGTCATACCCAAGGGTCGGGTTAGTAGAAGTGAAGAAGGCTGTGGAGATGTCCTCTGAACCAAGATTCGATGATGCTACCGTATCCCATTTTCACCTGACGCCAGTATATAAGCGCCAGTCTTCTTGCCTGTTCTCCAGATCCTTCACGACTACGGTGCTCTTCACACCAACTCCAAGGCTGAGGGACAGATTACCTCATTTTTTTATATATAGTTCTACTGTCTTCAAATTATGTCCTAGAATTTGTATTGATAAAGCCACTGGATGGCGCAACATCTACATTAAAGATGGCCAGGTTAGATCAGCAAGAAGAGTCAGCATGGTGGCCAAGTTGATCATCGACCGTCAAAGTAAGTCTGGTCAGCAAGTTAAGTCTCCACGGGTCTGTTCTAACTTGTATAGTTCCTATGAATTTTTCGTTTTTTTTTATTATGTACAAAATATGCCCTGAATCGGCCTCACTGTAATGCAAATTATTATAATAAATACTCGAGGATACAATTACAGTTCACCTTGATAGTCATCATGGTGCATTAACACTGCATCAAGATCCTTCTTACAGTTCACCTTGATAGTCATCAAAGTGCATCTGATCTGCATCAAGATCCTTCTTACAGTTCACCTTGATAGTCATCAAGGTGCATCAACACTGCATCAAGACCCTTCTTACAGTTCACAACTATGGAGGTAATCCAGCCATACCTCTCTTCTCTCGCCTCACTTCTCTAACATTGTCATAGAACTTCAGCAGGTTTATAAGGCAGGATTTACCAAATCTATAACCGTGTTGGTTTGCTTTTAACCCACTAATTCCAGTGAAATTTTTAAAAACCCGCTACTTTTCCAGTGTTGTTTATTAACCCCCAAACACCAGGTGTTTTTTTATTAACCCGCTACATTCCGGGTTTTGCTTATTAACCCCTACTTTCCCCAGTTTTTTATAACCCGCACTTCCAGGCGTTTTTTAAACCCGCAAAACATTCCAGGCGTTTAAAAACCCGCTACTTTCCGGCATTTTATTAACCAGCTACGTTACAGGTGTTTTTTTCCCATAAATTCCAGGTGTTTATTAACCCGCTACATTCCAGGTTTTTATTAACCCGCTAAAATTCCGGCTTTAAACCCCTAAAATTCCAGGGTTTTTAACCCCTACATTCCGGGCATTTATTAACCAGCTCGTACAGGGTTTATTAAACCCCCTACATTCCATGTTATTAAAACCCGCACATCAGGGTTTAAAACCCCCCAAACATTCCGTTTTTTATTAACCCCTACTTTCCCCGGGTGTTTTTTTAAACCCCCCCTACATCCAGGTTTATTAACCCACTCATTCCAGGTGTTTATTAACCACTACATTCCAGGTGTTTATTAACCCGCACATTCAGGTTTTTTCCCATACTTTTTAAAAAACTTTCCAACACATACTATAATTCCGACACATTTGTCACTTTCGTAAAGGACGGGACTGCCCCACTGTCTTGCATCTCTCTGCCACGTCTTGCATCCTCTGCCAGCTGTCTGCACCCTCTGCCACGTCTTGCATCTCTCTCCACTGTCCTGTACAATGACTTGCTAAAATTTTTTTTCTTAAGGTTCTCTCAGGCTTTCTTTCACTTCCCCAAAATAATATAGATACATACTTTCTCTTAAAAAGTCTTCCAGTAACTACTAACCATATTTTTTCTTTACTTTCTCTGTGTTTGTGCCATAACACACGGTGCTTTTCCCTTCTACACTCTGAAATTTTTCTCTTTTTTCTTGAGACTTCCTGTAAAGGGTCACCCCCATCTGAATCAAGTTTAATATTTTTATTTTGGTACAAAGAATCAGGGCCATCAGTACCAATTTCAGCCCCAAAAAAAATAAAATTTTTCTTCATAGCTTAAATTTCTTCTCCTGTTCCTACAATTCCAAAGACTTAATGAAGGTGTGGCAAAACAAAATTAAAGTACATGAAAACTTGTCGAATAAAATTCAAAAACCCAAAAAACCATAAAAAGACTAACATTTGACTCAGGAAAGTCCAACAGCAGTGCACGAATGAAACATTTCCGAACATTTGTAAAATTTTGTCAGTCCGTCTGTGTGCTAAAGTCTCCGAATTGTTTTTTTATTTTTGGATGTAAATGCAACATTATTGCACACTGAATGTTGTTGTACACTGTGTTGCAAAAAATATGGGAAAACCAGTAATAATGAAAAATAACAGTTGTAGGGGAACTTTGAATGAAGAACTTGTTTCACCCGTGATAGTTCCTCTCCGCTATTATTTCTTGTTTTTTATCAAAAAAACTTTGTTTGGAGGGATAAAGCCGTCTGCTACACCAAATTAGGAACCTTAGAACCTGTCCACCACCAATTAAGAAAATGTTTATCCTAAAAATTGGTTTGAGTAAATACTTCATCTAAAATGAGACACACCTATCGAATTAATTTTTATTATCATTATTAAATTTTTCACTTTACGTGAAAATTTTTATAAAAATAACATATTTTAAATTATTTTTTTTTTATTTAAATTTATTTAATAAACTTTGGTTTGGGATTTTTTTGCAGGTTTGCATGACATTGTAATGTAAAACAGTGGAGAAGTTGCCTAATATAAGAATGTTATAATTGTAAAAAATAATTTTATAATTCTAAGTGCATTTGGGGGCACGTAAAGTACCTAACTGTAAATAAAAAAATCCTGAGGGGTTTATTTTCCAAAGGGGTTTGGGTATGCGGAGTGAGCGGGGTGGGAGAGTCACGTGGGTCACTGGGGTGGGGCTGGCGTCGGAGATCCTGTGTATTTAGCTAAGTTTGTAGTCGGACTCCTTTTGTTTTAGCTAACCCAAGCCAAGGCTCTTCCCATGGCTTACCTGATGTTTTACCCAGGGTCGACATGGCCCCCGGATGCTGTGGGATAGTGGGAAATAAAAAAAGGGTTTGTATGACGGTCTGGCCTGCTAGGCCTATGGTTATGGTGGGTGAACCTCCAGGCACTGTTTTCTTTTGTACCCCTTTGGGCATTTAGGATTTTTAAGGGTTTCTAGAGTGTTAATTGTTATGTTGAAAAAAAGATATATTTTCCTAACTGGGATTTTTACCTAACCCTCTTTAACCAACCCATGGAAGTAAAACATTCGGTTTTTGGGCCTTTCTGTTTTGACTGGGGGCCCCGGGTGGCCTTTTATCTTAGATTGGTTAACTTTTTTCCTTTGCCCTTAGACTAAGCTCAAGCCCCCACCCTCCCACGTTTCTGCGTAACAGCATTCTCATTTTAAAAATTATTTATTTTGTAGTTGTTCACTCACAACCTCCGGAGATCAGTCACTCATTTATCTTGGGGCATGCAACTCACAACATCCGAAGGTCTGCCCACCCAAAAACATCCTAAGGGCATGCCACACACACATCCTGGAGGTTTTGCCAACACAACATCCAAGGTCATGCCACACACACATCCTGGAGGGGCAAGCCACACACAACATCCTGAAGGGCTGAACCCCACAAACCCCCGAAGGTCATTCCACACCAAAAATCCTGGAGGGGTTTTGCCACACCCAAAAATCCGAAGTTCAGCCCCAAAACAACACCTGGAGGGCATGCCACACACAACATCCTGAAGGTATCAACTCACAACATCCTGAAGGCATCCCACACAACACCTGGGGGTTATGCCACACACAACTTCCTAAGGTCATCCACACACAACATCCTGGAGTTTAGCCCCAACAACATCCTAAGGTCATGCCACTCACAAAATCCTGAAGGGGCACCACACACAACATCCGAAGGTCAGCCCCCAAAACCAACACCGAAGGAGCCACCACAACATCCTGGAGGCATGCCACTCACAACATCCCCGAAGGTCATGCCACTCACAAACCTGAAGGTCAGGGCCCCACACAAAAATCCCGAAGGTCTGCCACACCAAAACATGAAGGCAACCACTCACAACATCCTGGAGGTCAGCCCCACAACATCCTGAAGGTCTGCCCCCCCAAATCCTGAAAGGGCAGGGCCCCAACAACACCTGAAGCATGCCCCCACAACATAAGGGCATCCTCCAGGGGTGTTTTGTGTGCATACCTGGAGGTCTTCCTCTGCTACTTTACACCAGAATCTCTATACGATTGTCGTTTGTGTCAAAATAAATCAATTCAACATTTAAGCAAGGTTCAAACACTGAGATTTAATTTAGTTAGCATTTATTAAATTACTCAAAACTGCACGATGGTCGGTCAGGCCTCAGTTCAGCCAGATACTATCACCAGGTATACGTAAGACCGTAGAAACCGAGATTATATTACTCATAATTTAGTGTTCCATAACATTCATGGTGTAAAATATACTACGATTCATATATCGCAGTACTTGACAATATATAGCAACATCGGAGACACTAACAAAGGGGCAAGCTAGTCACCTTGCAGGAACAACCAACAAAAATTCCTTTTTTTTTTTTGCCAAGAGATGGCGTCTCCATAGATGGTACATTTTTTTCTTCCCAAAACGTTTTTATTTAGAGTGTGTTGGTGAATGTTTCCCTGTCAATATAGAGGAGGTGAGAGAAGTGATGCTGTGATAAGTGAGTCAGACGTCTATATTATTTATGGCTACTCTTTACATTTCTTAAGACAATTCATGAATTTTTCCTCATTCTCTGATCCACAAATGTCTCAGACTTCCCATATACTTACATCACTAACAATGGAGATCTTCAATATATTGTATAACAATATTCACCATCTTCTTTTAATCATATTTATATTAGCATACATTTCATCAATAATTTCCTTAATTTAATTTTGAACAATGGGTTGAGAGGTTGCAGATATGTATATAAGAAAACGAGTACGTGTGTGTGTACTCGCCTAGTTGTACTCACCTAGTTGAGGTTGCGGGGGTCGAGTCCGAGCTCCTGGCCCCGCCTCTTCACTGATCGCTACTAGGTCACTCTCCCTGAACCGTGAGCTTTATCATACCTCTGCTTAAAGCTATGTATGGATCCTGCCTCCACTACATCGCTTCCCAAACTATTCCACTTACTGACTACTCTGTGGCTGAAGAAATACTTCCTAACATCCCTGTGATTCATCTGTGTCTTCAACTTCCAACTGTGTCCCCTTGTTACTGTGTCCAATCTCTGGAACATCCTGTCTTTGTCCACCTTATCAATTCCTCTCAGTATTTTGTATGTCGTTATCATGTCCCCCCTATCTCTCCTGTCCTCCAGTGTCGTCAGGTTGATTTCCCTTAACCTCTCCTCGTAGGACATACCTCTTAGCTCTGGAACTAGCCTTGTTGCAAACCTTTGCACTTTCTCTAGTTTCTTTACGTACTTCGCTAGGTGTGGGTTCCAAACTGGTGCCGCATACTCCAATATGGGCCTAACGTACACGGTGTACAGGGTCCTGAACGATTCCTTATTAAGATGTCGGAATGCTGTTCTGAGGTTTGCTAGGTGCCCATATGCTGCAGCAGTTATTTGGTTGATGTGCGCTTCAGGAGATGTGCCTGGTGTTATACTCACCCCAAGATCTTTTTCCTTGAGTGAGGTTTGTAGTCTCTGGCCCCCTAGACTGTACTCCGTCTGCGGTCTTCTTTGCCCTTCCCCAATCTGACTTTGCACTTGGTGGGATTGAACTCCAGGAGCCAATTGCTGGACCAGGTCTGCAGCCTGTCCAGATCGCTTTGTAGTTCTGCCTGGTCTTCGACTGAGTGAATTCTTCTCATCAACTTCACGTCATCTGCAAACAGGGACACCTCAGAGTCTATTCCTTCCGTCATGTCGTTCACAAATACCAGAAACAGCACTGGTCCTAGGACTGACCCCTGTGGGACCCCGCTGGTCACAGGTGCCCACTCTGACACCTCGCCACGTACCATGACTCGCTGCTGTCTACCTGACAAGTATTCCCTGATCCATTGCAGTGCCTTCCCTGTTATCCCTGCTTGGTCCTCCAGTTTTTGCACCAATCTCTTGTGTGGAACTGTGTCAAACGCCTTCTTGCAGTCCAAGAATATGCAATCCACCCACCCCTCTCTCTCTTGTCTTACTGCTGTCACCATGTCATAGAACTCCAGTAGGTTTGTGACACAGGATTTCCCGTCCCTGAAACCATGTTGGCTGCTGTTGATGAGATCATTCCTTTCTATGTGTTCCACCACTCTTCTCCTGATAATCTTCTCCATGATTTTGCATACTATACATGTCAGTGACACTGGTCTGTAGTTTAATGCTTCATGTCTGTCTCCTTTTCTAAAGATTGGGACTACATTTGCTGTCTTCCATGCCTCAAGCAATCTCCCTGTTTCGATAGATGTATTGAATATTGTTGTTAGGGGTACACATAGCGCCTCTGCTCCCTCTCTCAATACCCATGGGGAGATGTTATCTGGCCCCATTGCCTTTGAGGTATCTAGCTCACTCAGAAGCCTCTTCACTTCTTCCTCGGTTGTGTGCACTGTGTGTCCGTGTTTGTGTGTGTGCGTGTGTGTGTGCGTGTGCGTGTGTGTGTGTGTGTGTGTGTGTGTGTGTGTGTGTGTTGTGTGTGTGTGTGTGTGTGTGTGTGTGCGTGTGTGTGTGTGTGTGTGTGCGTGCGTGTGTGTGTGTGTGTGTGCGTGTGTGCGTGTGCGTGTGTGTGTGTGTGTGTGTGTGTGTGTGTGTGTGTGTGCGTGCGTGTGTGTATGTATGATAGTTTCTAGTTGTCAAAGGCACTTTTCGAAAGGCACTTGGCATGTGTAATGTGTGTCTGAGTGTGAGTGTGTTTGTTTGTGTGTGTACTCACCTATTTGTGGTTGAAGGGGTCGCATCACGGCTTCTGTATGTGTGTTGTGTGTGTTTGAATTTATGTGCTTGTGAGTGAGTTGTGTGTGTGTGTTTGTACTTATGTGTGTGCGAGTGAATGTTTGCATGTTTGTGTGTTGTGTGTGTGTGTGTGTGTGTGTGTGTGTGTGTGTGTGTGTGTGTGTGTGTGTGTGTGTGTGTGTGTGTGTGTGTGTGTATGTGTGTGTGTGTGTGTGTGTGTGTGTGTGTGTGTGTGTGTGTGTGTGTGTACTCACCTATATGTTGTTGCAGGGGTCGAGTCATAGCTCCTGGCCCCGCCTCTTCACTGACCGATACTAATTAACTCTCTCCCTTCTCCATGATCTTTGTCATACCTGTTCTTAAAGCTATTTATGCAACTTGCTTCCACTACTTCACTCTCCGGATTATTCCACTTCCTGACAACTGTAAGGCTAAAGAAATACTTCCTAACATCCCTATGACTCATCTGGGTTTTCAGCTTCCAATTGTGGCCCCTTGTTCCTGTTTCCCATCTCTGAAACATTCGATCCCTGTCCACCTTGTCAATGCCTCTCAGTATTTTATACGTTGTTATAGTGTCCCCTCTATCCCTTCTATCCTCTAGTGTCATCAGATTGAGTTCCCTTAACCTCTCCTCATAAGACATACCCCTCAGTTCCGGGACTAATCGTGTTGCAATTTTTTCACTTTCTCCAATTTCGTGACGTGTTTGACTAGGTGAGGGTTCCATACTGGCGCTGCATACTCCAGTATAGGCCTTACGTACACGGTGTACAATGTCGTGAATGACTCCTTACCCAGATGTCTAAACGCCAATTTCAGGTTTGCCAATCTCCTATATGCTGCAGCAGTTATCGGACTGATGTGTGCCTCAGGGAACATGTTCGTTATAATGCTTACCCCAAGATCCTTTTCTTTAATTGACGTTTGCAGCTTTTGATTTCCCAACCTGTACGCTGTCTGAGGTCTTCTGTGTCCTTCCCCAATCTTCATGACCTTACACTTACTGGGGTTAAACTCCAGGAGCCATTTGTCGGACCGTACTTGTAGTCTGTCCAGATCCCCTTCTAATCTTAACTGATCCTCGCTCACTTGTATTCTCCTCATCAGTTTCACATCAGCGAACAGTGACACTTCTGAATCTATTCCTTCCACCATGTCATTCACGTATACAAGAAACAGCACCGGGCCTAGGACTGAACCGTGTGGAACCCCACTTGACACATGCGCCCACTCCGACACTTCAGCACGTACCAACACTCGTTGTTTCCTTCCTGTCAGGTATTCCCTGATCCATTGCAGTACTTTCCATGTTATTCCTGCCTGCTCCTCTAATTTTTGCACCAGTCTCTTGTGTGGTACTGTGTCAAAAGCCTTCTTGCAGTCTAAAAAGATGCAATCTACCCATCCCTCTCTCTCCTGTCTTACTTCTGTTACCTTATCGTAGAACTCAAGTAGATTTGTGACACAGGATTTCCCATCTCTGAAGCCGTGCTGACTGTCATGTATGAGCCCAATCTTTTCATTGTGTTCCACCACTCTTCTGTAGTTTAACGCTGCCTGTCTGTCTCCTTTCTTAAAATCTGGAACTACATGTACTGTCTTCCACGCCTCAGGCAACTTCCCAATTTCGATAGATTTACTGAAGATTGCTGCTAGCGGCACACACAGTTCCTCTGCTCCCTCTCTCAGTATCAATGGAGATATGTTATCTGGGCCCACCGCCTTTGAGGTATCTAGTTCGGCTATCAGTTTCTTTACCTCTACCTTGGTTATGTGTATTATGTCCAGCGCCTGCTGGTGCACCCTACCTCCACAGTTTGCTGGAAGCATTCCTGACTCTATTGTGAATACTTCTCTAAATCTTTTGTTTAGTTCATCACATACTTCTTGGTCACTCTTCGTCAGCTTCCCTCCTTCTTTCCCCAGTCTGATTACCTGGTCCTTGACTGTTGTTTTTCTCCTAATGTGACTGTATAACAACTTTGGTTCAGATTTGGCTTTTGACACTATGTCGTTCTTGTATTGCCTCTGGGCCTCTCTCCTTATCCTTGCATATTCCTTTTTGGTTCTTCTGCTCAGCTCCCTGTTTTTTTGAGTCCTTTGCCTTCTATACCTTTTCCATGCTCTGGCACACTTGGCTATGGTCTCTTTACAGCTCCAGTTAAACTATGGGCTCACTCTGGTCTTACCATGTTTTCTGTTGCCCTTTGGTATGAACCTCTTATTTGCCTCCATGCACTTAGTGGCCACTATTTCCATCATTTCATTTACTGTCTTTCCATCTAGTTCTCTTTCTCACTGCACTTCATGCAGGAAACTTCTCATTCCTATGTTGTCCCCTTTTTTGAAGTTCGGTTTCTCTCTTTGTTCTCGTGCTGCTGCATTCTCCACTGTTAACTCTACAAGATATTCAAAACTCAGGACATCATGATCACTAGCGCCAAGGGGTATTTCGTGGGTGATATCCCTTATGTCTGAACTATTCAAGGTGAATATGAGATCCAGCCTTGCTGCAACATCCTCTCCTCTCTCTCTCTCTCGGGTTGCATCCCTAACATATTGGTGCATGAAATTCTCCAATACAGTCTCCAACATCTTAGCCCTCCATGTTTCTGGTCCCCCATGTGGCTATAAGTTTTCCCAGTCAGTCTCTTTATGATTTAAATCCCCCATTATAAGCAATGTAAAAATTAATAACTTTTACCAAAAGAACCTTAGAAAACTTACGTAACCTTATTATAGCAGGCGCAATTTAATTTAGCCTAATCAAACTGAATTTTTTTTAGATAAGTTTACAATAATTCAATAATAAACAAACACAATGAAATATATATATATTTTTTGGTTAGGTCCAGAATAATTTTTACGAAATTATTGCATACGCAAATTTTTGCTTGCCTTTTTCGGCAAGGAGAGCGTTGCTATTTAAGGCAGAATCGCAAGTTTCACGTATTCGGCACTGTATATATGGAGAAATCAGACTTTCCAAGGGCACGATGGCTCAAAATTCTTGAATCAAGAAGACTTGACTGTGGGCAAGGCACAGCCCTGTAAGGTGAAGCTATCACAAGGTATTCCATCAGTGTTACCGGCCACACATCAACACTGAAACAACACATGCAATACATACTGCTATCTACTTCAGTTATCCTAACTAAAGAATAAGCTAGTCACAACTCTACTACGTTACAATGTGCTTTAGCTACAATAATTTTATTAGGATTTACCCTCATAAAGGAATTTAGTTTTGAGTTGCGATGAAAAATTTAAAATACAATATGTGCACAACGGTCGAGGAGGGTGTAGATGGGTCTCAGCCCAATGAGAAGACAGTGATGAAAAGGTCTTCAATGGAGTGATGGAGGAAGGTGTGTTGGAGGTGAGTGTAAGGAAAGAAGGGTGGTGGGTGAGAGTAAGGGAGGGTAGAGGGTACGAAGGTAAGCAGGGTGGGAGACTGTAAATGTACCAGACGTGGGCGATGGGAGATTGTAAATGTACCAGAAGTGGGCGGTGGGAGACTGTAAATGTACCAGAAATGGGCGGGGGGGAGACTGTAAATGTACCAAAAGTGGGCGTGGGGACTAAAGTACCAGAAGGGGCGGTGGGAGACTGTAAATGTACCAGAAGTGGCCGGTGTGGGACTGTAGATGTACCAGAAGTGGGCGGTGGAGACTGGTAAATGTACCAGAAGTGGGCGGTGGGAGACTGTAAATGTACCAGAAGCGGGCGGTAGGAGACTGTAAATGTACCAGAAGTGGGCGGTGGGAGACTGTAAATTTTACCAGAAGTGGGCGGGGGAGACTAAATGTACAGAAGTGGGCGGTAGGAACTGTAAATGTACCAGAAGTGGGCGGTGGGAGACTGTAAATGTACCAGAAGTGGTGGGGGGTGGGAGACTGTAAATGTACCAGAAGTGGGCGGTAGGAGACTAAATGTACCAGAAGTGGGCGGTGGGAGACTGTAAATGTACCAGAAGTGGGTGGTGGGAGACTGGAAATGTACCAGAAGTGGGGGGGTGGGAGACTGTAAATGTACCAGAAGTGGGCGGTTTGGGAGCTGTAAATGTACCAGAAGGGCCGGGTGGGACTGTAAAATGTACCAGAAGTGGGCGGGGGGGGAGACTGGTAAATGTACCAGAACGTGGGCGGTGGAGACTGTAAATGTACCAGAAGCGGGCGGTAGGAGACTGTAAATGTACCCGAAAATGGGCGGTGGGAGACTGTAATTGTAAACCCGAAGTGGGCGGTGGGGGACTGTAAATGTACCAGAAGTGGGCGGTAGGAGACTGTAAATGTACCAGAAGTGGGCGGTGGGAGACTGTAAATGTACCAGAAGTGGGCGGTGGGAGACTGTAAATGTACCAGAAAATGGGGGGGGTTTGGAGACTAAATGTACCAAGTGGGCGGTGGGAGACTGTAAATGTACCAGAGTGGTGGGGGGGAGACTGTAAATGTACCAGAAGTGGGCGGTAGGAGACTGTAAATGTACCAGAAGTGGGCGGTGGGAGACTGTAAATGTACCAGAAGTGGGTGGTGGGAGACTGTAAATGTACCAGAAGTGGGCGGTGGGAGACTGTAAATGTACCAGAAGTGGGAGGTGGGAGACTGTAAATGTACCAGAAGTGGGCGGTGGGAGACTGTAAATGTACCAGAAGTGGGCGGTGGGAGACTGTAAATGTACCAGAAGTGGGCGGTGGGAGACTGTAAATGTACCAGAAGTGGGCAGTGGGAGACTGTAAATGTACCAGAAGTGGGCGGTGGGAGACTGTAAATGTACCAGAAGTGGGCGGTGGGAGACTGTAAATGTACCAGAAGTGGCCGGTGGGAGACTGTAAGTGTACCAGAAGTGGGCGGTGGAGACTGTAAATGTACCAGAAGTGGGCGGTTGGGGGGGGGACTGTAAAGTACCAGAAGTGGGCGGTGGGAGACTGTAAATGTACCAGAAGTGGGCGGTGGGAGACTGTAAATGTACCAGAAGTGGACAGTGGGAGACTGTAAATGTACCAGAAGTGGGCGGTGGGAGACTGTAAATGTACCAAAAGTGGGCGGTGGGAGACTGTAAATGTACCAGAAGTGGCCGGTGGGAGACTGTAAGTGTACCAGAAGTGGGCGGTGGGAGACTGTAAATGTACCAGAAGTGGGCGGTGGGAGACTGTAAATGTACCAGAAGTGGGGGGGTGGGAGACCCGTAAATGTACCGAAGTGGGCGGTGGGAGACTGTAAATGTACCAGAAGTGGGCGGTGGGGGGGCTGTAAATGTACCAGAAGTGGGCGGTGGAGACTGTAAAAGTACCAAAGTGGGCGGTGGGAGACTGTAAATGACCAGAAGTGGGCGGTGGGAGGACTGTAAATGTACCAGAAAATGGGCGGTGGGAGACGTAAATGTACCAGAAGTGGGCGGTGGGAGACTGTAAAAGTACAGAGTGGGCGCTGGGATACTGTAAATGTACCAGAAGTGGGCGGTGGGAGACTGTAAATGTACCAGAAGTGGGCGGTGGGGGGGCTAAATGTACCAGAAGTGGGGGGGGGGTGGGAGGGCTGTAAATGTACCAGAAGTGGGCGGGGGAGACTGTAAATGTACCAGAAAATAAGCGGTGGGAGACTGTTTAAAAGTACCAAAGTGGGCGGTGGGAGACTGTAAATGTACCAGAAGTGGGCGGTGGGGTGACTGTAATGTCCAGAAGTGGGTGGTGGGAGACTGTAAATGTCCAGAAGGGGCGGTGGGAGACTGAAAAAGTCCAGAAATGGGCGGTGGGAGATAAATGTACCAGAAGTGGGCGGTGGGAGACTGTAAATGTACCAGAAGTGGGGGGTGGGAAAACTGTAAATGTACCAGAGTGGGCGGTTTGGGGGACTGTAAATGTACCAGAAGTGGGCGGTGGGGGACTGAAAATGTACCAGAAGTGGGTGTGTGGGAGACTGTAAATGTACCAGAAAGGGCGGTGGGAGACTGTAAATGTACAGAAGTGGGCGGTGGGAGACTGTTTAAAAGTCCAGAAGTGGGCGGTGGGAGACTGTAAATGTACCAAAGTGGGCGGTGGGGAGACTGTAAATGTACAGAAGGGCGGGGGAGCTGTAAATGTACCAGAAGGGGCGGTGGGAGACTGTAAATGTACCAGAAAGGGGGGGGGAAAAAAAAAGGGGGGGGGAAGAAACAATTTAAAAAAAAAAAAAAATTCCCGAAGTGGGCGGTGGGGGCTGTAAAGTACCAGAAGTGGGGGGGGGGGGCTGTAAAAGGACAGGTGGGGTGGGGGAGCTGTAAATGTACCCGAAGTGGGGGGTGGGGGACTGTAAAAGTCCGAAGTGGGGGGGGGGGGACTGTAAATGTCAGAAGGGGCGGTGGGGGGCGTTTTAAAGTACAAAAGTGGGGGTGGGAGCTGTAATGTACCCAAAAAGGGGGTGGGAGACTAAATGTACCAGAAATGGGCGGGGGAGACTGTAAATGTACCAGAAGTGGGGGGTGGGGGCCCGTAAATGTACCAGAATGGGCGTGGGAGACTGTAAATTTCCAAAATGGCGGTGGGAGCGTAAATGTACCAGAAATGGGCGGTGGGGAAAATGTCCCCGGGGGGCCCGGGGGGGAGACGAATGTACCGAAGTGGGGGTTGGGAGACTGTAAAAGTACCAAAGTGGGCGGGGGGAGACTGTAAATGTACAAAAAAAGTAAAAGTGGCGGTGGGGGGGGAAATGTAAAATGTACCAAAAAATGGCGTGGAATGTAAATTACCGAATGGGGGGTGGGGACTGTAAATGTACCAGAAGTGGGGGGGGGAGACTGAAATTACCAGAAGTGGCCCGGGGGGAGCTGTAATGTACCAGAAGGGCGGTGGGGGGCTGTAAATGTACCCGAAGTGGGCGGTGGGGAGCTGAAATTACCCGAAAAGGGCGGGGGAGACTAAAAACAGAATTTGGGGGTGGGGGACTGTAATGTCCAGAAAGTGGGCGGGGGAGATGTAAAAGTACAGAAATGGGCGGTGGGAACGTAATGTACCAGAAGTGGGGGGGGGGGAGAAAAGTACCAAAAAGTGGGGGGGGGAGACTGTAAAAGTCAAATGGGGGGTGGGGGCTTTAAATGTACCCGAAAGGGGCGGTGGGAGCTGTAAAAGTACCAGAAGTGGGGGTGGGAGAGTAAATGACCCGAAGTGGGGCGGTGGGGCTGTAAAAGTACCAGAAGTGGCCCGGGGGGGGACTGAAATGTACCAAAGTGGGTGGGAAGAAAAGTACCAAATGGGGGTGGGGGGCTGTAAATGTAAACCCGAAGGGGCGGAGGGGAGTAAATTTTACAGAAGTGGGGGGGGGAGATGTAAATGACCAGAAGTGGGGGGTGGAGCTGTAAAGTACCAGAAGTGGGCGGGGGGGACTTAAAAAGTCCAGAAGTGGGGGGTGGGGCTGAAATGTCCAGAAATGGGGGGGGGAGACTGTAAAGTACCAGAAGTGGGCGGTAGGAGACGTAATGTACCGAAGTGGGCGGTGGGGGGGCTGTAAATGTACCCGAAATGGGCGGGGGGGCGTAAATGTACCGAAGGGGCGGGGGGGGAAAAATGTACCAGAGTGGGCTGGGAGACTGTAAAAATTTCCAGAAAATGGGGGTGGGAGGGGCGGGAAAATGCCAAATGGGCGGGGGTTAGGAGGGGCTGGGGGAAATGTAAGACAGGGGGGCGGTGGGACGTAAATGTACCAAAAATGGCGGTGGGGACTGTAATGTACCCCGAAGTGGGGGTGGGGGGGACTTTAAAAGTACCAGAATGGGCGGTGGGAACTGTAAATGACCGAAGTGGGGGTGGGGCGTAAATGTACCCGAAGTGGGCGGGGGAGACTGGGAAAATTTTACCCGAGTGGGAGTGGGACTGAATGTCCCGAAAATGGGCGGTGGGGACTGTAAAAGTACCAGAAGGGGGGGGTGGGGACTGTAATGTACCAAAAATGGCGGTGGGAGATGTAAATGTACCAGAATGGGCGGGGGAGACGAAAGACCAGAAGTGGCGGTGGGGGATGTAAATGTACCGAAGTGGGCGGTGGGGGAGATGAAAGTCCAGAATGGCGGTGGGAGCTGTAATGTACAGAATGGGCGGTGGGGGACTGTAAATGTACCAAAGTGGGGGGGTGGGGGGAATGTAAATGTACCGAAATGGGCGGTGGGGGACTGTAATGTACCGAATGGGGGTGGGAGACTGTAAAAGTACCGAAGTGGCGGGGGGGGGATGTAAATGTACCCAAAATGGGCGGTGGGAGACTGTAAAAGTACCAGAAATGGCGGGGGGAGCGTAATGTACCGAAGTGGGGGGTGGGAGACTGTAAAAAGTCCCCGAAATGGGCGTGGGAAGTAAATTCCCCAATGGGGGGTGGGGACTTAAATGTAAAGAAGTGGGGGTGGGGGATGAAATGAAACCGAAGGGGTTGGGGGGACTTTTAAATGTACCAGAAGTGGGCGGTGGGGGAAAATTAAATGTCAAGAAGGGGCGGTGGGAATGTAAAAAGTACCGAAGTGGGCGGTGGGACGTAAATGTACCCGAAGGGGCGGGGGGGACTGTAAATGTACCAGAAGTGGGGTGGGAACTGTAAAGTACCCAAGGGGCGGTGGGGACTGAAATGACCCGAATGGGGGTGGGGGGCGTAAATGTACAGAAGTGGGCGGTGGGGCTGTAAATGACCCAAAAGGGGGCGGTGGGGACTGTAAAGACCAGAAGTGGGCGGGGGAGACTGTAAATTTTCCAGAATGGGGGGTGGGGGCTGAAAAGTACCAGAAGGGGGGTGGGAGCGTAAAGTACCCGGGGGGGGTGGGAGACTGTAAAATGTACCGAAGTGGGCGGTGGGAGACTGTAAATGTACCAGAAATGGCGGTGGGAGACTGTAAAATACCAGAAATGGGCGGTGGGAGCTGTAAAGTCCAGAAGGGGCGGTGGGAGACGAAAATGTACCAGAAGTGGGGGGTGGGGACGAAATGTACCAGAAGTGGGGGTGGGGGGACTGTAAATGTACCAGAAGTGGGGGGTGGGAGACTGTAAATGTACCCGAAGGGGGGTGGGGGACTGTAAAGTCCCGAAAGTGGGCGGTGGAGACTGTAAATTTCCCCGAAATGGGCGGTGGGAACTGAAATGTACCAAAGTGGGCGGTGGAGACTGTAAATTTTAAGAATGGGCGGGGGAGACTGTAAATGAACCCGAATGGCGGTGGGAGATGTAATGTACCAAAGTGGGGGGGGAACTGAAAAGTACCAGAAGTGGGGGTGGGGACTGTAAAAACCAGAATGGGCGGTGGGGGACTGTAAATGTACCAGAATGGG
>NC_069448.1:28264242-28289090 GCF_026875155.1 Cherax quadricarinatus
TATTGGTAGCCACCCAGCCCAAAAACTACCCAGCCCCGCCCATACATAATATTACGTTGACATCTAAAGAGCCCTAGTGATAAAATTTGCATTTAGTGTAAAACTCATTACTCACCTTAAAATATTGAAGTGTGGTAGGTATCATAACCCCATCTGGCCACCCCACCCACACATTATATACAGTGGCCCCCCGCATAGCGATTTTTTAATCCGGCAAGAGGGCTGATTGTTATGCGAAATGTTCGGTATGCGAATAAATTTTTCCCTCATAAGAAATAATGGAAATCAAATTTAATCCGTGAAAGGGACACCCAAAAGTATGAAAAGAATTTTTTTTACCACATGAAATATACATTTTCCTACACACAAAGAGAAGGATACATGCACAATAGTAGAGTAGTACATGCACAATTATATATTGTGCATGTACTACTCTACTAAATGAAGAAAAAATGACACTTACCTTTATTGAAGATGCAGCAAGGGACTGATGAGACACTGTGTCCTGGGAGTGCCTTTTTTCCTCCTGAGTACTGTAGGTCCTGTTTGGCATTTTCTTCCAGAAAAGGCCTTATCACACTGTGTTTTGCCACTACGATTCTTAAATCTCTAAAACCCAAACCCTTTGCGGGCTTTAAATTCACCAATATGAGCCTATTTCCCAGGCATTTTTCCCTGTTCACCTGGGTGTTAGTCGATGGTGTGGGTTGCATCCTGGGAGACAAATTAAGGACCCCAATGGAAATAAGTTAGACAGTCTTCGATGACACTGACTTTTTTGGGTTATCCTGGGGTGGCAATCCTCTGGGGTTAATTGTTTCTTGGTATTCTCAATTTAAGCCACACCAACAACGGTGCTACAGCAGCAGCAGCAGCTGACGGTGGTACAGCAGCAACAGACGATGCTACAGCAGCAACAGACGATGCTACAGCAGCAGCAGAGATGCTACAAACACAGCAGACGATGCTACAGCAGCAGCAGACGATGCTACAGCAGCAGCAGACTATGCTACAGCAGCAGCAGATGTGCTAACGCAGCAGCAGACAAAGCTACAGCAGCAGCAGACGATGCACGAGCAGCAGACAGTACTACAGCAGCAGCAGCAGCTGATGATGGTACAACAGCAGCAGCAGCTGACAGTGCAGCAGCAGCTGTACCACCAATAGTAGCGATGGTTGATTGGGGTTTATTATAAAACCTGGCCAGCTCGGAGACACGCACTCCACTTTCATACTTATCAATGATTTTTTTTCTTCATCTCTATAGTAATTTCACCCTTATTGCTGTAGGGTTGGCATAGAAGCTTCCTTGGGGCCCATGGTCACTTATTTTCCCGAAAAAAACACCAAAAACACTGTAATAATACGAAATGTTCCGATTGTATGCTTGGATGTTACGCGGAGGCTGGCTGGTAAACAATGCCACCGCGGAAACATGTGAGCGTGGCTCAGGCTGCACATTGGACGCGTCTCGGACGAAGAGCGGTGAGCGGGTTTTTGGGGGGGTATGCGAGGCAAAATATTTGCGAAAAAAGCGAGCGGTATGCGGATTGTACGGTATGCGATGCGTGCGGTATGTGGGGGCCACTGTACTAGGCATTTAAAGTCCCCTAGAGCGAAAAAAATGCATATACAGTACACTCATTACTTACCTTAAAATATTTGTAGTCTTAATGTAGGGTGCAAGGAGAGTAAACAGATTAAACAAATAAATCGGGGGAGAGAGAGAGAGAAAAATTGATTTGCGAGTTTTGTAAACAAACCAGCCAGACACGTACGGTTTTATTTTTATAATAATATGTAGGTATGTAGTCTGCCTGGGCTACATACCTACACCTACCAACATAGCATGTTTATATGCTATGTAATGTGTTTCTTATAAAATTTTTGAAGGAAAATATCATAGAAGGAATAATGAAAATGGTCTATATTAACGTTTTATACAATACAGTGGACCCCCGCATAACGATGGCATCACATAGCGATTTTTCCGCATACCCATTACTTTATCGCAAAATTTTTGCCGCGCATACCGATTAAAACCCGCTTACCGATTTTCGTCCGAGACGGTCCAATGTGCCCTCAGCCAGCCTCACTGTGGCGGCCGTCCATTGTTTACCAGCCAGCCTCCCCGGTAACATCCAAGGCATACACTCGGAATATTTCGTATTATTACAGTGTTTTCGGTGCTGTTTCTGGAAAATAAGTGACCATGGGCCCAAGAAAGCTTTTAGTGCCAACCCTGTGGTAAAAAGGGTGAGAATTAGTATGGAAATAAGAAAGATTTTGAAGGGTTTGGGGCTAACCCTGAGAAGCCTATGCCCGTTGTGGAATCCATTGTGCCTACTTCAAAGATTAAGGAAATGTGTGCACAGTGGGTTGAAAATGCAAACCTTTTTTAGATGAAAAAACACCCTGACACAGCTGTTGCAAGCCGTGCTGGTGACTATTTCAATGACAATGTTGTGGCCCCCTTTTAGACAAATCGTAAGGAACGGGAGGTACAGAGCTCTATGGACAGATTTGTTGTGCGACAGAGGTCCAGTGACTCTCAAGCTGGTCCTAGTGGCATTAAAAGAAGAAGGGAAGTAACCCCGGAAAAGGACTTGCTACCTCAAGTCGTAATGGAAGGGGATTCCCCTTCTAAACAGTAAGAAGATAATGCTCTCCCCTCCTCCCATCCCATCATCATCACCAGATCTTCAATAAAAGTAAGTGTCATTTAACCCTTTGAGGGTTTTCGTCGTACTAGTACGTCTTACGCGTAGGGGTTTTTGTCGTACTAGTACGCATAAATTCTAGCGGCCTCAAATCTCACAGGAAAAGGGCTGATAAGCAGATGTGAGAGAATGGGTCTTGTGTGGTGGGTGTGCACAGTAGGAAAAAATCGGGGACCCAGTGGTGCATTGTGGGAATGCCATCATAGTAACAATTTCCACCGTGCCCTGTGGTAAGAAGTTCCTCACTCCTCGGCGAATTGGGACACTTTTGTTCCCCATGACAGTTCTAATACAGATGGAAGTGACAGTGAAGATGATTTCAAGGTTCTTGGTGAGGTTTTGACCGAAACTAATGACCATAATATGGGTAATAGTGAGGAAAACCCAGAAAAACCCCACAGCCTTCCACCTCTGGTGCTGGGCCGTCGTTCAGTTGTACCAGAATCAAAGAGGAAACTCCTATTTCCCAAAATCCCAGACTCAGATGTGAGCATTGGTGATGATAATGATAGTGATTATGAACTACAAGCTCTTCAAACTTGTTCCAAGAATGGAGGAGGAGGAGGAGGAGGAGGCAGAGGAGGGGGGAGGCAAAGGGAGGAGGAGGCAAGAGGAGGAGGAGGCAAGGGAGGAGGAGGCAAGAGGAGGAGGAGGCAGAGGAGGAGGAGGAGGAGGAAGAAGAAGGGGAGGAGGAGGAGGAAGAAGAGGAGGAGGAGGAAGAGGAGGAGGAGGAAGAAGAAGAATACGTAATGATAACAAAAATTTACATAATAATAATACATAATAAAAATTTAATACATAATAATAATAAAATAATAATAATAATAATAATAATAATTAATAAATAATAATAGGTAATAATAATAATATGTAATAATAAATGTTCACCCATGACAGTAAAAGAAAGGGGAGATAACATCTGATAATTTGCTGACGTTTGATGAGGGTAAATGAGGGTAGAGCTGATGCCAAAAGATGAGATGAACATCGCCCTCCCTTTTGTTTTTGCTGGTATACTAACATTTCTGTCTGTCTATTTGCCTGTCTGTCAAGCTCCCTGTCTATCCATCTAGCTCTCTGTCTCAGAGAGCCACAAGACTGCGTCATCACTTTTACTCACATCTTCAAGCAGAGTATAGCACTTTGTCTGGGTTTCTTGGGTTATCCTAGGTAATTTATACCATGTATTCTTGTATTTATGTGTACCTGTGAGACAGAGATAGACAGACAGATAGAATGAGGGAGAAAGATAATTAGATAGAATGGAGGGGGGGAAGCAGCATCCGACCCCATTGTTTTGACAGGCCGAGGGGAAAGAGTAATGAGCTAATATGTCACTTTGACAGCTGCGGACTCCTTGTAATTTACACTAGGACAAGGAGGAGAAGGGAGTGGGGGAAGAGGAAGAAGAGGAGGGGGGAGGAAGAGGAGGAGGAGGAAAGAGGAGGGGGAAGAAGAGGAAGAGTAGGAGGAAGAGGAATAGAGGAAGAGGAGGAGGAAGAGGAATAGTACGAGGAAATTAGGGGGAAGAGGAGGAAGGGAAGAAGAGGAGGAGGAGGGAAAGTAGGAGGAAGAGGAAGAAGAGGAGGGGGAGGAAGAGGAGGAGGAGGAAGAGGAAGAGTAGGAGGAAGAGGAAGAGGAGGAAGAGGAAGAGTAGGAAGAGGAAGAGTATGAGGAAGAGTAGGGGGAAGAGGAGGAAGAGGAAGAAGAGGAGAGGGAGGGTGGAACACTAGTACACTGGTACTGGTACACTAACATTTCTGTCTGTCCCATTTGTCTGTCTGTCAATCTCCCTGTCTATCTGTCTATCCATCTAGCTCTCGGGCTCAGAGAGCCACAAGACTGTGTCATCATTTTTACTCACATCTTCAAGCAGAGTATAGCACTTTGTCTGGATTTCTTGGGTTATCCTAGGTAATTTATACTATGTATACTTGTATTTATGTGTACCTGTGAGACAGAGTAGATAGACAGATAGAAAGAGAGAGACAGATTGAAAGAGATAGAATGAGGGAGAAAGATAAAACCCCCATTGTGTATGACACCATGTTTCAGAGTTCCACAAGCTGCAGAAAATAATAGGAATATGTTCAGTGACTGTATATTGGTATAATATATTATTTGAACAATAATAATAAACAATGTTTTGTATTGTTTGTTTTTGTAAACAAGTTTTGTAAACAATATATTGATAATTATGTTTGTGTGCTTATTGTGGTTGTATAAACGAGTTTTATATATGTTTCATTGCACCTTACTTTGGTCTCACAGGCCACATAAGTTATGTGAAAAATAAAATAGTGAAAAAAACAACAAACCCTTTAAATACAAGTAAACTAAAGTTTACCGGGTGAGGGGGCAGTCGCCACTGTTGCCATACGCGGCTCATTTTCTGCAAACTTCATGCATCCATATCTCCGTAAGTATTGATGGTAAAATTTTTTTTTTTTATCCTTAATGTTTAGAAAAAAAAACTCTATTTTTTTCATAAGAAAAAATAATTTTTTTTTTTTTTGAAATTTGGCCGACCCTGAGAACGAGTTTCGGAGAGGGCCTGTCGACCCTCAAAGGGGTTTAATTGTGCATGCCCTTTTTTAGTTTGTGTGTATTAAAATTAACATTTCATGTGGTAAAAAAAAAATTTTTTTTTCATACTTTTGGGCGTCTTGCACGGATTAATTTGATTTCCATTATTTCCCTTTTGGGGAAAATTCATTCGCATAACGATTATTTCGCATAACGATGAGCCCTCTTGCACGGATTAAAATCGTTAACCGGGGGTCCACTGTATTTAATGTGCCTCAGAGTGATTATTATTGTGTTATCATTATTAAAATTATTAATATGGCATCTTCAAGACTAATAAGATACTCTTAGTCATTTCAATGTGTACCTGCATACCAGCACAGTGTGTAAGTTTACTTAGGTACAGGTACACATATGTGGAATTATCAGTTACATAATTTTGAAGAAAATATCATAGATGGGTTAATGAAAATGTCTATACTGACGTAAAATAAGACATTAAATGTGCCCAAAAGTGATTATTATTGGTATTACGTAATGTTTTCCCTCCGCCTGGCAACCACCCTTCTAAAACGTATAAACAGCATGTTTATATGCTATGTAATGTGTTTCTTATATAATTTTGAAGAAAATATCAAAGATGGATTAACAAAAATGTCTACATTAACCCTTAAATGGTCCAAACGTATATATACGTTCATGCGCGTAGCACCCCAAACGTATATATATGTTTTCTTTGTCATTCATTCAACATTGCCACAATAAGCCTGAGTCACCTAGACATGAGAGAATGGGTGTGCGCACTCACTGTGCACCATATTAAAATAATTGGGGATACCTGGGTACCATATACTCTTTTTTCCTTTCAAAAGAAAAGATTTTTTTTTCCTCAAAAAATTTGGGGCGCTACGACGAGGAACGTATATATACGTTTGGACCGTTTAAGGGTTAAGGATGTATCGGATATTCGTATCCACATCATGGAACATCTGCATAATTTCTTACATCAGCATCCGCATTATTTCTAAATGAGATATCCGCATCCGCATTTTGCAATCATGACTAAATAAATATCTGCATCTGCATCCGCATCCACACCAAACAAAGAGAATGTGGCGGATATTATAACCTAAATTACAGAGTTTGCATGTTTATTTCCCACATACTTGTTCTTATGCTTTACAAATTTGCATTGCTAGCTTCAAATCTTATAACTTAATGACCTGTGCAGAAAGAGGAGAACATAAGAAAGGAGAAAACACTGCAGTAGGCCTGTTGGTCCATACTGGGCGGTCCTTCACAAATCCAAGGAATGCAAAATAGAACTCAAGGAATGCAAAATAGAACTCTGTGAACCATGGAATGCAAAATAGAACTCTGTGAACCATGGAATGCAAAATAGAACTCTGTGAACCATTAACTAATATTTTTAATTTATCTCTTCAAACAGGTGTAGTGTCTGATATGTGGAAGATGGCTAATGTAATTCCTATTTATAAATCAGGGGATAAGTCATTACCATCAAATTACCACCCAATAAGCCTGACCTCAATCGTAGGCAAATTGCTAGAGTCAATTACAGCTGAGACTATAAGAAGCCATCTGAATAAGCATAATCTGATTAATGATACTCAGCATGGATTCACAAGAGGCCATTCTTGTCTAACCAATTTATTAACTTTCTTCTGTAAAGCTTTTGAGGCTGTTGATCACTATAAAGAATTTTATATTATTTACTTAGATTTTAGAAAGGCTTTTGATGGAGTTCCACACCAAAGACTGTTAAAGAAAGTGGCAGCTCATGGCATTGAGGGAAAAGTACTGTCATGGATCAAGTCATGGCTCACAGACAGGAAGCAGAGTGTGTCCATAAATGGGGTATAAATCCGAGTGGGGATCCGTAACAAGTGGCATTCCACAGGGATCAGTCTTGGGCCGTTGTTGTTTATAATATATATCAATGATCTTGATGAGGAAATTACTAGTGAAATGAGCAATTCGCCGATGACAATAAAGATAGGTAGGATAATTGATTCAAACATAGATATCAGGGAACTTCAGGTCAGAAAAGTGGCAGATGCAGTTCATTGTAGATAAATGTAAGGTTATGAAGTTCGGGAGTGTCTACAACCCTATTTTTAATTTGTATTTTTAATATTTTAGTTTATACTTAGTTTGTACTTTAGCTCATTCTAGCACAACACATAGACAATATCAACTTCATTATGTTTAGTTAGTGACTATACTCTATATGACCAAAGTGCTTTAGCTATACTGTATGCTTGATCCAAATTCTCACCATACAGATATCAGTATTAGAATCACGCACAATACAGGATATAAATAACCACTATTTAAACTAGAAGATGAATGATCATGTCGACCCTGATATAAACCTCCACAATATAACACCCAATCAAAACCTACTGGAAAGTAACTGCCTTTATTACAGAGCATCACAAGCAGCACTATCCTAAACAGTGCTAAAAGTCTATCAGTTCTTAACTACAACATCAGGTCCTTAAGCAAACACTATGATGACCTCCTGGCACTCCTGAGTCGCTAGACACCCTTCTCCTGCATTATTCTTACTGAGACCTGGCTTAAGAAGGACACAATAGGTATCTACCCACTATCAGGATACACAGCAATCCACAAATGCAGACCATACCAAGTTGGGGGTGGTTTGCAATCTATTACTCTACCAACTATCTTGTATTAGCACCACTTGCTTTAGTGATGAATATGGGGAATACATTTTTGCTAATTTTACTGTAAAAAAAACCTTAAGACCCTTTAACAATCGGTGCCATTTACCGGATACCCCACACAAACATCCCAAATTTCAGTGAGAAATTAGAGGCACTAATAACAAACAGACAAAATGAACAAGCACCACCTTCTCTTAGCTGGAGACTTCAATATCAACCTTGGCCTACTAGATTATCAGCCTATAAACTGATTTTCATCAACAATATGAACAACACACTTCTCATACCAACAATAACTAAACCAACCAGGCTCACTGAGACAAGTGCAACCATAATAGACCACATTATGGACCAATATACTAGCCCCCCCTTAAGGGAGGGGTGAGCCATTTTTCAGTGATCAGGAAATTAAGATTGAAAAATTATGGAAATGTTTTCTTATTGAAAATAATGCAAAATTCTGGCAACATTTTGATGTAATCAGCTTGTTTTCTCATATTCTAAGCATGTTTTTCATTAAAAGTATTTTTTTGTTGTTTTTGCTTCTTGTTGTCATCAAAAATACATGTTGGCAATTAGTGTTTTTTTTCTTTTCTTCCAAAAAGTGATTTTTATGATTGTTTTATTCTAAATATTGTACTTGGCAACTTCTGTGCTGGCTAAAGTATAAAACACAGTGAGTGTCTCCCTTAGTAGCCTGCAGGCTATCAACAAGGAGGGAGAGTGCAACATGCTCAGATTTTGCATGCCATAACCATAAAGTTTCACACCAAACAAAAAAGAAAAAACTCAAAAATAAGTTATTGACAATGTTTTCCTGCTTCTGCAATAAGTATTTATAGGATTGTCATATTTTCACACGTTATTGAGGAATGATGGTTCTACAAATACCCAGGAGGGATTTGTGATATTGTTTACAGGTTTGTTTTAATACTAACTTCAAAATTTTTTTTATGGAATCTACTGACATTATCACTGAAACACCCTGGGTAAACAATAATCTAGCCTTTATCTTTCATCTGATGTCAACTAGAGTACTGTACATCTTCCCAATTTAGTAGAAAAATGAGTCTTATGACCCATAAAATTGTGCATAATTTATTTTTTTCTATCTAACTTGAAGGCTAACAGTAAAACATACACAGCCTTTACGTTTTTTATGCTGCTTAATCCACTGTCAAAATCTCATTGAAATGCGACAAAAAAAAAATTATTTCACTCGCCACCCTCCCTTAACCTTTTCAGGGTTGGTGCCATACTAGTACAGCTTGCATGCCAGGGTTGGTGCCGTACTAGTACGCGTAAATTCTAGCGCCTTCAAATCTAGGGAGAGAAAGCTGGTAGGCCTACATATGAAAGAATGGGTCTATGTGGTCAGTGTGCACAGTATGAAAAAAATCCTGCAGCACATAGTGCATAATGAGAAAAAAAAAAACTCCAACTGTGTTTTTGGTTTAAAACAGTGGATTTTACAGTGTACAGTGGACCCCCGGTTAACGATATTTTTTCACTCCAGAAGTATGTTCAGGTGCCAATACTGACCGAATTTGTTCCATAAGAAATATTGTGAAGTAGATTAGTCCATTTCAGACCCCCAAACATACACGTACAAACGCACTTACATAAATACACTTACATAATTGGTCGCATTCGGAGGTAATCGTTATGCGGGGGTTCCACTGTATTTTCATATGGTATTTTTGGTTGTATTCTAGTTTTTCCTGGTCTCATTTTATAGAATAGAAGACATATTACAGAAATTGAGATGATTTGACTGGTTTCACAATGAAAAGTATCTTGAAAACTGAGTTCAAAGTAGCAGAAATGTTCGATTTTTGCCAAGGTTCAAAAGTAACAAATCATGCCATGTGTCCAATACACATCAACTGGTGAGTCTAATATTCTTTCCCAGTGCATTGATATTATTTATACCATTTTTGCACTAATGCAGTAGTCTGCATAACACTAAATCTTCTATTTTTTGTGAGAAGAAAAATTCAAAGTGGAAAGCAAAAGAATGTAAGAGGGGCCTGGGGATGTGACTAATGAACAGAGAAAATGTTATTTTAGTGCCAGAATGTCTATGTTGTACAAGAATGGTATACAATACCGACAAGATGAAATTAAAGGGAACATATGCAACATCTGGGTATCTTTATTGTAGACGTTTCGCCATCCAGTGGCTTTATCAATACAAATTCCAGGACATACTTGAAGATAGTAGAACTATGTACAGAAGATGGGGCAATCAGTCCCTCAACCTAGGAGTAGGTGCGAAGAGCACCGTAGTCGTGGAGATTCTGAAGCAGAAGCAAGGCGCCTGACACTTATATACTAACGTCAGGTGGAAATGGGACGGGTAGCAACGAGGGCATAGTCACTGGTAGGACCTACTTCCCCTTGGAATCCCGCCTACCAGTGACTATGCCTCGTCGCTACCTGTCCCATTTCACCTGACGTTAGTATATAAGTGTCAGGTGCCTTGCTTCTGCTTCAGAATCTCCATGACTACGGTGCTCTTCGCACTACTCCTAGGTTGAGGAACTGATTGCCCATCTTTGTACACAGTTCTTTCTATCTTCAAGTTATTTTCCTGGAATTTGTATTGATAAAGCCACTGGATGGCAAAATGTCTACAATAAATTTGCCAGATGTTGCAGATGTGTCTTAATTTCACAATGTCTGTCTTGTGTATTCTGGAGCCTATTTGGGAAAAAGGATCTTTTGAAATTTGTGTGAAATTGGCAAAATTGCCAATTTCTGACACTTTGCTGGATAGTTGAAATCGGTAAATGGGTGGTTTCTTGTACTCATTCGATAGAAAAAGTGGAGTTTTAGCGAAATAATTCTGATTTTTGTCGGGCTGGTATATTGGAATTGGCCGAAAATAGGGCTCAAAGTGGGCAAAATCACCAATGCGTAAAATCATGAAGCACTAACTTCGTGAGAGCATAATTCCCTAAGTTTTCCATCAATTTCATACTTTTTGGTGTCATTATGATTTGGGAAAAAATTTCTATTGTTTCTTAACCCTTTGACTGTTTTGTTCATATACAGTGGTCCCTCGATAATAGTAGGGCTCAAGAGTCATAGAAATTTTTGGAAATCATAGCGATATTTTGTATAAACATGGGCTCGCTAATCGTTTGATTGACTCGCAAATAGTAGTTCGTCGGGACGGTACACACAGCCCCGAGCCACCTCACACTCCCTTCCCAGCCAGTGTGCCATTGTTTTTCAGTGAGTGAGGATGATCCCACGAGTTCATACGATACATTTCATAATATTCCATTCGTTTTAGTGTTTGCAACTGCTAAATAAGTCACCATGGCTCCAAAGAAAGCTTCTAGTGCCAGCCCTTTGGTAAAGAATGTGAGAAAACACATGTAATTTAAGAAAAAGTTTGTAGAAAAATATAAAGGTGGTGGTGGTAGAGTGGAAAGCAGTTGTGATAGTGGTTGATGGTGGTAGAGGGTGGTAGTGATGGTGGTAGTGATGTAGTAGTGATGGTGGTAGCAGTTGTAATAGTGGTAATAGTTGTAACAGTAGTTGTAATACTGGTTCTTATGTTATTGAGGCTAGGACTTTGGGTAGTTTCAGATTTAGGATGGATGAATATATGAGTGAGAGGGGTTGGATTTGAGCGGGACTTACAAATGAGTGGATAGAGTTATCAGAGCTTATTTCTTGGGTAGCATTGAAAATTGGGTTGGGCAAATGTTTTGTTAGTGGGATGGATTGTAAAGGACCTGCCTAGTATGGGCCAACAGGTCTGCTGCAGTGATCCTCCATTCTTATGTTCTTAAGGCGAACAATAAAATGGTATCAAATACTGACAGGTTGTTAGGTTTAGAGGGTGGTAGTGATGGTGGTAGAGGGTGTCTTCTTCAGTGATTCAGCAATTTACCAACTCCTCCAATGTTGTTGGATGAGAGTTAAAGACACTTGTGCAACATCTGGTTATCTTATTGTAGACGTTTCGCCATCCAGTGGCTTTATCAATACAGATTCTTGGACATACTGTAATTAGAAAACAGAAGAACTATATACAAAAGATGAGGTAATCAGTCCCTCAGCCTTGGAGGTGGTGTTCACAGCACCATGGTTGTAGAGATTCTGAAGCACAGGAACGAAGACTGGCGCTTATATAGGCGTCAGTGAATGGGGACGTGTAGCAGACGAGGGCATAGTCACTGGTAGGCGGGATTCCCCAGTGGAAGTAGGTCCTACCCAAATTAATGGGTTAGTTGCAGAAGCCATGAAGAAGGTCTTGTTAGATGTCCTTTGAACCAAGATTCCATGATGTTGCAGTGCCTGACAAGTTGTGCAAGACAGGTATACAATACCGATAAGATGAGAGTTAAGACACTTGTGCAACATCTGGTGCTGTGAACACCACCTCCAAGGCTTTTTGTATATAGTTCTTCTGTTTTCTAATTATGTCCAAGAATCTGTATTGATAAAGCCACTGGATGGCGAAACGTCTACAATAAAGATAACCAGATGTTGCACAAGTGTCGGTATTGTATACCTGTCTTGCACAAATTTTTCAGGCACTGCATACATCATGGAACTTGGTTCAATGGACTTCTACCCAAGACCTTTCTTCACGGCCTTCTGCAACTAACCATCAATTTGGGTAGGACTACTTCCACTGGGGAATCCGCTACCAGTGACTATGCCCTCGTATGCTACACGTCATATTACTGACGCCTATATAAGTGCAGTTTCGTACTGTGCTCAGAAATTTTCTACAAACATGTGCTGTGAACACCACCTCCAAGGCTGAGGGACTGATTACCTTATCTTTTGTATACAGTTCTTCTGTTTTCTAATTATGTCCAAGAATCTGTATTGATAAGCCACTGGATGGCGAAACGTCTACAATATAGATAACCAGATGTTGCGCAAGTGTCTTAACTCTCATCTTGTCGGTATTGTATACCTGTCTTGCACAATGTTGTTGGAGTGATATAGGGCTACAGAAAACACCACTGCCTCAGCTGCTGCTTCACCACCATTATGGACGGTTTACTCTCAGTGGCCTTATATACCCAACAACAACACAACACAACACCTCTCGTGACATACATAATGACTTATTTTATTCATTCTAGAGTATATTCCATGTTTCTATGTTATTAATATTGTTTATTATGTCATATTAGTTGAATTGTGATAGATAAATAAGCTGCAGAGTTGATATTAGTGTCATATTCTCCAACAATAAACTTGCCATCCCTCCCTCACACAAACAAGTCTCCAATAAGAACATAAGAAAGGAGGAACACTGCAGTAGGCCTGTTGGCCCATACTAGGCAGGTCCTTTACAATCCTTCCCACTAAGAACATAACAATGGAAGAACACTGCAGGTCTACTGGCCCATACAAGGCAGGTCCTTATCAAAATGACCTCTACCCAAAGCTACCCAAGAATTTACTCCTGTGCCCAATGACACAAATCAAACTCAGCTCCTCCCATTCACATATTTGTTCAATCTCATCTTAAAGCTACCCAAGGTCCTAGCCTCGATCACCCTACTGGTAAGTGTGATGTTAAGTAACAACATAAGAACTTAAGAAAGTAGGAACACTGCAACAGGCCTGCTGGCCCATACTAGGCAGGTCCTTCACAAATCCAACCCACTAACAGAACAAATGCTACCCAAGCAATAAGCTCAGGTGCAAGTCTGATTCAAATCCAACCCCTCTCACTCATGTATTTATCCAACCTAAATTTGAAACTACCCAATGTTTTAGCTTTGATCACCCTACTAGGCAGACCATTCCACTCATAAAACTACCCCTATTCCCAATGTTCACTTATACATTTTATTAGTGCTTTACATTTATTTGGTATTCTTTTCTGCATGTAAATCTATATCTATGCTAGGTAAGTGACCCCTGAAGTGACCTAGAGTCCTTATGGAGGGGGATTCCCCTTCCAAACAATAACCTCTCTTCCCTCTCTCCTCCTCCCTGTCTTCCATTCATCAACAACAGCTTTCAATAAAGGTAACTGTCATGTTGAATGTTCATTCTTTTGTGCATGTAAATCTATCTTTTAGGTAAAAAAAATTGTTGATACCTCTGGGTGTCAGGAACGGATTAATTGTATTTACATTATTTCTTATGGGGAAAATTGATTCGAAAATCATAATTTCAATAATAGTAGCACCTCCAGGAACGGATTAAATACGATAAACGAGGGACCACTGTATATACAGTGGACCCCCGCATACCGTACGCATCGCATCGTTCAATCCGCATATCGCTCGCTTTTATAGCAAAATTTTGCCCCGCATACTGCCCAAAAACCCCCTCACTGCTCTTCGTCCGAGACGCGTCCAATGTGCGCCCTTAGCCAGCCTCACATGTGCCGCCGGTGGCATTGTTTACCAGCCAGCCTCCGCGGTAACATCCAAGCATCCAAACGGAACATTTTCGTATTATTACAGTGTTTTTGGTGATTTTTTCTGGAAAATAAAATGACCATGGGCCCCAAGAAAGCTTCTAGTGCCAACCCTACAGCAATAAGGGTGAGAATTACTATAGAGATGAAGAAAAAGATAATTGATAAGTATGAAAGTGGAGTGCGTGTCTCCGAGCTGGCCAGGTTGTATAATAAACCCCAATCAACCATCGCTACTATTGGTGGTACAGCTGCTGCTGCTGTTGTACCACCATCAGCTGCTGCTGCTGCTGTAGTACCGTCTGCTGCTGCTGTAGCATCGTCTGCTGCTGCTGTAGCATCATCTGCTGCTGCTGTAGCACTGTCAGCTGCTGCTGCTGTTGTACCACCATCAGCTGCTGCTGCTGCTGCTGTAGTACCATCTGCTGCTGCTGTAGTACCGTCTGCTGCTGCTGTAGCATCGTCTGCTGCGCTGTATCACTGTCAGCTGCTGCTGCTGCTGCTGTAGCACCATTGTTGGTGTGGCTTATTGAGAATACCAAGAAACAATTAACCCCAGAGGATTTGCCACCAGGATAACCAAAAAGTCAGTGTCATCGAAGACTGTCTAACTTATTTCCATTGGGGTCCTTAATCTTGTCTCCAGGATGCAACCCACACCAGTCGACTAACACCCAGGTAACAGGAAAAATGCCTGGAACTAGTGCTCATATTGGTGAATTTAAGCCAGCAAAGGTTGGTTGAGAGATTTAAGAATCGTAGTGGCATACACAGTGTGATAATGCCTGTTCTGGAAGAAAATGCCAAACAGGACCTACAGTACTCAGAGGAAAAGGCACTCCAGGACACAGTGTCTCATCAGTCATTGCTGCATCTTCAATAAAGGTAAGTGTCATGTTATTCTTCATTTAGTAGAGTAGTACATGCACAATATATATTGTGCATGTACTACTCTACTATTGTGCATGTATCCTTCTCTTTGTGTGTAGGAAAATGTATATTTCATGTGGTAAAAATTTTTTTTTCATACTTTTGGGTGGTCTTGCACGGATTAATTTGATTTCCATTATTTTCTATGGGGAAAATTCATTCGCATACCGATCATTTCGCATAACAATCAGCCCTCTTGCACGGATTAAAGTCGCTATGCGGGGGTCCACTGTACATCTTACGAGCCACCGTGTTTGACGAATATATACTCAAAAATTCTAGCGGCTTCAAATCAAGCAGGAGAAAGCTGGTTTGCCCACATGTGAGAGAATGGGTCTATGTGGTCGTTGTGCACCATATAAAATATCCTGCAACATGCAGTGCATAATGAGAAAAAAAGCTGACCGTTTTTTTTTTGGATTAAAATGCCAATTTTGGTGTATTTTCGTATAGTATTTATGGCTGTATTCTAGTTTTCTTGGTCTCATTTGATAGAATGGAAAAAATATTTATAGAAATGGAGGTGATTTTGATTGGTCTTGCTATGAAAAGAACTTGAAATAGAGCTCAAAGTAGGGAAATGTTTGATTTTTGCCGATGTTTAAAAGTAAACAAATGATGTCATTGTCCAATAAATGTCCAACTACTCATTCTAATATGCAGTCACGAATGAGTTGACATTATTTATACAATTATTACAATATTGCAGTAGTCTGCATAACAGTAAATCTTCTATTTTTTGTTTGATAAAAATTCAAATAGAAAGCAAGAGTAATATCAGAGGACTGTAGATGAATGGTTCAGAGAACCGACACGTTGAGTTGCACGTGTCTAATTTATCAATATCAGAAGGGCCTGGAGACATGACTGATGAACAAAGAAAATGTTATTTTAGAGCCAGGAATGTCTGCATTGTTCATTCTGGACCCTATTTTGCAACTGGCATATTTTTTTAATTTGCATGAAATTGGCCAAATTGCAAATTTCTGACATGTTATTGGGTAGCTGAAATCAGTAAATGGGCATTTTCTTGTACTCAGTCAATAGAA
This sequence comes from Cherax quadricarinatus, assembly GCF_026875155.1. NCBI lineage: Eukaryota > Metazoa > Arthropoda > Malacostraca > Decapoda > Parastacidae > Cherax > Cherax quadricarinatus. Next base: position 28,280,591 of record NC_069448.1, read on the forward strand.
CAAATGGAGTTCTAAAGAAATAGCTATGAGCTTGGTTGACTGGAACAATGGAATTAGCTGAAAATAGGGCTCAAAGTGGACAAAATCGCCGATTCATAAATATCGCCAAGGTTGCTAACTTCGTGAGAGCGTAATTTCGTAGGTTTTCCATCAAATTTTGTTCTTTTAGTGTCAAAAACCATCCAGAAAAGATTATCATTTCATAAGAATTTTTTTTTTTTTTTTTTTTTCAAAAATTTTTCAACACCAGGAGACACCTCAGGATTTGAGGTTTTGACAGTCAAGGGGTTAAAAAATTTTTTTTTTTTTTTTTAAAGTTTTCGACCCTGAGAACAAGTTTAGGAGAGGGTGTTACACAGAAATGTGGGATACCTGGGGGCTAGAGCCTTGTCTAAGGGCAAAGGTAAAGTTACACACATCTCAAGCATAAACAGGCCACCCAGGGCTATCCCAGTCAAAACAGAAAGCGCTAAACCAGTATTTGTTACTTCAATGGGTTGGTTAACAGAGGGTTAGGCAAAAATCTAGTTAGGAAAATACATCTATTTATTCAATATAACACTATACACACACTCTAGAAAACAGTTTCATGTATTCCCATCCTAAACGCCCACATAGCGGGCACAAGAAGCAGGTGCTGGTGGTCCAGTTACCATAACACTCTGCCTAGTCAACGCCAGGCCGACTCTACTCACTCCCAACCTCATTCCTTATTTCCTCACTCATCCCACAGCACCCTGACCATGTCAGAGCCTAGGTGGGCATACAGGTAAGACATAGAAGAGCCTATGGCTTGGGTTAGCTGAACAAAAGGAGTACACAACTACAAACTTAGCTTAAATACACAGCATCTCCGACGCCAGCCTCCACACATGCTGACTCCATGTGACTGCCCCAAGCCACGCTTACTCCGCTCACCCAAACACGTTGGAAAATAACTACCTAGCAGAATTTCTTTATAATTACAGTTAGAGTACTTTACAGTGCCCCAAATGCACATTATGAATTATAAAATTATTCTTTACAATTATAACATTCATACTATTATGGCACACTTCTCCACTATATGTACATTACAATGTCATGCAGAACCCTGCATAACAGAGGGCCTCTCAACCATGAAAGGGTTAATGTCATAAAAATCTCTCTTAGTGGTGACGTGTACTTAGCTCAGTGGTGACGTGTACTTAGCGCAGTGGTGAGTGTACTTAGCTCAGTGGTGACGTGTACTTAGCTCAGTGGTGACGTGTACTTAGCTCAGTGGTGACGTGTACTTAGCTCAGTGGTGACGTGTACTTAGCTCAGTGGTGACGTGTACTTAGCTCTGTGAAGACCTGTTTGTGCGCTCTCTACGGATTGAAGCAAGATGCCCTCCATCGAGCAACTTTACCAACAGCTTAAGGAAGAATTGAGGATGGCGAAGATGGAGATTCGGCGACTGACCGAGGAAAACAAGAAGATTCGTAGTAGTCCTCCTGTTTTGAGTCCTCAGGTCAAGAAGGGAAACTGGTCAGTGGCTGGACAGCAGGGAACGAAGTTGACGATCAAGAAGACGAATGAAAGGTAGAAACGATGAAGAAGAAAGAGACTGCCGTGGAAAACTGTTGTGGAAACATCTAATACATTCTCAGTGCTACCTGACGAATGTGAGTTGACTACTGAGAACGTCACGACGAACGACGCCAGGAAGGTAAGAATATTGTTGTTGTTGGGGATAGCCAAGTTAGGTACAGTGGACCCCCGCATACCGTTGGCATCACATAACGTTAAATCCGGATAGCGATACATTTTATCACTAAAATTTTGCCTCGCATAGCGCTAAAAAACTCGCTCAACGCTATTCGTCGAGACGCGTCTATGTGAGGCTGAGCCAGCCACACATGTTTCCCGCCGGTGGCATTGTTTACAAGCCAGCCTCCGCGGTAACATCCAAGCATACAATCGGAAACATTTCGTATTATTACAGCGTTTTTGGTGATTTTATCTGCAAAATAAGTGACCATGGGCCCCAAGAAAGCTTCTAGTGCCAACCTGTGGTAAAAAGGGTGAGAAATATTATCGAAATACTGTGGTACCATGGTCAACTGCTGATGCTGCTGTGCTGTAGCACTGTCAGCTGACTGCTGCTGCTGTAACCACATCAGCTGCTGCTGCTGCTATAGTACCGTCTGCTGCTGCTGTAGCACTGTCAGCTGCTGCTGCACTGTCAGTTGCTGCTGCTGTAGCACTGTCTGCTGCTGCTGTAGCACTGTCAGCTGCTGCTGCTGTACCACCATCAGCTGCTGCTGCTGCTGTAGTACTGTCTGCTGCTGCTGTAGCACCGTCTGCTGCTGCTGTAGCACTGTCAGCTGCTGCTGCTGCTGTAGCACCGTCAGCTGCTGCTGCTGCTATACCACCATCAGCTGCTGCTGCTGCTGTGCTGTAGTACCATCTGCTGCTGCTGTAGCACCATCTGCTGCTGCTGTAGCACCGTCTGCTGCTGCTGTAGCACCATCTGCTGCTGCTGTAGCACTGTCAGCTGCTGCTGCTGCTGCTGTAGCACCGTTGTTGGTGTGGCTTACTGAGAATACCAAGAAACAATTAACCCCAGAGGGTTAGCACCCAGGATAACCCAAAAAGTCAGTGTCATCGAAGACTGTCTAACTTATTTCCATTGGGGTCCTTAATCTTGTCTCCCAGGATGCAACCCACCAGTCGACTATACACCCTAGGTGAACAGGGAAAAATGCTGGAACTAGTGTTCATATTGGTGAATTTAAAGCCAGCAAAGGTTGGTTTGAGAGATTTAAGAATCGTAGTGGCATACACAGTGTGATAAGGCCTGTTCTGGAAGAAAATGCCAAACAGGACCTACAGTACTCAGGAGGAAAAGGCACTCCCAGGACACTGTCTCATCAGTCATTGCTGCATCTTCAATAAAGGTGTCATTTATTCTTCATTTAGTAGAGTAGTACATGCACAATATATATTGTGCATGTACTACTCTACATATGTGCATGTAATCCTTCTCTTTGTGTGTAGGAAAATGTATATTTTCATGTGGTTAAAAAAATTTTTTTTCATACTTTTGGGTGTCTTGCACGGATTAATTTGATTTCCATTATTTCTTATAGGGAAAATTCATTCGCATAACGATAATTTCGCATAACAATGAGCTCTCAGGAACGGATTAATATCGTTATGCGGGGGTCCACTGTATATGGATAGGGCGTTCTGCTTGAAGGACAGGAGTAGGAGACAGAGGGTTTGTTTTCCTGGGGCTGGGATGGAGGACATTGTTAGCCGTCTGGATGACATCATGAGAGGTAATGGGAGCAATCCTATTATCTGTCTGGGGCGGGAAAGGGCAACGATGTTGGCAAAAGTAGAGTGAAGACCTGATTAGCAGGTATAGGTCAGCAATAAAAAATAATTAGGAGGAAGGGTGGGAACCCTGTCATATGTGGTATTTTGCCAAGGAGAGGATTTGGAAATGAATGGTTGTCCAGGGCAATTGGTGTAAATTTGCTGGCGGACAAATACTGTAAGGAAAATGAGGTAACATTCATTGACAACTGGGACCTCTTCTATGGCAGAAAAAATGACATGTATGCCAGGGATGGGGTTCACTTATCTAGGTTGGGGTGGGGGCACTGCTAACTGCAGTGGAGGGAGCTGTTAGGGCTTTAAATAGGAATAGTTAGTGGTATGGGTTTTGGCAGGAAAACAGTGAAGTCCCAGTGTAGAAATATTATGAGTTCTAGGGGAACTGGTAATAAGCAGAACGAGGTAGATATTGAAAAGCCAGTGACACTAGGTGATACGGACAGTACATGTAACAGGTTTAGTAGAAAAAACAGAAATGACAGGAAAGGTTAAAGAGAAAGGAGAGTCTTTCAATGTTTATTAGGGTAATAGCCGTGTGCTAGGAATAAGATGGACGAGTTGAGATTAGTGCTAGTGCAGGTAACATTGACGTATTTGCCTTAAGGGGACGTGGTTTAATTCAAAAAGTCGGGACATGCCTGCGGAATGTCACATTCAGGGTTTTAAATTGTTCCAAGTAGATAGAAGTATCGGGAAGGGGGGTGGGGTGGCATTGTATGTCCGAGATCGCTTGAACTGTTGCATAAAAATTGGTATTAAATCTGAAGTAACACATACAGAGTCTGTTTGGATAGAATTTTCAGAGGCGCATGAAAAATGATTTTAGGTGTGATATACCATCCCCCAAACTTAGATAGGGACCAAGGGAGACTACTATGGAGGAAATTGTTAGGGCCACAAGGCACGATAATGTAGTGATTCTAGGAGACTTTTTAAATTTAGTCATATTGATTGGAATTTCTTGCTGGGAATTTAGAATCATACGACTTCTTAGAACTAGTTCAGGATTGTTTTTTGAAGCAGTTTGTGAGGGAGCCTACAAGGGGAAATAACCTGCTTGACTTAGTTCTGGCAAACAATGAATCCCTTGTTAATAATTTAGAAAATTTCTGAGGAACTGGGTGCTAGCAACCACAAAACAATTACATTTAGCATTGAATGGAAGTACGATAGTAGGGGTAACTCAGTAACAGTCCAGATTTTCGCTTAGCAGATTTCAATGGGCTTAGAGACACTTATCATCTGTTGGCTATCAATATGGGCAGTTTTCTGAACACTATACATGCTGCTCAAAGTATGTTTATCCTGTATAAAGAAATTAGATCAAATAGAAATTTACCCAAAATGGATGAATAATAGGCTGAAATACTACTAGGGCATAAGAAAGGAATTTATAGACGTATCAAAAGAGGCGAGGGTCATCTTATGAATTAGTATATTGACATTAAAAGGGACATTTAAAATGGATAAGAAAAGCTAAAAGGGACTTGAAAATTTAAAGTTGCTAGGATTCTAAAAAATAACCCAAAAAGTTTTTTCCAGGTCTATAGAACAAAAGCTAGAGATAGGATAGGTCCCCTTAAAAAAAACTATGGGCATCTTACTGACAAGGAGAATGAAATGTGCAGGTGTATGGTGTAGGAGGTAGGTTACTGAAAGCAGTGAAGAGTTTTACGAGGATAGTGAGGCTCAAGTTAGAGTATGTAGAAAGAGGGAAATTATTTCCCAGAAAAGTAGGCCTTAGACAAGGATGTGTTATGTCACCGTGGTTGTTTAATATATTTATAGATGGGGTTGTAAGAGAAGTAAATGCGAGGGTCTTGGAAGAGGCGTGGAGGGTTAAAAGATAAAGAATCACACATAAAATGGGAGTTGTCACAGTTGCCTTTTTCTGATGACTGTGCTCTTGGGAGATTCTGAAGAGAAGTTGCAGAGATTGGTGGATGAATTTGGTAGGGTGTGCAAAAGAAGAAAATTAAAAGTGAATACAGGGGAAAAAGAATAACAAAAAGATTAGGTGATGAAAGATTGGATATCGGATTGGAGGGAGAGAGTATGGAGGAGGTGAATGATTTCAGATATTTGGGAGTGGACGTGTCAGCGGATGGGTCTATGAAAGATGAGGTGAATCATAGAATTGATGAGGGGAAAAGGGTGAGTGGTGCACTTAGGAGTCTGTGGAGACAAAGAACTTTGTCCTTGGAGGCAAAAAGGGGAATGTATGAGAGTATAGTTTTTTCCAACGCTCTTATATGGGTGTGAAGCATGGGTGATGAATGTTGCAGCAAGGAGAAGGCTGGAGGCAGTGGAGATGTCATGTCTGAGGCAATGTGTGGTGTGAATATAATGCAGAGAATTCGTAGTTTGGAAGTTAGGAGGAGATGCGGGATTACCAAAACTGTTGTCCAGAGGGCTGAGGAAGGTTGCTGAGGTGGGGTTTGGACATGTAGAGAGAATGGAGCGAAACAGAATGACTTCAAGAGTGTATCAGTCTGTAGTGGAAGGAAGGCGGGGTGGGGTCGGCCTAGGATAGGTTGGAGGGAGGGGGTAAAGGAGGTTTGTGTGCGAGGGGCTTGGACTTTCAGCAGGCATGCGTGAGCGTGTTTGATAGGAGTGAACGGAGGACAATGGTTTTTTTAAATACTTGACATGCTGTTGGAGTGTGAGCAAAGTAACATTATGAAGGGGTTCAGGGAAACCGGCAGGCCGGACTTGAGTCCTGGAGATGGAAGTACAGTGCCTGCACTCCTAAAGGGAGGGGTGTTAATGTTGCAGTTTAAAAACTGTAGGGGTAAAGAACCCTTCTGGCAAGACAGTGATGGAGTGAATGATGGTGAAAGTTTTTCTTTTTCGGGCCACCTGCCTTGGTGGGAATAGGCCAGTGTGTTAATAAAAAAAAAAAAAATTCTCTCGGTTTTTACACGGGAAGACACTAACAATTTTCCCAGTAATTAAATTTTTATACTGGGCCAGAAGAAGATAAATTATGTAACATCACAGTCTCTAGTGAAATTTGGTTGTGAAGCAGATAGATGAAGGAAAATAAGTCGCCCGGGGCCTGATGAGCTTTTTTCGGGGTTCTTAAGGAATGCAAAATGGAACTCTGTGAACATTAACTAATATTTTTAATTTATCTCTTCAAACAGGTGTAGTGTCTGATATGTGGAAGATGGCTAATGTAATTCCTATTTTTAAAACAGGGGACAAGTCGTTACCATCAAATTACCGCCCAATAAGCCTGACCTCAATTGTAGGCAAATTACTAGTCAATTATAGCTGAGATTATAAAAAGCCATCTCGATAAGCATAGCTTGATTAATGATACTCAGCATGGATCACAAGAGGCCGATCTTGCCTAACTAATTATTAACTTTCTTCAGTAAAGCTTTTGAGGCTGTTGACCACGATAAAGAATTTGATATTATTTTCTTAGAATTTAGTAAGGCTTTGATAGAGTTTCTGCACCAAGACTGTTAAAGGGAAAGTGGGGAGTCATGGCATTTGGGGAAAGTGCTCTCATGGATCGAGTCCCTGGCTCACAAAACAGGGAAACAGGTCCATAAATGGGGTTAAACCGAGGGGGGGATCTGTAACAAGTGGCGTTCCACAGGGATCAGTCTTGGGCCCCGTTGTTGTTTTAATTTATATCAATGATCTCGATGAGAGAATTACTAGTGATATGAGCAAATTCGCTGATGACACAAAGATAGGTAGGATAATTGTTTTGACGTAGATGTAAGGGAACTACAGGAGGATTTAACAAACTCTATTTTATGGTCAGGAAAAGTGGGCAGATGCAGTTCAGTGTAGATAAATGCAAGGTTCTGAAGCTCAGGAGTGTCTGTAACATTTAAAAACATAAGAATGTAGGAACACTGCAGAAGGCCTACTGGCCCATACGAGGCAGGTCCTTATCAAAATGACCTCTACCTAAAGCTACCCAAGAAATAACTCCCCTACCCCATGACACCAATCAAAATCAGCCCCTCCCACTCATATATTTGTCCAGTCTCTTCTTAAAGTACCCAAGGTCCCTAGCCTCTATCACCCCACTGGGAAGACTGTTCCACGTATCTACAACTCGTTAGAAAAACCAGTACTTACCTAGGGTCCTTTCTAAATCTAAATTTATCTAACTTATATCCATTATTTCTGGTTCTTACCTGGTTCGACACCCTCAGTACTTTATTAATATCTCCCTTGTTTATGCCTGTCATCCACTTATACACTTCAATGATATCTCCCCTCATTCTACGCCTCTCCAGAGAGTGGAGATTTAAGGCTTTAAGTCTTATCTTTATACGGGAGGTTCCTTACACAGTAAATCATTTTAGTCATTCTTCTCTGTTATGTTCTCTAATGAGTCTATATCCATCCTGTAGAAAGGGACCAAAACTGAGCAGCATAATCTAAATGAGGCTCCACTAGTGATGTATAGAGCTGTAAAAAAACTTTTGGACTTGTTACTTATACTTCTTGAGATAAATCCAAGTAATCTGTTGGCCTTGTTTTCGCAACATAAGGCACTGCTGTCCTTGGCTTTAGATTTCTGCTTACCCATGACTCCCAAGTCCTTCTCACATTCTGTATGATCAAGCTCTACTTCACCTAGATTATAGCTTCAAGGGTTATTTTCATTACCCACTGAACTTCATTGCCATTTTTCAGACCAAGACATTAATTTGTCCAAATCCTCCTGGAGTTCATTGATATCCTCCTCAGAGTGAATTATATAGCCTATCTTTGTATCATCAGCAAACTTACTCATGTCACTCGTAATCCCTTCATCAAGGTCATTAATGAAAATTTTGAACAAGAGAGGGCCTAAAACTGATTTCCCTTGTGGAACGCCACTAGTGACTAATCCCCTGTTACAACCCCTGAATGGGTTGCAATGATATGTATATATATTTAAATTTTTATCTTTTTATATATTTTATATTGCTTATATTTGCGATAATAGCTAAATCGTAAATGTATTGCTTTTTTTATTATTATTTGACTTAGTTATGTTGTTAGGTAGGATGTAACATATTATGTGTCAGTTCAAGTCTTGTCTAACTACTGTTTAAATTTTCGCTCTTTGCTCATTTCCCTGCCATCTTCTTGCGGGGAGTGACCACAGAGCCCTATC
>NC_069448.1:28289590-28312496 GCF_026875155.1 Cherax quadricarinatus
TCTGAAGCACAGGTACAAAAAGACTGGCACTTATATAGGCGTCTTGAATAGTGACGTGTAGCAGACGAGGGCATAGTCACTGGTAGGCGGGATTCCCCAGTGGAAGTAGGTCCTACCCAAATTGATGGGTTAGTTGCAGAAGCCGTGAAGAAGGTCTTGTAGATGTCCTTTGAACCAAGATTCCATGATGTTGCAGTGCCTGACAAGTTGTGCAAGACAGGTATACAATACCGACACTTGTGCAACATCTGGTTATCTTTATTGTAGACGTTTCGCCATCCAGTGGCTTTATCAATACAGATTCTTGGACATAATTAGAAAACAGAAGAACTATATACAAAAGCCTTGGAGGTGGTGTTCACAGCACCAGATGTTGCACAAGTGTCTTAACTCTCATCTTATCGGTATTGTATACCTGTCTTGCACAACTTGTCAGGCACTGCAACATCATGGAATCTTGGTTCAAAGGACATCTACAAGACCTTCTTCATGGCTTCTGCAACTAACCCATTAATTTGGGTAGGACCTACTTCCACTGGGGAATCCCGCCTACCAGTGACTATGCCCTCGTCTGCTACACGTCCCTATTCACTGACGCCTATATAAGCGCCAGTCTTCGTTCCTGTGCTTCAGAATCTCTACAACCATGGTGCTGTGAACACCACCTCCAAGGCTGAGGGACTGATTACCTCATCTTTTGTATATAGTTCTTCTGTTTTCTAATTACAGTATGTCCAAGAATCTGTATTGATAAAGCCACTGGATGGCGAAACGTCTACAATAAGGATAACCAGATGTTGCACAAGTGTCTTAACTCTCATCCAACAACATTGGAGGAGTTGGTAGAATTGCTGAATCACTGAAGAAGACACCCTCTACCACCATCACTACCACCCTCTACCTAACAACCTGTCAGTATTTGATACCATTTTATTGTTCGCCTTAAGAACATAAGAATGGAGGATCACTGCAGCAGACCTGTTGGCCCATACTAGGCAGGTCCTTTACAATCCATCCCACTAACAAAACATTTGCCCAACCCAATTTTCAATGCTACCCAAGAAATAAGCTCTGATAACTCTATCCACTCATTTGTAAGTCCCGCTCAAATCCAACCCCTCTCACTCATATATTCATCCATCCTAAATCTGAAACTACCCAAAGTCCTAGCCTCAATAACATAAGAACCAGTATTACAACTACTGTTACAACTATTACCACTATTACAACTGCTACCACCATCACTACTACCATCACTACCACCATCACTACCACCCTCTACCACCATCAACCACTATCACAACTGCTTCCACTCTACCACCACCACCTTTATATTTTTCTACAAACTTTTTCTTAAATTACATGTGTTTCTCACATTCTTTACCAAAGGGCTGGCACTAGAAGCTTTCTTTGGAGCCATGGTGACTTATTTAGCAGTTGCAAACACTAAAACGAATGGAATATTATGAAATGTATCGTATGAACTCGTGGGATCATCCTCACTCACTGATAAACAATGGCACACTGGCTGGGAAGGGAGTGTGAGGTGGCTCGGGGCTGTGTGTACCTGTCCCGGACGAACTACTATTTGCGAGTCAATCTACGATTAGCGAGCCCATGTTTATACGAAAATATCGCTATGATTTCCAAAATCTATGACTCTTGAGCCCTACTATTATCGAGGGACCACTGTATATGAACAAAACAGTCAAAGGGTTAAGAAACAATAGAAAATCTTTTTCCAATCATAATGACACCAAAAGTATGAAATTTGATGGAAAACTTAGGGAATTATGCTCTCACGAAGTTAGTGCTCTCGATGATGTTTACGCATTGGTGATTTTGCCCACTTTGAGCCCTATTTTCGGCCAATTCCAATATACCAGTCGACAGAAATCAGAATTATTTCGCTAGAACTCCACTTTTTCTATCGAATGAGTACAAGAAACCACCCATTTACCGATTTCAACTATCCAGCAAAGTGGTCAGAAATTGGCAATTTTGCCAATTTCACACAAATTTCAAAAGATGCCAATTTCCAAATAGGCTCCAGAATACACAAGACAGACATTGTGAAATTAAGACACATCTGCAACATCTGGGCAAATTTATTGTAGACATTTTGCCATCCAGTGGCTTTATCAATACAAATTCCAGGACATAACTTGAAGATAGTAGAACTGTGTACAGAAGATGGGGCAATCAGTTCCTCAACCTAGGAGTAGATGCGAAGAGCACCGTAGTCATGGAGATTCTGAAGCAGAAGCAAGGCACCTGACACTTATATACTAACGTCAGGTGGAAATGGGACAGGTAGCAGACGAGGGCATAGTCACTGGTAGGCGGGATTCCCAAGTGGAAGTAGGTCCTACCAGTGACTATGCCCTCGTCTGCTACCCGTCCCATTTCCACCTGACGTTAGTATATAAGTGTCAGGCGCCTTGCTTCTGCTTCAGAATCTCCACGACTACGGTGCTCTTCGCACCTACTCCTAGGTTGAGGGACTGATTGCCCCATCTTCTGTACATAGTTCTACTATCTTCAAGTTATGTCCTGGAATTTGTATTGATAAAGCCACTGGATGGCGAAACGTCTACAATAAAGATACCCAGATGTTGCATATGTGTCTTAATTTCATCTTGTCGGTATTGTATACCATTCTTGTACAACATAGACATTCCTGGCACTAAAATAACATTTTCTCTGTTCATTAGTCACATCCCCAGGCCCCTCTTACATTTCTTTTGCTTTCCACTTTGAATTTTTCTTCTCACAAAAAAATAGAAGATTTAGTGTTATGCAGACTACTGCATTAGTGCAAAAATGGTATAAATAATATCAATGCACTTGGGAAAGAATATTAGACTCACCAGTTGATGTGTATTGGACACATGGCATGATTTGTTTACTTTTGAACCTTGGCAAAAATCGAACATTTCTGCTACTTTGAACTCAGTTTCAAGATACTTTTCATTGTGAAACCAGTCAGAATCATCTCAATTTCTGTAATATGTCTTCTATTCTATAAAATGAGACCAGGAAAACTAGAATACAACCAAAAATACCATATGAAAATACAGTGGACCCCCGCATAACGATTACCTCCGAATGCGACCAATTATGTAAGTGTATTTATGTAAGTGCGTTTGTACGTGTATGTTTGGGGGTCTGAAATGGACTAATCTACTTCACAATATTTCTTATGGGAACAAATTCGGTCAGTATTGGCACCTGAACATACTTCTGGAGTGAAAAAATATCGTTAACCGGGGGTCCACTGTACACTGTAAAATCACTGTTTTAAACCAAAAACACAGTTGGAGTTTTTTTTTTCTCATTATGCACTATGTGCTGCAGGATTTTTTTCATACTGTGCACACTGACCACATAGACCCATTCTTTCATATGTAGGCCTACCAGCTTTCTCTCCCTAGATTTGAAGGCGCTAGAATTTACGCGTACTAGTACGGCACCAACCCTGGCATGCAAGCTGTACTAGTATGGCACCAACCCTGAAAAGGTTAAGGGAGGGTGGCGAGTGAAATAATTTTTTTTTGTCGCATTTCAATGAGATTTTGACAGTGGATTAAGCAGCATAAAAAACGTAAAGGCTGTGTATGTTTTACTGTTAGCCTTCAAGTTAGATAGAAAAAAATAAATTATGCACAATTTTATGGGTCATAAGACTCATTTTTCTACTAAATTGGGAAGATGTACAGTACTCTAGTTGACATCAGATGAAAGATAAAGGCTAGATTATTGTTTACCCAGGGTGTTTCAGTGATAATGTCAGTAGATTCCATAAAAAAATTTTGAAGTTAGTATTAAAAACAAACCTGTAAACAATATCACAAATCCCTCCTGGGTATTTGTAGAACCATCATTCCTCAATAACGTGTGAAAATATGACAATCCTATAAATACTTATTGCAGAAGCAGGAAAACATTGTCAATAACTTATTTTTGAGTTTTTTCTTTTTTGTTTGGTGTGAAACTTTATGGTTATGGCATGCAAAATCTGAGCATGTTGCACTCCTCCTTCCTTGTTGATAGCCTGCAGGCTACTAAGGGAGACACTCACTGTGTTTTATACTTTAGCCAGCACAGAAGTTGCCAAGTACAATATTTAGAATAAAACAATCATAAAAATCACTTTTTGGAAGAAAAGAAAAAAAACACTAATTGCCAACATGTATTTTTGATGACAACAAGAAGCAAAAACAACAAAAAAAAATACTTTTAATGAAAAACATGCTTAGAATATGAGAAACAAGCTGATTACATCAAAATGTTGCCAGAATTTTGCATTATTTTCAATAAGAAAACATTTCCATAATTTTTCAATCTTAATTTCCTGATCACTGAAAAATGGCTCACCCCTCCCTTAAGGGGGGGGCTAGTATATTGGTCCATATGTGGTCTATTATGGTTGCACTTGTCTCAGTGAGCCTGGTTGGTTTAGTTATTGTTGGTATGAGAAGTGTGTTGTTCATATTGTTGATGAAATCAGTTATAGGCTGATAATCTAGTAGGCCAAGGTTGATATTGAAGTCTCCAGCTAAGAGAAGGTGGTGCTTGTTCATTTGTCTGTTTGTTATTAGTGCCTCTAATTTCTCACTGAAATTTGGGATGTTTGTGTGGGGTATCCGGTAAATGGCACCGATTGTTAAAGGCGTCTTAAGGTTTTTTTACAGTAAAATTAGCAAAAATGTATTCCCCATATTCATCACTAAAGCAAGTGGTGCTAATACAAGATAGTTGGTAGGAGTAATAGATTGCAATACCACCCCCAACTTGGTATGGTCTGCAGTTGTGGATTGCTGTGTATCCTGATAGTGGGTAGATACCTATTGTGTCCTTCTTAAGCCAGGTCTCAGTAAGAATAATGCAGGAGAAGGGTGTCTAGCGACTCAAGGAGTGCCAGGAGGTCATCATAGTGTTTGCTTAAGGACCTGATGTTGTAGTTAAGAACTGATAGACTTTTAGCACTGTTTAGGATAGTGCTGGCTTGTGATGCTCTGTAATAAAGGCAGTTACTTTCCAGTAGGTTTTGATTGGGTGTTATATTGTGGAGGTTTATATCAGGGTCGACATGATCATTCATCTTCTAGGTTTAAATAGTGGTTATTTATATCCTGTATTGTGCGGTGAGTTCTAATACTGATATCTGTAGTGGTGAGAAGTTTGGACAAGCATACATGTATAGCTAAAGCACTTTGGTCATATAGAGTATAGTCACTAATAAACATAATGAAGTTGATATTGTCTATGTGTTGTGCTAGAATGAGCTAAAGTACAACTAAGTATAAACTAAAAATATAAAAATACAAATTAAAAATAGGGTTGTAGACACTCCCGAACTTCATAACCTTACATTTATCTACAATGAACTGCATCTGCCACTTTTCTGACCTGAAGTTCCCTGATATCTATGTTTGAATCAATTATCCTACCTATCTTTATGTCATCGGCGAATTTGCTCATTTCACTAGTAATTTCCTCATCAAGATCATTGATATATATTATAAACAACAACGGGCCCAAGACTGATCCCTGTGGAATGCCACTTGTTACGGATCCCCACTCGGATTTAACCCCATTTATGGACACACTCTGCTTCCTGTCTGTGAGCCATGACTTGATCCATGACAGTACTTTTCCCTCAATGCCATGAGCTGCCACTTTCTTTAACAGTCTTTGGTGTGGAACTCCATCAAAAGCCTTTCTAAAATCTAAGTAAATAATATAAAATTCTTTATAGTGATCAACAGCCTCAAAAGCTTTACAGAAGAAAGTTAATAAATTGGTTAGACAAGAATGGCCTCTTGTGAATCCATGCTGAGTATCATTAATCAGATTATGCTTATTCAGATGGCTTCTTATAGTCTCAGCTGTAATTGACTCTAGCAATTTGCCTACGATTGAGGTCAGGCTTATTGGGTGGTAATTTGATGGTAATGACTTATCCCCTGATTTATAAATAGGAATTACATTAGCCATCTTCCACATATCAGACACTACACCTGTTTGAAGAGATAAATTAAAAATATTAGTTAATGGTTCACAGAGTTCTATTTTGCATTCCATGGTTCACAGAGTTCTATTTTGCATTCCATGGTTCACAGAGTTCTATTTTGCATTCCTTGAGTTCTATTTTGCATTCCTTGGATTTGTGAAGGACCTGCCCAGTATGGACCAACAGGCCTACTGCAGTGTTTCTCCTTTCTTATGTTCTCCCTCTTTCTGCACAGGTCATTAAGTTATAAGATTTGAAGCTAGCAATGCAAATTTGTAAAGCATAAGAACAAGTATGTGGGAAATAAACATGCAAACTCTGTAATTTAGGTTATAATATCCGCCACATTCTCTTTGTTTGGTGTGGATGCGGATGCAGATGCAGATATTTATTTAGTCATGATTGCAAAATGCGGATGCGGATATCTCATTTAGAAATAATGCGGATGCTGATGTAAGAAATTATGCAGATGTTCCATGGATGTGGATACGAATATCCGATACATCCTTAACCCTTAAACGGTCCAAACGTATATATACGTTCACTCGCGTAGCGCCCCAAATTTTTTGAGGAAAAAAAAATCTTTTCTTTTGAAAGGAAAAAAGAGTATATGGTACCCAGGTATCCCCAATTATTTTAATATGGTGCACAGTGAGTGCGCACACCCATTCTCTCATGTCTAGGTGACTCAGGCTTATTGTGGCAATGTTGAATGAATGACAAAGAAAACATATATATACGTTTGGGGTGCTACGCGCATGAACGTATATATACGTTTGGACCATTTAAGGGTTAATGTAGACATTTTTGTTAATCCATCTTTGATATTTTCTTCAAAATTATATAAGAAACACATTACATAGCATATAAACATGCTGTTTATACGTTTTAGAAGGGTGGTTGCCAGGCGGAGGGAAAACATTACGTAATACCAATAATAATCACTTTTGGGCACATTTAATGTCTTATTTTACGTCAGTATAGACATTTTCATTAACCCATCTATGATATTTTCTTCAAAATTATGTAACTGATAATTCCACATATGTGTACCTGTACCTAAGTAAACTTACACACTGTGCTGGTATGCAGGTACACATTGAAATGACTAAGAGTATCTTATTAGTCTTGAAGATGCCATATTAATAATTTTAATAATGATAACACAATAATAATCACTCTGAGGCACATTAAATACAGTGGACCCCCGGTTAACGATTTTAATCCGTGCAAGAGGGCTCATCGTTATGCGAAATAATCGTTATGCGAATGAATTTTCCCCATAAGAAATAATGGAAATCAAATTAATCCGTGCAAGACGCCCAAAAGTATGAAAAAATTTTTTTTTACCACATGAAATGTTAATTTTAATACACACAAACTGAAAAAGGCATGCACAATTAACCCTTTGAGGGTCGACAGGCCCTCTCCGAAACTCGTTCTCAGGGTCGGCCAAATTTCAAAAAAAAAAAAAATTATTTTTTCTTATGAAAAAATAGAGTTTTTTTTTCTAAACATTATAGGATAAACAAAAAAAATTTACCATCAATACTTACGGAGATATGGATGCATGAAGTTTGCAGAAAATGAGCCGCGTATGGCAACAGTGGCGACTGCCGCTCACCCGGTAAACTTTAGTTTACTTGTATTTGAAGGTTTGTTGTTTTTTTCACTATTTTATTTTTTCACATAACTTATGTGGCCTGTGAGACCAAAGTAAGGTGCAATGTACATATATACACTCGTTGTATACAACACAATAAGCACACAAACATAATTATCAATATATTGTTTACAAAACTTGTTTACAAAACAAACAATACAAAACATTGTTTATTATTATTGTTCTATAATATATATACCAATATACAGTCACTGAACATATTCCTATTAGTTCTGCAGCTTGTGGAACTCTGAAACATGGTGTCATACACAATGGTGTTTTATCTTTCTCCCTCATTCTATCTCTTTCAATCTGTCTCTCTCTTTCTATCTGTCTATCTATCTCTGTCTCACAGGTACACATAAATACAAGTATACATAGTATAAATTACCTAGGATAACCCAAGAAATCCAGACAAAGTGCTATACTCTGCTTGAAGATGTGAGTAAAAATGATGACACAGTCTTGTGGCTCTCTGAGACAGAGAGCTAGATGGATAGACAGATAGACAGGGAGATTGACAGACAGACAAATAGACAGACAGAAATGTTAGTGTACCAGTACCAGTGTACTAGTGTTCCACCCTCCTCTCCTCTTCTTCCTCTTCCTCTCTTCCCCCTACTCTTCCTCATACTCTTCCTCTTCCTACTCTTCCTCTTCCTCCTCTTCCTCTTCCTCCTACTCTTCCTCTTCCTCCTCCTCCTCTTCCTCCTCCTCCTCTTCTTCTCTTCTCCTACTCTCTTCCTCCTCCTCCTCTTCTTCCTCTTCCTCCTCTTCCCCCTAATCTTCCTCGTATATTCCTCTTCCTCCCTCTTCCTCTATCCTCTTCCTCCTACTCTTCCTCTTCCTTCTCCTCCTCTTCCTCCTCCTCCTCTTCCTCCTCCTCCTCTTCTTCCTCTTCCCCTACTCCTTCTCCTCCTTGTCCATAGTGTAAATTACAAGGAGTCCGCAGCTGTCAAAGTGACATATTAGCTCATTACTCTTTCCCCCTCGGCCTGTCAAAACAATGGGGTCGGATGCTGCTTCCCCTCCTCCATTCTATCTAATTATCTTTTCCCTCATTCTATCTGTCTGTCTATCTCTGTCTCACAGGTACACATAAATACAAGAATACATGGTATAAATTACTAGGATAACCCAAAAAAACCCAGACAAAGTGCTATACTCTGCTTGAAGATGTGAGTAAAAGTGATGACGCAGTCTTGTGGCTCTCTGAGACAGAGAGCTAGATGGATAGACAGGGAGCTTGACAGACAGGCAAATAGACAGACAGAAATGTTAGTATACAGCAAAACAAAGGGAGGGCGATGTTCATCTCATCTTTTGGCATCAGCTCTACCCTCATTTACCCTCATCAAACGTCAGCACTTATCAGATGTTATCTCCCCTTATCTTGTTACTGTCATGGGTGAACATTTATTATTACATATTATTATTATTACCCTATATTATTATTATGTATTATTAATATTATTATTATTATTATTATTATTATTATGTATTATTATTATTATGTATTATTATTATGTATTATGTTATCATTACGTATTCTTCTTCTTCCTCCTCCTCCTCTTCCTCCTCCTCCTCTTCTTCCTCCTCCTCCTCCTTCTTCTTCCTCCTCCTCCTCCTCCTCTGCCTCCTCCTCCTCTTGCTCCTCCTCCTCTTGCCTCCTCCTCCTCTTGCCTCCTCCTCCTCTTGCCTCCTCCTCCTCTGCCTCCTCCTCCTCCTCCTCCTCCATTCTTGGAACAAGTTTGAAGAGCTTGTAGTTCATAATCACTATCATTATCATCACCAATGCTCACATCTGAGTCTGGGATTTTGGGAAATAGGAGTTTCCTCTTTGATTCTGGTACAACTGAACGACGGCCCAGCACCAGAGGTGGAGGCTGTGGGTGTCTGGGTTTTCCTCACTATTACCCATATTATGGTCATTAGTTTCGGTCAAAACCTCACCAGAACCTTGAAACTCATCTTCACTGTCACTTCCATCTGTATTAGAACTGTCACTGGGGAACAAAAGTGTCCCAATTCGCCGAGGAGTGAGGAACTTCTTACCACAGGGCACGGTGGAAATTGTGTACTATGATGGCATTCCCACAATGCACCACTGGGTCCCAGATTTTTTTCCTACTGTGCACACCCACCACACAGACCCATTCTCTCACATCTAGGCTTATCAGCCTTTTCCTGTGAGATTTGAGGCCGCTAGAATTTATGCGTACTAGTACGACAAAAACCCCTACGCGTAAGACGTACTAGTACGACGAAAACCCTCAAAGGGTTAAATGACACTTACTTTTATTGAAGATCTGGTGATGATTGATGGGATGGGAGGAGGGGAGAGCATTATCTTCTTACTGTTTAGAAGGGGAATCCCCTTCCATTACGACTTGAGGTAGCAAGTCCTTTTCCGGGGTTACTTCCCTTCTTCTTTTAATGCCACTAGGACCAGCTTGAGAGTCACTGGACCTCTGTCGCACAACAAATCTGTCCATAGAGCTCTGTACCTCCCGTTCCTTTACGATTTGTCTAAAATGGGCCACAACATTGTCATTGAAATAGTCACCAGCACGGCTTGCAACAGCGTTGTCAGGGTGATTTTCATCTATAAAGGTTTGCAGTTCAACCCACTGTGCACACATTTCCTTAATCTTTGAAGTAGGCACAATGGATTCCACAACTGGCATAGGCTTCTCAGGGTTAGCCCCAAAACCCTTCAAAATCTTTCTTAATTTCCATACTAATTCTCACCCTTTTTACACAGGGTTGGCACTAGAAGCTTTCTTGGGGCCCATGGTCACTTATTTTCCAGAAACAGCACCGAAAACACTGTAATAATACGAAATATTCCGAGTGTATGCTTGGATGTTACCGCGGAGGCTGGCTGGTAAACAATGGGACGGCCGGCACATGTGAGGCTGGCTGAGGGCACATTGGACGCGTCTCGGACGAAAATCGGTAAGCGGGTTTTTAATCGGTATGCGCGGCAAAAATTTTGCGATAAAAGTAATCGGTATGCGGAAAAATCGCTATGTGATGCCATCGTTATGCGGGGGTCCACTGTATTGTATAAAACGTTAATATAGACATTTTCATTATTCCTTCTATGATATTTCCTTCAAAATTATATAAGAAACACATTACATAGCATATAAACATGCTATGTTGGTAGGTGTAGGTATGTAGCCCAGGCAGACTACATACCTACATTATTATTATAACTAAAACCGTACGTGTCTGGCTGGTTTGTTTACAAAACTCGCAAATCTATTTTTCTCTCTCTCTCTCTCTCGTTTATTTGTTTAATCTTGTTTACTCTCCTTGCACCCTACATTAAGACTACAAATATTTTAAGGTAAGTAATGAGTGTACTGTATATGCATTTTATCGCTCTAGGGCACTTTAAATGCCTAGTACAGTGGACCCCCACATACCGCACGCATCGCATACCGTACAATCCGCATACCGCTCGCTTTTTTCGCAAATATTTTGCCTCGCATACCGCCCAAAAACCCGCTCACCGCTCTTCGTCCGAGACGCGTCCAATGTGCAGCCTGAGCCACGCTCACATGTTCCGCCGGTGGCATTGTTTACCAGCCAGCCTCCGCGGTAACATCCAAGCATACAATCGGAACATTTCGTATTATTACAGTGTTTTTGGTGTTTTTTTCTGGAAAATAAGTGACCATGGGCCCCAAGGAAGCTTCTAGTGCCAACCCTACAGCAATAAGGGTGAGAATTACTATAGAGATGAAGAAAAAGATCATTGATAAGTATGAAAGTGGAGTGCGTGTCTCCGAGCTGGCCAGGTTTTATAATAAACCCCAATCAACCATCGCTACTATTGGTGGTACAGCTGCTGCTGCACTGTCAGCTGCTGCTGCTGTTGTACCATCATCAGCTGCTGCTGCTGCTGTAGTACTGTCTGCTGCTGCTGTAGCATCGTCTGCTGCTGCTGTAGCATTGTCTGCTGCTGCTGTAGCATCATCTGCTGCTGCTGTAGCATAGTCTGCTGCTGCTGTAGCATCGTCTGCTGCTGCTGTAGCATCGTCTGCTGCTGTTGTAGCATCGTCTGCTGCTGCTGTAGCATCGTCTGTTGCTGCTGTAGCATCGTCTGTTGCTGCTGTACCACCGTCAGCTGCTGCTGCTGCTGTAGCACCGTTGTTGGTGTGGCTTATTGAGAATACCAAGAAACAATTAACCCCAGAGGATTTGCCACCCAGGATAACCCAAAAAAGTCAGTGTCATCGAAGACTGTCTAACTTATTTCCATTGGGGTCCTTAATCTTGTCTCCCAGGATGCAACCCACACCAGTCGACTACACCCAGGTGAACAGGGAAAAAAAGCCTGGAACTAGTGCTCATATTGGTGAATTTAAAGCCAGCAAAGGTTGGTTTGAGAGATTTAAGAATCGTAGTGGCATCACAGTGTGATAAGGCCTGTTCTGGAAGAAAATGCCAAACAGGACCTACAGTACTCAGGAGGAAAGGCACTCCAGGACACAGTGTCTCATCAGTCATTGCTGCATCTTCAATAAAGGTAAGTGTCATTTATTCTTCATTTAGTAGAGTAGTACATGCACAATATATATTGTGCATGTACTACTCTACTATTGTGCATGTATCCTTCTCTTTGTGTGTAGGAAAATGTATATTTCATGTGGTAAAAAATTCTTTTTCATACTTTTGGGTGTCTTGCACGGATTAATTTGATTTCCATTATTTCTTATGAGGAAAATTCATTCGCATACCGAACATTTCGCATAACAATCAGCCCTCTTGCACGGATTAAAGTCGCTATGCGGGGGTCCACTGTATATAATGTGTGGGTGGGGTGGCCAGATGGGGTTATGATACCTACCACACTTCAATATTTTAAGGTGAGTAATGAGTGTACACTAAATGCATTTTATCACTAGGGCTCTTTAGATGTCAACGTATATTATGTATGGGCGGGGCTGGGTAGTTTGGTCTGGCTGGCTACCAGACCTACTACACTTAACTTCTTACAATAAACACTACTCACTTCTCACCCTACATTAAGACTACATACAAATATTTTGAGGTAAGTAATGAGTATACTCTGTGTGTATTTTACTTTTTATTGTTTTTTAGTGCCTTGTTCTATTGCTAACTTAATATATGTTAGTGTAAACTTATTATCTGACATTTATAAGTGGAAAAAAATGCCATTCTGCTTTCCAGCGATATCTGCTTTTCGGCTCCAGGTGTGGGTCATTATATGACTTAGACCCACATCAGGAAGCACTTGTCCTGTATCCTGGCAAATCTTATCTAACCTAACCTGAAATTATTCAAGGAAATACTTCAAAATACTGACTGTTTTAAACTTAGTTGTGGACTGTATATACATTTAGTAGTATCCATTAATTGACCTGAGTAATTTATTCGAGTGTTTATATGTACAGTAGGGCCTCACTTATTTGGTAGTTTAAGTTCCAGGCTATTGCCAGAAAGTGGACATTGCAGGAAAGCAGAACACCATTTTTGCCTTTTATAAATGCATATAAATGCCAGATAAGTTTACACTAACATATATTAAGTTAGCAATAGAATTAAGCATTTAAAAAACAATGAAGTGAAATACACACACAGTACACTCATTACTTACCTTAAAATATTTGTAGCCTTAATGTGGGGTGAAAAATGAGTAGTGTTTATTGTAAGAAGTCAGGTGTGGTAGGTAAGGTATCCCACCCCACCCACACATAATATGCAATGACATTTAAAGTACCCCAGAGCAATAAAATGCATATACAGTACTCTCATTACTTACCTTAAAATGTTTGTAGTCTTACTGTAGCATGAGAGGTGAGTAAACGAGATAAAATGAAAAACGAGAGAGAGAGAGAGAGAGAGAGAGAGAGAGAGAGAGAGAGAGAGAGAGAGAGAGAGAGATAGATAGATAGATAGATAGATAGATAGATAGATAGATAGATGTCCTATACACTTCAACTGGTACATGTAATGTGTTCCCAGATGCACTGATATTATTTATACAATGATTACAATATTACATAACAGTAAATAATTTTTTTATGAATAAAAATTCTTTGTGTAAATTAAAAATCAAAATGGAATTCATATGTAAAGCCTGAAAATGTAAATAATGAACAAAAGAAATGTTGGTGCCAGGAATGCCTTCATTGTTTATTCTGGATCCTGTTTTGAAATTGGAATAGTGGAACCTTGACTTAAGAGTGTCCCAACGTACAAGTTTGTTGAGATCCGAGCCGTCCCTGGGTTGATTTTTTCCTCTGAGTTACGAGCCAACATTTGAGTTACGAGCCAGCTGCCCCTCCCCTTCTTCCCCCTCAACCTTGACACCTCGCTTGTTTATCTATGATTTCATGCTTTAATTCCATAGAAATCATTCTCTTTCTCCTCTCAGCACTGTCCTTTACACTTACTTTCTTAGGACCCATGTTTAGAAAAACAAAATTTGGCCAAATGACTGTTAAAAAAATGTAGGCAAAGCAGGAGATAACTGCTCTTACAGCAAGGTAAACAGTGCACTGAGTTGTCGGTATTCATTATTATAATAAAAATAATAATAATTATGGCCACCCTGCCTTGGTGGGAATCGGCCAGTGTGATAATAAAATAAAAAAAAATAATAATTATTATTATTATTAGTGTTATTATTACAGTGGACCCTCGCATAATGCTATTAATCTGTTCCTGAGAGCTCAATGTTATGCAAAATTATCGTTATGCGAATTAATTTTCCCCATAAGAAATAATGGAAATCAAATTAATCCATTCCTGACACCCAAAAGTATGAAAAAAACTTTTTTTTACCACATGAAATATTAATTATAATACACACAAACTGAAAAGACATGCACAGTTACATGACACTTACCTTTATTGAAGATCTGGTGATGATTGATGTGATGGGAGGAGGGGAGTGTTGATGGTCTTATTGTTTAGAAGGGGAATCCCCTTCCATTAGGACTTGAGGTGTCAAGTCCTTTTCCGGGGTTACTTCCCTTCTTCTTTTAATGCCACTAGGACCAACTTCAGAGTCACTGGACTTCTGTCGCACAACATACCTGTCCATAGAGGTCTGTACCTCTCCTTCCTTTATGACTTTCCTAAAGTGGTTCACAACACTGTCAGTGTACAGGTTGTCAACACGGCTTGCAACAGCTGTCTGAAGGTGATTTTCATCCATAAAGGTTTGCACTTTAAGCCACATTGCACAGATTTCCTTAATCTTTGAAGTAGGCAACTTCTTCAATTTCTCTCTCCCCTCCTCCGAAGTAGTTTCCTCAGGTCTGCCCTCTTGCTGTTGAAGATGATCTAGCAACTCATCAGTGGTTAGTTCGTCATTGTCCTCCTCCACCAACTCTTCCACATCCTCCCCACTAACCTCCAACCCCAAGGACTTCCCCAATGCCACAATTGATTCCTCAACTGGCATAGGATTCCCAGGGTTAGCCTCAAACCCTTCAAAATCCCTTTTGTCTACACATTCTGGCCACAGTTTTTTCCAAGCAGAGTTCAAGGTCCTCTTAGTCACTCCCTCCCAAGCCTTACCTATAAGGTTTACACAATTGAGGATATTAAAGTGCTCTCTCCAAAACTCTCTTAGAGTCAATTGAGTTTCTGAGGTCACTACAAAGCACCTTTCAAACAGAGCTTTTGTGTACAGTTTTTTGAAGTTTGCAATAACCTGCTGGTCCATGGGCTGCAGGAGAGGAGTGGTATTAGGAGGCAAAAACTTGACCTTAATGAAGCTCATGTCCCCACAAAGTCACTCAGCCAAGTCTGTAGGATGACCATGGGCATTGTCTAACACCAGGAGGCACTTAAGGTCTAATTTCTTTTCAGATAGGTAATTTTTCACATTGGGGGCAAATGCCTTACTGTTTGCCCTCCACAGCACACACAAATTAGCCTTGAGGATATTCTTTTGCCTGAATGCTCTGGGAGTTTCAGAGTGATACACTAATAAAGGCTTCACTTTGCAATCACCACTAGCATTGGCACACATGAGAAGAGTAAGCCTGTCTTTCATAGGCTTATGTCCTGGAAGTGCCTTTTCCTCCTGAGTAATGTAGGTCCTGCTTGGCATTTTCTTCCAAAACAGGCCTGTTTCGTCACAATTAAACACTTGTTCAGGTTTCAGTCCTTCACTGTCTATGTACTCCTTGAATTCCTGCACATACTTTTCAGCTGCTTTGTGGTCCGAACTGGCAGCCTCACCATGCCTTATCACACTATGTATGCCACTACGCCTCTTAAATCTCTCAAACCAACCTTTGCTGGCCTTAAATTCACTCACATCACCACTAGTTGCAGGCATTTTTCTAATTAAATCCTCGTGCAACTTCCTAGCCTTTTCACTTATGATCGCTTGAGAGATGCTATCGCCTGCTATCTGTTTTTCGTTTATCCACACCAATAACAGTCTCTCAACATCTTCTATCACTTGCGATCTCTGTTTCAAAAGCACAGTTAAACCTTTGGCAAGAACAGCTTCCTTGATTGCCGTTCTCTTGGACACAATAGAAGCGATGGTTGATTGGGGTTTACTATACAACCTGGCCCCCTCGGAGACACGCACTCCACTTTCATACTTAGCAATGATCTCTTTCTTCATCTCCATAGTAATTCTCACCCTTATTCCTGTAGGGTTGGCACTAGAAGCTTTCTTGTGGCCCATGGTCACTTATTTTGCAGATGAAATCGCCAAAAACTCTGTAATAATACGAAATATTCCAATTGTATGCTTAGATGTTACCACGGAGGCTGGCTTGTAAACAATGCCACCGGCGGAACATGTGAGGCTGGCTCAGGCCGCACATTAGACGCGTCTCGAACGAATAGCATTGAGCGAGTTTTTTAGCACTATGTGAGGCAAAATTTTAGCGATAAAATGTATCGCTATGCGGATTTAGCGTTATGTGATGCCAGTGGTATGTGAGGGTCCACTGTATTATTATTATGAATTAAGTGCCTGGAGCACAGATTCAATTCCCTTAATTAATAATAATAATTATAATAATAATAATAATAATAATAATAATAATAACAATAATAATAATAATAATAACAATAATAATAATAATAGAGCTTCAGTTCCTTAAGTTAACCATTTCAGGGTTGGTGCCGTACTAGTACGGCTTACGCACCAGGGTTGGTGCCGTACTAGTACGCATAAATTCTAGTGGCTTCAAATTATTCGGGAAACAGCTGGTAGGCCTAGATATGAGAGAATGGGTGTGTGTTGTCGGTGTGTGTGGTAGAAAAAAATTCTGGGACCCAGTGGCGCATTGTGGGAATGCCATTTTAGTACACCTTGTTCACCATGTCTCATGGTAAAAAGCTCCTCACTCCTCGGTGAATTGGGACACTTTTGTTCCCCAGTGGCAGTTCTGATACAGCTGGATGTGCCAGTGAAGATGAGTTTCAAGGTTTTGATGAAGTTGTGACCGAAACTAATGACCATAATACCGGTAAAGAAAAACTAATTTTAGGTGTAATATACCGACCTCCAGGCTTGGCTCACGATAGAGGGAGACTCCTTTGGGACAAAATTGTTAGGGCTTATAGAGACAGTAACTTACTAATAGGGGATTTTAACTATAGTCAAATTGACTGGAATTCTTTCACTGAAAGAAGCAATGTGTAACAGAGCCTACCAAGGGTAATAATTTGCTAGACCTAGTCTTGTCAAATAAGGAAACACTCGCAAATAATCTGGAGATCACTGAAGAGCTTGGCACAAGTGATCACAAATCCATCACTTTTAGCATTACTTGGGAATACAAGAATAATGATAATACGGTAAAATCCCCTGATTTTCGTTCTGCTGATTACAATGGACTTAGGTATCGCCTGTCTAATCTTGATTGGGGTTATCTAGCTAATGATTTTATTGACGATCATACTTATGATTACAAAGGAATATGCATTTATGTTTTTTTTCTTAATCTTAATCTTATTCTTAATCTTTCTTAATCTTTCAGTGGGCTGCAGAAAACAATATGAAGTTCAATGATGAGAAATTTCAATTACTCTGATATGGTAAACATGAGGAAATTAGAACTTCATCAGAGTATTAAACAAATTCCTTTCACAAAATAGAGTGAAAAACCAACGCAAAGACCGGGGAGTGATCATTCGGGGGATCCACCTTCAACGGCCTAACATTGTATCAATTGCAACTGCAAAAAAATGACGGAGGATAATAAAAACCCTTTTCAAAAACGGGGAAATCCAAACCCATAAATGACACTCTTAAGGCCCTTTGTTCAAATCGGGCTGGAATATTGCGAAACACTAATAGCCCTTTCAAGGCAAGGGCAATTGCTGACCTTAAAAAGGGTACAGAGAATCTTCTGGCACGCATAACGGAAAATAAAACCCTAAATTTGCGGGGAGGGGGCTTGAATTTTCCTGAACCTGTACTCCCGGAATGCAGGGGGGAGAGATAAAATGATTTATACACCAAAAATCTTAGAGGGACTAGTACCGAACTTGCACACAAAATTATTCTCTACAAAAGGGCAAAAGACTAGGGAGAAGATGCAAAAACCCCCAATGAAAAGAAAAGGGGTTTTTACTAGAAAGGTTAAGAGAAAAAAAAAATAAGTTCGGGGGGCCCAAGACTAACAACGCCCCCAGCATACAAAAGGGGGGTTTTACCCAATAGCCCCCGGGCTTTTTTTTTAAAAGCGGGCCCCTGGACAAAAACCTAAAGGGGTTTAACCAAGACCAAACCCGGGCTGTGGCCTTTAACTTTGGTTTCCCATGCAGCCGGCAGAAACACCTTTGGTTATCAACCCTCTGATCCACCATGAGGCCGGGTCCCCAGACCGGGCCAGGGGGGGGGCGTTGACCCCCAAAAACTCTCCCCCAAGAAACCCATGCTCAGAGTATAAACCTTCCCCAAAGAAAAATTTGGGTTTAATAAAAAAGAACCCAAAGGGGTTTAAAAAACCCTTTGACTTTCAAAAGGGGCCCAACCCCTGAAGTTTCTCCGGGTGTCGCAAAATATTTGAAAAAAAATTTTTTTTTTCTTATGAAAATGTTAAAAATTATTTTTCAAAATTTTTATTAGTCCCCCCCCAAAAAAAAATTTCCCGCATACTTACCGAGATATAGAGTCCTGAATTTTTGCTAAAATTTGGGGGAATCTGGGGAGCGGCAACAGCGGCGATTTGCCACTCACCCGGAAAAAACTTTGATTTCCCTTGTTTTCCCGATGGTTTTTTTTTTTTTTACTTTTTTAAAATTTTTTCACATACCCTTTGGGGCCCTGTAGCCCAAAATTTAGGTGCAATTTTTAAAAATATACACCCCGTTGAATGTAACACAATTATACCCAAAAACACTCGTACTTTAATTTAATGGCAAAAAACTTGTTTACAAAAACAATGTAAACAAATGTTTATTATATACTATGTACAATCACTGGAAAACTTTTCTAGAAGTGCTGCAGCTTGGGAAATTTCCTTTGAATCAGGGGTATAACCAAAATTTGGTGTCTTCCCCCTCCTCACACTAAAACGAGTGCCCCCGCTTTTTTGGGGCTTTTTGGGTGGTATGTCCACAGAAAAAAACCCCTCTTCTGGGGCTTTTTCCCCTTGGCAGTAGTGGGCAGGCAGTGGTAGGGGGTTAGTGATCACCGGGCCCCTAAACCGAGAAAAAACATGGGGTTGAAAAAATTTCGTGGCGCTGGCTTTTGGGGGCAGGGTTGTTTTTTGGTATTTTTAAAAATTATTTGCCCTGATGACTGACAAACAAAATTAAACCAAAATTTTGGGTTTCTTTTTGGCCCTTCAATTTACAAAATTATAAAAACCCAGAAATGGAAATTCAAGAAAAAAGGGAAAAACATTTTAAATGTACCACTTTTTAAAATCTTGCGAACACAGTAAACCCCAAACCCAATCTGCATGTCACATTTTCCACTAAGTGCATATTGGGGTTGCAATCCACACACTGCGGGTTTAAAAACTGGGTTCTTTGGGTCTTTTATTCTGCTTGCCAGTGCCTACCTTTTCGTGTCGTGAACTGATGTCAAAAGGTGTACATCACTTTTGTCATGCCACCGAAATGGGCCCTGAAAGTCATTGGGACAAACACCTGCACTTCACCCCTACGACTGCCAGCATTGAACCTAAAGGGAAATGTTTAAGATTTCTACGCACTGTCCACACACATCTGTCATGTTTACTCGCAAAGAAATCACTGAGTATAGGGGTTTTTGTACCAGTTGTCAGTATATAAAATATGCCCCCTTAAACCAAAATATCACCCCCATTAAAAGTTCTAACCCATTCCCCCAAGATACCCCCGTAACCCTTTTTGTATCTTCCAAATTTTTTTTACCACCAGTGTACCAATTTTATCCAAAAAACCCAAAAAGTTTTGCAACACACAGAAAAAAATAACTTTTTTACCAAAGCCCTTTCCTCTTGCTTGGTATAAACTGCTTTTAATGAAGTCTTCCCTTTAACAAAACAAAGACTATCAAAAACAAGCTTCCCCGAAGGGATTTAAAAAAAATAAAAAAGCAAATTTTGTTTCAGGTACATAAACACACATCTGAACTTATAAAAAACAAAAAGGCACAATAACCCTGACTTGGGAAAATACCCCAAATAACCCGGAAAATAAAAGAGAGAAGCTTTCGAGACGTTTCGGTCCGACTTGGACAAATTTTACAAAAATACGAAATTTTTTCAAATGGTCCAATTTGGACCGAAAAATTTGTCGTAAGCTTCTCTCTTTATGTGCGGGTTTTTTTTGGGGTACTGAACTTTTATAACCTTTCGCTTCGTCAAGGGCCCGGTTTTTTTCTGAAAAGTTTAACATACAAAAAAAGTAACACAAAAACTAATTTACTGGTATAATGTCCCCGAAAACAGGGGGTTTAAATCAGGCGGTCCCGCCCCCCAGTTGTTTTGACACAATTTCTTATACACATTCGGCATAACATTATTTTGGCAAAGAACAGATACATCTCTTCCACAGTTTGTGTTTCCTTTTCCCCTGGGTAAGGCCCTTTTCTTGGGGACAGAATGGAAATGTTTGGGCCAAAGGTGGGAAACCCTAGTAGTTTATTTTCTTTTCCCTGAAAAAAATGTTTCCCTCAGGGGGGTTTATCGAAGAACAACTGAAAAACATTCCATTAGTGGGATTGTTCCCAAGGTAAATGATTTCCCCTATTTTCCCCTTTGTCCCCCCATCAAAGTCAAAGGGGGTTTGGGGAAAAAAAACGTCACTTGCTGCAATCCCAGATGCGGTCAGCTTTGTGGTTCTGATAATTTTTAATGTGATTTTGGGGTTTTGGGGAGATTGGGGGTTTTTGGTTGTGGGTTTGGGTCCCCGGGGGGCTGGGTTTTAGTTGGGGCAGAGTCAGCAGCGCGGTATAGCATGGGCCCGCTGTTGGGGTCACATTTACTCTGCCACCATCACTATCACCACCCCGCCTCTGCCTCCTTTTCATCATTGATACCCATCGAACAATATCGGGCATTTCCCCTATCAGGACTGGGGTAGGGCCACGGGGTTTCTCCGAGATGCACTCCCTTTTCCCTTGGAAGAGCAAATGGCCCCACTACCAACTGCATGCGAAAGTCGTATATACTAAACCCCTTTTAAATGGGGAAAAAAAAAATTTTCACCCTCACTGTCACAACTAGAACCTTTTCTTTCAAAAAACCTTTAAACACTATAAATATCCCTTTTCACTCTTTACAAACTGAAATCTTTTACAGGCAAAAAGTTTTCCCCTTTCCGTCCTGGTACAGGTGAAATGAACGAAACCGGCCCAGCACCCAGAGGTTGGGAAGGGTTTTGGGGGCATCTGGTTTTTAAACATTAATTAGTTTTTCCCCGGGGTAATTTTTTTTGGTCACAAACCCCCTTTAAAAAAACCCGGGAAATTTACTTTCCAAATGGGCACTATCATCACTGTTTTTAGCTATCACTTGGGAAAAAACCCCCAAACCGCCCCAGGGTTTAGGGAAATTTTTAAACCCCGAGGGTTTTGGGGAAAAAAGGACTACCAAGATGGCGTTCCCACAATGCACCGCTGAGCCCCCAAATTTTTTTTACAGGGGGCACACCAACCAATGAAAAACCCATTCTCTTTCCCTGTAGCCTACCAGCCCTCCCAAATTAAATTTTAAAACCGCTAGAATTTAGCATAAGAAAACGTCAAAACACGGTATCTCCCAATTACGTTTAATACACCGCGACAGGGGCAAAGGGTTTTAAAAGGAGGGTTTAAAAAATCTATTAGGGGGGAAAAGGGAATTTAAAACCACATCAGAAGAGGGGGACCCCAAAATGTTCAGGGTTTTAAAAAAGAAGAAAAAAGGGGGAAATTTAAAAAGGGTAAACATGACTAAGAAATTTGAGTTGCTAATGAATCAAAGATCAATCCAAAAGGGTTTTTTTTCAGTGTATACCTGGAGTTACAAATGGAGAGAGTTTGGGGGTCAACGCCCCCCGTGGGCCCGGTCTTTTGACCAAGGGTTTTCCTGGTTGGAAACGAGCCCGATCAAACCCGGCCTTTTACAACTGGCTACCCAAACCAAACATGACCACAGCCCGGGTGATCAGGTAACCAACTTTAGGGGGCTTGTCCAGCCCCGCTTGAAGACTGCCAGGGGGCTAATGGGAATCCCCCTTATTGTGCCGGGGGGGCAGTTGAACATCTCGGGGCCCCCGACACTTACTGTATTGTCTCTTAACATGCTAGTGACACCCCCGCTTTTCATTTTGGGGGAAAGTTTCAAATTTTCCCGCCCCGGTCTTTTGCTTTCATTGTTAGTTTATTTTTTGTGAGCAAGTACGGTACTATTTCCCCCTAGATTTTCCAGGTGTATATAATCATGTATCTCTCCCGCCCCGCATTCCAAAAACAGGGTTTCAGGAAACTTTTTTTTAAAAGTCCCGTAAATTTAGGGGGTTTTATCCCCATTTTGCTGCTGTGAAGGTTCTCTGTGCATTTTTTTAGGGGCAGAATTTTCACCCTGCCTTTAAAGGTGCAGTTAGGTTGCGCAATATTCCACTAGATAGAACAAGCGACCTTAAAAGTGTCAAACATGGGGTTTTTTTATCCCTAGTTTTGAAGGTTTCATTTTTCCATCCTGTCATTTTTTTTACAAAATGCAATTGATATAATGTTATGGTCCCCTTTAAGGGAGAAACCTCTGACATGAAACACTCCCAGGTCTTTT